>CM053027.1:29040789-29080789 GCA_028564925.1 Lithobates sylvaticus
CACCGACACAGCCATACCCGGCTCCGCCCACTCCGCGCCCCTCATTGGGCCCTCGGCTGGCGTCACACGCAGACGCGGAAATCCTATTGTCTCCAGACGCTGTCAATCAATTGTGGGATAAACCCGCAAAGTGATTGGCCGATAGCGGAGGCAGGATTTGAACGCCCATTGGCTGGTTTTCCCTGGGGTTCATTTGCATAGCGATCTTTTGGTGGGCGCTGATTGGCACGATCGCTGTGCCCGTGAGGACAAGCAAAGGATACAAATAATTGGTTATTGTTACACATTGATACATTGTATAGAGAACGTCCACGGCTGGATACTCAAAGTTCTATTACAGGATGTTAAATATTCTAGAGGTCACGTGTGTTCAGAGCATTCAATGGCGGCTCGTTGGTCTAGGGGTATGATTCTCGCTTAGGGTGCGAGAGGTCCCGGGTTCAAATCCCGGACGAGCCCTGTTTTTATATCATCATATCCTATTAATTGTATTGTTTGGTACCTTTTACATAAGATCCCGAATTGCAGCACACATATATGTGTCACACATTTCACATGGGAATAGAAAGGGTCCATATAAGGGTCCATATAAGGGCTCATTCACACCAGCATAACGCTCACCCACTTCTACGATTTGTAAAACCCATTCCATTCTTTTTTTAAAAACTTTATTTAAATTGGAATTTCAGCTGCCGCTAACTAGCGTTAAAAATGTCCCCAACACCTATGCTTACTAACCTGTGTAAGAAAGAAATATACTGTGTACTTACCTATTTTTGGGTCGCTCCGCTTACGTGATCTTCCCTGTGTCAGCCAGTGGCGGCTGCAGGGGAGAGGAGAGAGCGCTCAACAGTGGCTAGTAAAGCCTGGAGCGGTGACGTCACCCATAGGCTTCAATGGCTCATCATTTGTCGGGGCTCCCTCCTCTCCCCTGAAGCTGCACTGGCTGACACCTGACCCCTGCACTGTATACATTACATACACCTGACCCCTGCACTGTGTACATTATATACACCTGACCCCTGCACTCTATACATTACATACACCTGACCCCTGCACTCTATACATTACATACACCTGACCCCTGCACTGTTTACATTATATACACCTGACCCCTGCACTATGTACATTGCATACACCTGACCCCTGCACTCTATACATTACATACACCTGACCCCTGCACTATGTACATTATATACACCTGACCCCTGCACTCTATACATTACATACACCTGGCCCCTGCACTCTATACATTACATACACCTGACCCCTGCATTCTATACATTACATACACCTGACCCCTGCACTATGTACATTATATACACCTGACCCCTGCACTCTATACATTACATACACCTGGCCCCTGCACTCTATACATTACATACACCTGACCCCTGCATTCTATACATTACATACACCTGACCCCTGCACTATGTACATTATATACACCTGACCCCTGCACTCAATACATTGCATACACCTGACCCCTGCATTCTATACATTACATACACCTGACCACTGCACTATGTACATTGCATACACCTGACCCCTGCACTCTATACATTACATACACCTGACCCCTGCACTATATACATTACATACACCTGACCCCTGCACTCTATACATTACATACACCTGACCCCTGCACTCTATACATTACATACACCTGACCCCTGCACTCTATACATTACATACACCTGACCCCTGCACTCTATACATTACATACACCTGACCCCTGCACTATGTACATTGCATACACCTGACCCCTGCACTGTGTATGTTATATACACCCGACCCCTGCACTCTATACATTACATATACCTGACCCCTGAACTCTATACATTACATACACCTGACCCCTGCATTCTATACATTACATACACCTGACCCCTGCACTATATACATTGCATACACCTGACCCCTGCACTATGTACATTGCATACACCTGACCCCTGCACTCTATACATTACATACACCTGACCCCTGCACTGTGTACATTATATACACCTGATCCCTGCACTCTATACATTACATACACCTGACCCCTGCACTCTATACATTACATACACCTGACCCCTGCACTATGTATATTAAATACACCGGATCCCGGCACTATGCACATTACATACACCTGACCCCTGCACTCTATACATTATATACACCTGACCCCTGCACTGTGTACATTATATACACCTGATCCCTGCACTCTATACATTACATACACCTGACCCCTGCACTCTATACATTACATACACCTGACCCCTGCACTCTATACATTACATACACCTGACCCCTGCATTCTATACATTACATACACCTGACCCCTGCACTATGTATATTAAATACACCGGATCCCGGCACTATGCACATTACATACACCTGACCCCTGCACTCTATACATTACATACACCTGACCCCTGCACTGTGTACATTATATACACCTGACCCCTGCACTGTGTACATTACATACACCTGACCCCTGCACTATCAACATTTTTGCTCTTTTTTGTTTGTTTAGAAAAAAATAAAAATAAAACCCCAGTGGTGATTAAATACCCCAAAAGAAAGATCTATTTGTGTGAAAAAAAATGATATAAATGTCATATGGATACAGTGTTGTATGACCGCGCAATTATCATTCAAAGTGTGACAGCGCTGAAAGCTGAGAATTGGCCTGGGCAGGAGGGGGGTACAAGTGTCCAGTAAGTGGTTACAGTCCGTGTAATCCGTGCTGTAATAGGATAATATAATGTCCAGTGGGTGTCTTTATGTACCAATATTGTGCAAAATACCTTATTTACAGCGCCAGGTGACCCGCCGGTGTCTCCATCCCCACTTCTAGCACTGGAGGGGCAGGTGCTGCTGACATCAGCTGGGAGGAGGGGAGGAGAGCTCCGGCGGCGGGTCACGTGAGCGCCCAGCCGCGCTGTAAATGAGCACTTTCACGCGCTCGCGACCCGGTCGGGAGCTCCGTGACCCCGGCCGCGGGACCAGCGGACCCGCGATCGGGTTACGGAGCTGAAGAACGGGGAGAGGTCTGTGTAAACAAACCTCTCCCCGCGCTTCCTACACTGACTGTCAGTGATCGGCGGTTCCCTGTCATCGGGAACGCCGATCAATGACGTCACACGTACAGCCACGCCCCCCTACTGTAAAATAAACACAACACGTCACACTGACTCCTCCCCGCCCCCTAGTGGTTAACCTCTTCACTACAACTGTCATTTACATAGGAATCAGTGCTATTTAAATATCACTGATTTCTATATAAATGACAAATGTCCCAAAAATGTGTCAAAAATGTCCGATGTGTCCGCCATAATGTCGCAGTCACAATAAAAATCGCTGATCGCCGCCATTACTAGTAAAAAAAAAAATATTAATAAAAATGCTATATAAAACTATCCCCTATTTTGTAAACGCTATAAACTTTTGCGCAAACTAATCAATAATCGCTAATTGCGATTTTTTTTACCAAAAATATGTAGAAGAATACGTATCGGCCTAAACTGAGGGAAAAAAATGTTTTTTTATATATTTTTGGGGGATATTTATTATAGCAAAAAGTAAAAAATATTGCATTTTTTTTTTAAATTGTCGCTCTATTTTTGTTTATAGCGCAAAAAATAAAAACCGCAGGGGCGATCAAATACCACCAAAAGAAAGCTCTATTTGTGGGAAAAAAAGGACGCCAATTTTGTTTGGGAGCCACGTCGCACGACCGCGCAATTGTCAGTTAAAGCGACTCAGTGCCGAATCGCAAAAAGGGGCCTGGTCCTTTGGCTGCCAATTGGTCCGGGGCTGAAGTGGTTAACCAGGGCTTATTTTTCGGGGGGGGGGGGGGGGTACGGCTTAGATTGCAGCCATCCTAGAAAATCAAGATAGGTCTTATTTTCGGGGTAGGTCCTATTTTTGGGAAAATATGGTAGCTGCAAAGGGTGGGCCAACTCAATATTGAACCCTACGGACTAAGACTGGGATGCCATCAATGTTCATGTGGGTGTAAACGCATGTGTCCCAATACTTTTGGCAATAAAGTCTATCTACACTATATTACTAAAAGTATTGGGACGCCGACCTTTACACGCACATGAACTTTATTGCCATCCCAGTCTTAGTCCGTAGGGTTCAATATTGAGTTGGCCCACCCTTTGCAGCTATAACAGCTTCAACTCTTCTGGGAAGGCCGTCCACAAGGTTTAGGAGTGTGTCTATGGGAATGTTGGACCATTCTTCCAGAAGGGCATTTGTGAGGTCAGGCACTGATGTTGGACGAGAAGGCCTGGCTCACAGTCTCTGCTCTAATTCATCCCAAAGGTGTTCTATCGGGTTGAGGTCAGGACTCTGTGCAGGCCAGTCAAGGTCCTTCACTCCAAACCCGCTCACCCATGTCTTCATGGACCTTGCTTTGTGCACTGGTGCGCAGTCATGTTGGAACAGGAAGGGGCCATCCCCAAACTGTTTCCACAAAGTTGGGAGCATGAAATTGTCCAAAATGTCTTGGTATGCTGACGCCTTAAGAGTTCCCTTCACTGGAACTAAGGGGCCAAGTCCAACACCTGAAACCCCCCCCCCCCCACACCATAATCCCCCCTCCACCAAATGATTTGAAGGGGTGGCCCAATACTTTTGGCAATATAGTGTGGATGAGCGAGTTTGGGGTGAAGGAACTTGACTGTCCTGACCTCAACCCGATAGAACACCTTTGGGCTGAATTAGCGGAGACTGCGAGCCAGGCCTTCTCATCCAACATCAGTGCCTGACCTCATGAATGCGTTTCTGGAAGAACATTCCCATAGACACACTCCTAAACCTTGTGGACGGCCTTCCCAGAAGAGTTGAAGCTGTTATAGTTATTTGTGTAAAAAAAGGACTTTATCCAGGGCTTATTTTTTGGTATAGGGCTTATGCCGCGTACACAAGATGGGAAATTCCGCCAGCAAAAGTCCGATGAGAGCTTTTGGTCGGAAAAAAATGCGACCGTGTGTACGCCCCATCGGCGGAATTCCCGCCAGCAAAAGATTGAGAGCAGGTTCTCTATTTTTCAGTCGTAAAAAGTTTTGATTGGAAATTCCTGATCGTCTGTAGCAATTCCGACGCGCAAAATTTCTACGCATGCGCGGAAACAATTCCTACGCATGCTCGGAAGCATTGAACTTAATTTTCTCGGCTCGTCGTAGTGTTGTACGTCACCGCGTTCTTGACAGTTCGAAAGTTCAGCGAACTTTTGTGTGACCGTGTGTATGCAAGACAAGCTTGAGCGGAATTCCGTTGGAAAAAACAAAAAACAAGATTTTTCCGACGGATAATCCGCTCGTGTGTACGCGGCATTAGATTGCAGCCATCCTAGAAAATTAAGATAGGTCTTATTTTCGGGGTTAGGTCCTATTTTTGGGAAAATATGGTAGCTGAAAAGGGTGGGCCAACTCAATATTGAACCCTACGGACTAATGCCGCGTACACGCGATCGGAATTTCGGCCAGCAAAAGACAGATGAGAGCTTTTCATCGGAAAATGCGACCGCGTGTAGGCTCCATCGGAATTTTGCTGGCCGAATTCCCGCCAGCAAAAATTTGAGAGCATGTTCTCAATTTTTCAGACGGAAAAGGTTTCTATCGGAAATTCCGATCGCAATTCCGACGCGCAAAATTCCTACTCATGCTCGGAAACAATTGGACGCATGCTCGGAGGCGTTGAACTTCATTTGTTCTCGGCTCGTCGTAGTGTTGTACGTCACCGCGTTCTTGACGGTTGGAATTTAGTGTGACCGTGTGTAGGCAAGACAGTTTGAGCGGAATTCCGTTGGAATTCCGTCGGGAAAACCATCAGAGCTTTTTCCGACCAGAATTCCGATCGTGTGTACGCGGCATAAGACTGGGATTCCATGAAAGTTCATGTGCATGTAAAGGCAGGCGTCCCAATACTTTTGTATCTATCTATCTATCTTACTCAGGGCCGGTGCTACCACTAGGCAAACTAGGCAGCCGCCTAGGGCGCTCTGCTGCCTAGGGTGCCCGGTCACTGGTGTTCATACTCTCTTCTCTCTGCAGCAAGCAACTATAAATCTCAGCATCAGCAGGCAGCTGCCGCTCCATTCTTAGTAGCAGAGTCGCAGCAGCAGTGGAGCACTGTGTCCCGACTCACTAATGAATGGAAGCAAGCAAACATTCATTGATGGGCACTGGCAGGCTGCATTAATAGGCGCTGGTGAGGTTGCATTTGATGGGCGCTGGTGAGGCTGTGTTTGATGGGCGCTGGTGAGGCTGCATTGATGGCGCTGGTGAGGCTGCATTTGATGGGCGCTGGTGAGGCTGTGTTTGATGGGCGCTGGTGAGGCTGCATTTGGTGATCGCTGGTGAGGCTGCATTGATGGGCGCTGGTGAGGCTGCATTGATGGGCGCCGGTGAGGCTGCATTGATGGGCGCCAAAGAGGCTACACCCATGGGCGCTGGTGAGGCTGCATTTGGTGGGCGCTGGTGAGGCTGTATTGATGGGCGCTGGTGAGGCTGCATTTGATGGGCGCTGGTGAGGCTGCATTGATGGGCGCCGGTGAGGCTACACTCATGGGCGCTGGTGAGGCTGCATTTGATGGCGCTGGTGAGGCTGTATTGATGGGCGCTGGTGAGGCTGCATTTGATGGGCGCTGGTGAGGCTGTATTGATGGGCGCTGGTGAGGCTGCATTTGATGGGTGCTGGTGAGGCTGCATTGATGGGCGCTGGTGAGGCTGCATTTGATGGCGCTGGTGAGGCTGCATTTGATGGGTGCTGGTGAGGCTGCATTGATGGGCGCTGGTGAGGCTGCATTTGATGGGCGCTGGTGAGGCTGCATTTGATGGGCGCTGGTGAGGCTGCATTTGATGGGTGCTGGTGAGGCTGCATTGATGGGCGCCGGTGAGGCTCCGTTCACACTTAGTAGCAGAGTCGCAGCAGCGGTGGAGGACTGTGTCCCGACTCCCGAATGAATGGAAGCAAGCAAACATTCATTAATGGGCACTGGCAGGCTGCATTAATAGGCGCTGGTGAGGTTGCATTTGATGGGCGCTGGTGAGGCTGCATTGATGGGCGCCGGTGAGGCTCCGTTCACACTTAGTAGCAGAGTTGCAGCAGCGGTGGAGGACTGTGTCCCGACTCCCGAATGAATGGAAGCAAGCAAACATTCATTGATGGGCACTGGCAGGCTGCATTAATAGGTGCTGGTGAGGTTGCATTTGATGGGCGCCGGTGAGGCTGCATTGATGGGCGCCGGTGAGGCTGCATTGATGGGTGCCGGTGAGACTACACTCATGGGCTCTGATGAGGCTGCATTTGATAGGCGCTGGTGAGGCTGTATTGATGGGCGCTGGTGAGGCTGCATTTGATGGGCGCTGGTGAGGCTGCATTTGATGGGCGCTGGTGAGGCTGCATTGATTAGCGCCGGTGAGGCTACACTCATGGGCGCTGGTGAGGCTGTATTGATGGGCGCTGGTGAGGCTGTATTGATGGGCGCTGGTGAGGCTGCATTTGATGGGCGCTGGTGAGGCTGCATTTGATGGGCGCTGGTGAGGCTGCATTTGATGAGTGCTAATGGGCTGCATTTGATGAGCCCTTCATTAAAAAGGTGGGGTATATATGGGTAGGGCAAAGGGGGTGGAGTCAGGGGTGGAGCCAAGGGGGCTGCAAAATTAGGTTTCGCCTAGGGTGTCAAAAATCCTTGCACCAGCCCTGATCCTACTTATCTATCTATCTACTGTACTTATGATAAACTAGTGCTTTTACTTAGGCACAGGTTGAATGGGAGACCCGAGAATTGCTCTTGCCCCGGAGACCTTTGGTGACTTTGCCTATCCCTGGCTTGGCTATTGGCCATCTATGGTTGGATGTTGCATCGTGGGAAGTCAGACGCATTTCTCACTTCCCTCCTGTGGCTGAAAGTCCCAGAAATTTTGCCCCGGCTGTATATAAACCTGGAATTCCCCCTCTTCTTCTGAACTACAGAACGTTTTCTAATCCGGCAGCGAGAAGGTGGAGGACACAAAGTAGAAGGTACAGCAGAGACAGGCAATGAGATGGCAAAGTCTACGTATTTCTAGCGTACGACCTGAACAGAAGGCAGGTTGGGGCGTGCCACCCGCCAACACTAACCCTTCCACCTCGCAGCAGAAGACTCAGGTTGGCTCATGCCGGGAGAGATTAACAGCCATTATGTCGCAATGAGATCGGGAGGGGAGCCAGGTTTATGTTGGCACGAAGAAGAAGAAGAAGAATAACGCGCGGCTCCGGTGAACAAAAGAAAGCAAAATAAAGATGAGATGTGAAAGATATGACTACAGTTGAAAGGAAACAATTTAATATTTTCAGTAAGGATCCCATCTGAGTTATCACAGTAAGGACTCGTTTACACTTGCAGTTGGCGAGCGGTAAAAACACGCAATTGAGACACATGTTTACTGACGCTGACTGCTCCACCTTAACCACTTAAGCCCCGGACCATTTTGCTGGCTTAAGACCAGAGCACTTTTTGCGATTCGGCACTCCGTTGATTTAACTGACAATTGCACGGTCGTGCGACGTTGCACCCAAACAAAATTGACGTCCTTTTTTCTACACAAATAGAGTTTTCTTTTGGCGGTATTTCATCACCTCTACAGCTTTTATTTTTTGTACTATAAACAAAAAAAGAGCGTCAATTTTGAAAAAAACGCATTATTTTTTACATTTTGCTATAATAAATACCCCCACAAAATATATATAAAAAAAGATTTTTTTCCTCAGTTTAGGCCGATACGTATTCTTCTACATATTTTTGGTAAAAAAAATTAGCAATAAGCGATTATTGATTAGTTTGCGCAAAAGTTATAACGTTTACAAAATAGGGGATAGTTTTATGGCATTTTTAGTAATAATTTTTTTACTAGTAATGTCGGCGATCAGCGATCTTTATCGTGACTGCGACATTATGGCGGACACATCGGACATTTTTAACACATTTTTGGGACAATTGTCATTTATACAGCAATCAGTGCTATACAGATGCACTGATTCCTGTGTAAATGACACTGGCAGTGAAGGGGTTAACCAGTAGGTGGCAGTGTAGGGGTTAAGTGTGTCCTAGGGGCGTGATTCTAACTGTGGGGGCGTGGCTGTGTGTGGCACGTCACTGATCTCTGCTCCAATCACAGGGAGCAGAGATCAGTGACACTGTCACTAGGCAGAACGGGGAGATGCTTGTTTACATTAGCATCTACCCGTTCTTCCTCCCCATGAGACGATTGCGGGTATCAAGTCCGTGGGACCCACAATCCGACTCATGGAGCTTGCCGCGGGCGCGCGCCTCTTACAGGTACGTGATTCTGCCTGTACGTGCCCTTCTGCCACAGTATATCTGCGTGAGGCGGTCGGCAAACGGTTAAACCCAAAAGCAAAAACACTTTTTATATTGCAGCTTACCAATTCTTATGCCGCGTACACACGAGCGGATTTTTTTTTAGACTTTCTTCTATGTTCAACTGGTGATCAGGGGCGGACTGACCATTCGGCCACTCGGGCCCTGGGCCACTAGGGGGCCCCATCAGGGTTGCCAGCCTCAGTAGAACCAGGGACAGTATGTAAAAATCTGTGGTTTTTTTACATCTGTCTCTGAAATGTCCCTTACCGACATCCTTTTGGTCTAAAAATCCCGAGATTATAGCTGCCCCACCTCTCCAGTACCTTCTCAGCCAATAGAAACATGTCTGTGTATACTGTGTGATCGTATACTGTGCGTATGTATACTGTGTGGCCCCATAATCTCCGATTGCCTGGGGGCCCCATAATCTCCTATTGCCCGGGGGCCCCATGAATTGTCAGTCCGCCCCCTGCTGGTGATCCAGCCAGTAAGTCTGTTGTTTTTTAGCAGAACAAGCTCTCCTGCAAATGTATCACTTAGAGTGTTGAGACAAACCATTTACCACTGACAGCACTTACAATGACCAGCTTATTCTTTCCCAGCCAATACAGTCTGTTTATCTTAAGTGCATATCCCTGGTATACAGCCTCACATAGGGCTGTATAAGAGCAGAGGACCCGAAATTACCAGAAGCTCCTGCGGGGGGGGGGGGGGGGTTAAGCGCTACAGTTGCATTTGTCCAATATAAACTTGTCCAATATACAAGTATAAGCATTTGTCCAATATACAAGTTGCTGTAACTTCTTCTATTAATCCCAGCCTGACATATACCGTATTTATCGGTGTATAACACGCACTTCATCCCCCTTAAAATCGGGGGAAAGTCGTGGGTGCGTGTTATACGCCGATCCCCCCCAAAAAAGTGACAAAAATAGCGAGTGGCGCCGAAAAAGACCGAAGCGACGCCTAAAAAGACCGAAGCGCTGCTCGCTATTTTTCGGCGCCGCACGCGCGGTCTGTCTCGGCGGTGGGAAATTTAAACGTGGGCAGGGCTGCACATGAAGCTGGCAAGCTGCAAATGACACTGGGCAAGCTGCAAATGACGCTGGGCAAGCTGCAGATGACGCTGGGCAAGCTGCAGATGACGCTGGGCAAGCTGCAGATGACGCTGGGCAAGCTGCAAATGACGCTGGGCAAGCTGCAGATGACGCTGGGCAAGTTGCATTGACACTGGGCAAGCTGCAAATAACACTGGGCAAGCTGCAAATGACGCTGGGCAAGCTGCAAATGACGCTGGGCAAGCTGCATTGACACTGGGCAAGCTGCAAATAACACTGGGCAAGCTGCAAATGACGCTGGGCAAGCTGCAAATGACGCTGGGCAAGCTGCAAATGACACTGGGCAAGCTGCAGATGACGCTGGGCAAGTTGCATTGACACTGGGCAAGCTGCAAATGACACTGGGCAAGCTGCAAATAACACTGGGCAAGCTGCAAATGACGCTGGGCAAGGCTGCGGATGGCGCTGGGCAAGCTGCAAATGATGCTGGGCAGGCTGCAAATGACGCTGGGCAAGCTGCAAATGACGCTGGGCAGGGTGCAAATGACGCTGGGCAAGCTGCAAATGATGCTTAAATGTAAGTTTTTTTTTCCCCTAAACTTCTCTCCTAAAACTTTTTTTCCTTAAAATGCTCCTAAACATGGGGTGCGTGTTATACGCCGATAAATACGGTAAGTGTCACAGTGAGTGTTCTGATCTCTCTCATCTGTTCTGTGTGTTACAACAGCTGTCATGAGTGGCCCTGATGTTTATTGCAGATGATGATGTCTGTATGTATGTGGGGGGGGGGGGGGGGGAGTACAATGATCCCTTCACTAACCTGAACTTGACCACTTGACCCCCCGCCCTATGGATTACGGACGGGGCCGCCAAAATTTTAATTTTATTCATGTTCTATTTTTTGCCATTTATCAATGCCCTTTTAGGTTAAAGTGTTTGTAAACAGTGTAAAAAATATTATTCAAAGTGTAGATCAAAAGAAACTCTGCGCTGCCAAAAAATATATAAAATAACTAGGGCTGTGGAAATTAAAGATTAATTCCTCGATTAATCGATACATTTTTTTGATCGATCAAAATTATGTTGATCGGTACTCACCTCTCTCTGCCGGCTTCCAGGTCTTCAGGGAGTTCCGTCGGAGATCCCGTGACGTCACGGACATCGACGTCACCGGACTCCTCCCCCTTCCCCAAGTGCCTCCATCTGCTAATGAAGGGAAGGGGGAGGAGTCTGGTGACGTTGAAGTTCTGATTTTAACGTAACGCGTACGGGGGAGGTGACGTCACCCACTGCTGCCCTACGGAACTACACGATTGTCGGCTTTACATGCTGTGTTTTTATCATCTTTATGTGAGTAGTTTGTGTTTGAACAAAAATTTCATCTTATACTTAAGCGGTGAGCACTTAGATCTTTTCTTTCTACCCATGACCTGCGTCCTTGCTGAGATCTAAGGAGATGGGAGAGAAGTTTATGGTCCGTGTTAACCCCTTTGATACCCGCTTGTATGACCACCTGTCGGCACAGGGGTCCATACCATAAGGTGAGAGTGATTAGTTAGACCGGAGGTGGAGGGATTGTCACGCTACTGTGGGAAAAAAATGACTTACATCAGTGCTACAGTTTGAATTTAAAACGTATTTGTTTGAACTGTGAAGTTAAGTCATGGATTGTGGAAACTTGTGATGGATGTGGTTAAGGTAGTATTAAAATGAAATATTATCATCCTATAAGGTATTAGGTAGAATGCTAAAATGTCTATTTCAATGTGTAATATTATGTCATTGCTTGGTTTGTTTTGACCTTAATTCTAACTCAGATAGCTGCTAGCTCTCCCCCCCCCCCCCCCCATTCTGAAGCCGAACCGCAAAGAATTATAAAAAAGAATGTGCCTCTTTTTTCCGAGAACTGGACCCAAGACAGACAGACATGACATCAACATCCAACGTCTCGAAGAAGTAAAGAGGAAGTTACCAAAAATATCTACTATAGTTAGGATTAATTACTAAACTTGCTAAATCAGCTAAAAGCTCATACACTTGTTACAGTAATATGTCGCAATAATATGTCTTTGCATACATTTCGCCTATGTTATATAAACTGCAAAAAAAGAGGAAATTAAAGAGCAGAAAGTGATTTCACACTGGACTCGTGTATCAGAGTGATTTCTTACTTCAGAGCGTGCGCGCTTCATATTCAATAACTAGACCAGGGGCAGATATAAAAATACTGGACCTTGGTTGTGGTCCTTCCAAAACAGCATGACCACCTGTTTGCACAGGGGTCCATGCCATAAGGTGAGAGTGATTAGTTAGAACGGAGGTGGAGGGATTGTCACGCTACTGTGGAAAAAAAATTACGTCAGTGATACGGTTTGAATTTAAAACGTATTTGTGTGAACTGTGAAGTTAAGTCATGGATTGTGGAAACTAACTAGTGTCGGGTGATTGTATATAGTGTATACCACATTTACCACTGACTAATGCAGAGTTGCAATGCAGGTGATCAGCTAAAAGTAGTTGGATCTGTATGTGCGTTATAATTAATCGAAATTAGTCGATTATACGATTAAAAAAAAAACGATTAATCGAACATGAAAATTTTAATCAGTAACAGCCCTAAAAATAACTAATAGCAGCTCACACAACAAATAGATAAATTTGTTCCGAGGTAAATAAAAATAAATAAAGTGTAGCGCTAGAACAACTGGATCAATGGCCTAGCCAAACAAGTTCCAAAACCAACATGAGTGCCAATTACCAAGTGAATGGCAACATATAAATAAAAAATTAATTAATAATAACAAATCACTTGATGTAAATTGTCTCAAATAGCAAATACAAAAGTGACGAGCAAATCATTACACATATTGCGATAGGTATATCAAAAAGTGTCTTTTTGTATCAAAGCAATATGAGTGCAAAAATTATAATAAGTGCAAAAAAAAAAAAACTTGGTGAAAAGGTCCTTGAAAAGTCCACTAAAAGTCCCAAGTGTGTGATCCGAGGTTTTAACAGTCTTCGGACCACCATATACGAAGTTGTGACTTGCACCACCAGTGTGACAACACCACCACCTATGAGGATGCAGGCTTACCATATGGCTCGGATCCAAAAGAACGTACGTTCTATGAGCCGAGAAAGCTTATAATATCAGCTGGCAGCTGGAATGTAGCCTCCGGGATTGCGTCCCCAAACTTTTGAAGAGGTCCGTCTCCGTTCAGGAGTATATGATATCGAATTTCAGTGGGTAAATAGAAGGCAATAGAGAAGACCATATAGTGTAATTCCATATACCAAAAGACATTTATTAAAAAGTAGTACACTTACATTTTAAAAGTGTCTCAAGCGCTTGTAAAGATAACAGTGGCGGCAGTAGAGTCCTCCCGACGCGTTTCGTCTCAGTAGACTTCGTCTGGGATGGCCCCTCCCTGCTCCAATATGACTGCGCACCAGTGCACAAAGCAAGGTCCATAAAGACATGGATGAGCGAGTTTGAGGTGGAGGAACTTGACTGGCTCAACCCGATAGAACACCTTTTGGATGAATTAGAGCGCAGACTGCGAGTCAGGCCTTCTCATTTAACATCAGTGCCTGACCTCACAAATGAGCTTCTGGAAGAATGGTCAAACATTCCCATAGACACACTCCTAAACCTTGTGGACGACCTTCCCAGAAGAGTTGAAGCTGTTATAGCTGCAAAGGGTGGGCCAACTCAATATTGAACCCTACGGACTAAGACTGGTATTTCATTAAAGTTCATGTGCGTGTAAAGGCCCGGAAACGCCAGGACAGTACAAATACCCCCCCCCCCACACACACAAATGACCCCTTTTCGGAAAGTAGACAGTAGTCTACGGTATGTACTATGAGGCATGGCAAGTTTTTGTAAAGTTGCAATTTTTTGACACAATTTTTTGGCGGAAAAGAAGAAATTACATTTTTTTTTTTTTAATTTTTTTTTATTTCTAATTCAAATCGTTTTCAAATCAAATTCGATTTTCTGAAGAGAATAAAATAGAATAGAAAATAAAGGAATAGAATAGAAAATAATATATTAGAATACAATAGAAAAGAAGAAAAAATAGAGTAGAATAAAATAGAAAGAATATAGCTATCTTATGAAATTCAAATAGAATAAATTAAAATTCAAATAGAATAGAAAAGAATAGACAAGAATATAATAGAATATAATGGAAATAATATAACTATCTTCTGAAATTCAAATTTAAAATAGAATAATTTGAATATAATAGAATAGAAAAAAAAAGAATAGAATATAATAGGATTAACAATAGAACAGCATAGAATATAACCATTTTCCGAAATTCAAATTTCAAATAGTTCAAATTAGAATAGCATAGAAAAGAATAGAACAGAAAATAAAAGCATAGAATAGAATGGAATAGAAAGAATATAACCATCTTGCAAAATTAGAATTTCAAATAAATAAATTCAAATTCAAATACAATAGAATAGAAAACAATAGAAAAGAATACAAACAATATAACTATCTTCTGAAATTCGAATTTTAGATAGAATACATTCAAATTTGAATAGAATAGAAAAGAATAGATTAGAAAATAGAGGAATAGAATTGAAAAGAATAGAATAGAAAGAACAATATAACCACTTTCCGAAATTTCGAATAGAATAGAAAAGAATAGAACATAACAGAAAAGAAAAGAATAGAACAGGAAATAAAAGCATAGCATAGAAAAATCAATAGAATAGAATGGAACAAAGAATATAACCCTCTTCCAAATATCACACTTCAAAAAGAATACATTCGAATTTCAAATGCAATTTGAATCGATTCAAATTTTCTGAATTTGTTCAAATTGAGTTCAATTTGACCGAATTTGGAAAATTTTAATCGATTCGAACTTGAATGAATGAAACAAATTCCAAAAACAAATTAAATGAATTAAATAAATTTAATTTAACATATTTATGTAAATAACGTTTTGAAACGGAACAAACCTTTTTCGTTCTGCACATGTCTACAAGCGGCCGTGTCAACACACTGCCCAAGCATGCTCCACCGTTATCACTATGAAGAAACAAGTCAGAAGAATTGACGGATGTAGACGGGAAGTGGCGGAAAATGTCCGGAAAAGATCAAAAAAATTATATATTTTTTATTTTAATGGAGCAAAAACTGACATTTATTTATAATCCATGGCACTCTAGCAAATGAAACATCCCCCTGGCCCCCCGCACCTAGGCAATTATGTCCTGGGGTCGGTCCCCTGTAATTAGTTTAGTTCCGAATTAGTTTTTTAACAAATTTTGACAAATCAGTTCATTTCGAAATTTCGAAATTTCAGAATTTTTCAATTTTTCCGAAATTCAGAATTTTGAATTTCAGAATTTTCAAATTTCAGAATTTTCGAAAATTCTGAATTTCAGAATTTCGGAAATTATAAATTTCGGAGATTCGAAATATCGGAAATTGGAAATTCGAAAATTGGAAATTCAGAAATTCGGAATTTCATAAATTTGGAAATTTGAAAATCCAAAAATAAGACAAAAAATCTGAAAGTTCAAATGAATGAAAAATCTGAAAATTCGAAAATCTGAAATAATTAATAATAAATATTAAATTATAGGTATTGGAATGTCCTTTCAAATTTGGCTGTTAGTGAACGTAATGAATACGAATTTATCCAAAGTTACGAATTATCTGAATTAACGAATGCCGTATCTAAACGAATGGAATGTAACAATCTAATAATAATAAATAATAATAATAAAACCTTTTTATTATTATTTATTATTAATTTGTTCCATTCCATTTGTTTAGATGCAGCATTCGTTATTTCAGATAATTCGTAACTTCAGATAAATTTGTATTCGTTACGTTCACTAACAGCCAAATTTGAAAGGAAATTCCAATACCTATAATTTAATAGTTAGTTATTATTTCAAATGTTACTGATTTTCTTTCTTTTTTCAGATTTTCAAATTCTAAAATTCGAAATTTGAAAATTTGAAAATTCGGAATTTGAAAATTCGGAAATTCGGAATTTGAAAATTCGGAATTTGAAAATTCGGAATTTGAAAATTCGGAATTTGAAAATTCGGAATTTGAAAATTAGAAAATTCAGAAAATTTGAAAATTCAGAAATTTGGAATTTGAAAATTCGGAAATTCGGAATTTGAAAAGTCGGAAATTCGGAATTTGAAAATTCGGAATTTGAAAATTCGGAAATTCGGAATTCGGAAATTCGGAATTTGAAAATTCGGAAATTCGGAATTTGAAAATTCGGAAATTCGGAATTTGAAAATTCGGAAATTCGGAATTTGAAAATTACGAATTGGGGCTGGGCAAGGGCAAGGCTGCAGATGGACACTGGTCAAGGCTACAATGATGGACACTGATAAGGCTGCATTGATGGGCATTTAAATGTAATTTTTTTTCCTTAAACTTCCCTCCTAAAAGATTTTTTTTCTTAAAATTCCCTCCTAATCTTGGGGTGCGTGTTATACGCTGGTGCATGTTATACGCCGATAAATACGGTATTTCATAATGAGCTAGTAAGTGATGCATACTAGCTCATTATGTGTTTGTTTTTCAGTTTTTTTTTTGTTTTTTTGTGAATGAATGAATGAATGAATGATTTGTATAGCGCTGCAACTGCGAACTGAATCGCCTCGAGGCGATATTTTTGTTTTTTTAGTGGTCTACAACCACTTGACCTCGGGAAGATTTCATGACCAGGCCATTTTTTGCGACACGGCACTGCGTTCCTTTAACTGACAATTCGTGCGAAGCTGTACACAAATAAAATTGATGTCATTTCCCCCCCCCCCCCCCCCCCTACAAATAGAACTTTCTTTTGGTGGTATTTGATCACCTCTGCGTTTTTGTATTTTTTTGCGCTATAAACAGAAAAAGGCAGACAATTTAAAAAAAAAAAAAATTTCTTTCTGCCTTTAAAACATATCCAATTAAAAAAAATTTAAGAAATCAAATTGTCTTCATTAATTTAGGCCAATATGTATTCTGCTACATATTTTTGGTTAAAAAAAATCATAAAAAGCGTATATTGATTGGTTTGCACAAAAGTTATAGCGTCTACAAACTATGGGATATTTTTATTTTCGTTTTTTTTACTAGTAATGGCGGTTTAGATACACTTTAAACTATTGTACTGGGTTTAACCCTCTTGCTACCACTGACGCATGGCCTACATTGGCAGCATTGGGGGTGGGAGGGGGGGGGTTATACACACACTGTGTAAATCTGCCAAGTTGGCTGTCAAATGGAAGTGATCACGCAGCTGTACAACCACCTGATCCCTTCCTTGCACCCCCCCCCCCCGTTCAGGTCAGATAAAGGGTCCGCTCACTGATTTTCCCTACCTAGTAAGAACACAAATGCAACCTGTACTATTTCTTGATTCAGCTGTCACTTTCCCTGGCCACTGTGAGCTGTCAGAGCGAAATCTATTTTGCTAGGAAACATGTAATCTGATATCCTGCTATTTAGGAAACAATGCTGGCTATTCACAACATAGTAATAAAATAAGCATGGTGTTTAGGTGTCTCCGGTGCCTCCCACTGGCCTCCAGTGGTCAGAATATAAATCATTTATCGGCACTATTTCACACTAAGATTGTTATTTTTTTTATTCTTGAAGATGATAAAGAAAATGCATGCAGTTGCACTACACATTCCCTGTTAAGAAGAAGAAATGTTTTGACCGGAGTTTCACTTTAACTATAACTTTGAGATCTTAAATTTTAACTTTTCATGTTACCGTATTTATCGGCGTATAACACGCACCCCAAGTTTAGGAGGGAATTTTAAGGAAAAAAAGTTTTAGGAGAGAAGTTTAGGGGAAAAAAAAAACTTACATTTAAGCGTCATTTGCAGTCTTGCCCAGCGTCATTTGCAGCCTTGCCCAGTGTCATTTGAAGCTTGCCCAGTGTCATTTGTAGCTTGCCCAGTGTCATTTGCAGCTTGCCAGCGTCATTTGTAGTTTGCCCAGTGTCATTTGCAGCATTGCCAGCGTCATTTGCCTTGCCCACGTTTAAATTTCCCGCCGCGAGACAAACCGCGCATGCGCCGCCGAAAAAGACCGAACCGAGGCTGAAAAAGGCCGAACCGCTGCCCGAAAAAGACCGGCCTCCCTGCTGTTTCGGGAGCAAGTGCAGGGAGGCGGGACTACAAGCGGAGCTGAACAGTCGGCTTCTGCCTTTTTCGGCTGCGGTTCGGCCTTTTTCGGCCGTGGTTCAGTCTTTTTCGGCGGCGGTCGCCATTTTTCGGCGCCGCTCGCTTTTTTTGTCATTTTTTGGGGGGGTATCGGCGTATAACACGCACCCACGACTTTCCCCTGATTTTAAGGGGGAAAAAGTGCGTGTTATACGTCGATAAATACGGTAATTTTTTTTTATTTCTTATTTTATTTCTTTTTTTATTTCTTTTTTTATTTCTTTCTTTTTTGTTTTTATTTTAACTCAAGTTTTAACTTTAGGATCTAAACCCAACCACTAAAATCTCATATACACTTTAAGACCAACTATGTTGTCTCTACTTTGAAGAGGGAAAGTGATAACACTATACAACGCAAGTGCACTTTATTTAATCGGAGCAAAAAAAAAAAACGAGCTCTCAACACAGATAACAGTATCATCACTTATATTTTTTTCTTGTGCAACAATTCTTTTTGAATTGGTATTTTTCTGATAACTATATATTCAGTTCATGAGACTGTTTTGAGAAGAATCTATTGTGTGGGGTGGATGAGACCTACATTAAGACTATTGTCTTAATTTTAATTATATGTGTTGGAGGTGGGTGTATATAATATTTTTCTAAATTTATAATGTGGCTATATGTGGATATTCAATAAAGAAATTTAGTTCCATCCGGTTGATCCTCGTTGAAGAATATTCTTTGGGAATTCTTTATTATTTTTTTCCAATTTTTTTATTTTTAAAATTTTTTTTCAATTTTTTTTTTCAAATTAAAATCAGTATTTTTTGCTAGAAAATTACTTAGAATACTCAAACATATTCATATATATATATATATATATATATTATATATATATATATATATATATATTCATATATATTCAGTATCTCACAAAAGTAAGTACACCCCTCACATTTTTGTAAATATTTTCTTCTATCTTTTCATGTGACAACACTGAAGAAATTACACTTGTCTACGATGTAAAGTAGTGAGTGTACAGCTTGTATAACAGTGTAAATTTGCTGTCCCCTTAAAATAACTCAACACACAGCCATTAATGTCTAAACCGCTGGCAACAAAAAGTGAGTACACCCCTAAGTGAAAATGTCCAAATTGGGCCCAATTAGCCATTTTCCCTCCCCAGTTTTCATGTGACCTGTTATGCCGCGTACACACGAAGGGACTATCCCGCGGGATTATCCGCTGGACTCCAGCGGACAATTCCCTCGTGTGTGGGCGTCGGCGGACTTTTTGGCGCCAAAAGTCCGGCGGACTAGGTTTTAAGTTTTGTTTTTAAAATTGTCCGCTGGACTTGGCAGTCCGGCGGACAATCTGGCAGTCCGGCGGACAATCCCGCCGTTAGTAGGCTAGTCCGCCGGACTTTTGAAATGAACGGACTTGCCGCTCATCAGAAAGTCCGTTCATTTAGCACGTGACTTCAGGTATACGTAGCTAGCGTAGGCAGTGAATGCCGGCGCGCTAGCTCCGTCACCTGGCATGGATTTAAAGGGACTCCCCACGCCGAAAAAACGGTGTGGGGGTCCCCCCCAAATCCATCTCAGACCCTTATCCGAGCACGCAGCCCGGCAGGCCAGGAAAGGGGTGGGGACGAGCGAGCGCCCCCCCCCTCCTGAGCCATACCAGGCCGCGTGCCCTCAACATGGGGGTGCCCTGGGGAAAGGGGGGCCGTGCGGCCCCCCCACCCCAAAGCACCTTGTCCCCATGTTGATGAGGACAAGGGCCTCTTCCCGACAACCCTGGCCATTGGTTGTCGGGGTCTGCGGGCGGGGGGCTTATCGGAATCTGGGAGCCCCCTTTTATAAGGGGGCCCCCAGATCCCGGCCCCCCACCCTATGTGAATGAGTATGGGGTACGATGTACCCCTACCCATTCACCTAAGGTGTAAAATGTAAAGTAAAAAAACACACAATTTTGAAAAAAAATATTTTATTGCACTGCTCCGGGGTCTTCTTCCATCTTGGGGGTCTTCTCGCCGGACTCCTCCGCCATTTACCTAGCTCTTTTACCGAGTGGAGAAGTCCGGCTACCTTCTTCGTCGTCGCCGCCGTCGTCGCCGTCGTCTGGGGGTCTCAATCCACCTTCGGGGGTCTTCCGGGGTCTCTTCTGTTCTTGCCGCGGTCGTTTTCTGCCGCCTTCTTCTTCCGATGTTGACTCGTCGCTCTCTTTGGCCGGAATGCCAGAGCCGCGCTGTGCTGGGACTTATATAGGGACAAGGGGACAGGGTCACATGCTCATGTCACATGGTGACCCCGCCCCCTGTGATGTCACAGTCCCAGCATCCTCCGGGACTGGTATGGCTCAGGAGGGGGGGGGCGCTCGCTCGTCCCCACCCCTTTCCTGGCCTGCCGGGCTGCGTGCTCGGATAAGGGTCTGAGGTGGATTTGGGGGGGACCCCCACGCCGTTTTTCGGCATGGGGAGTCCCTTTAAATCCATGCCAGGTGACGGAGCTAGCGCGCCGGCATTCACTGCCTACGCTAGCTACGTATACCTGAAGTTACGTTCTAAATGAACGGACTGCTCCGTGTGTGGGCAAGTCCGTTCATTTTCAAAAGTCCCGCAGACTTTGTCCAGCGGATTGTCCGCCGGAGAAGTCCGGGCGTGTGTTGGCAAGTCACACGCTCGGAAGTCCGGGCGTGTGTGTGGAAGTCCCGCCGGACTAGGTCCAGCGGACAAAGTCCGAACGTGTGTACGCGGCATTAGTGTTACAAGGTCTCAGGTGTGATTGGGGAGCAGGTGTGGTAAATTTGGTGTTATGCATTCCTGTAGTTCCATTGAACCAATTACAGTCAAATGTGGTAGCGGTAGACTATACTGTATCTATATTATGAATTGTGGTAATTTTTAAAGCATTTGTAAATTAATTTAATAAAATATTTTTTGATACACAATATGCATACTGTCTAAATGTGCCTAAAAAGTCCAAAGTCCCTTTTGCTCTTTTTTCCTCAAATTTGGTCTTATCGCTCTCACTCTCTCATACTGGTCACTGGAAGTTCAACATGGCACCTCCTGGTAACGAACTCTCTGAGGATCTGAAAAAAAATTATTGTTGCTCTACATAAAGATGGCCTAGTGATGGGGAACCTTGGCACTCCAGATGTTTTGGAACTACATTTCCCATGATGCTCCACTACACTGCAGAGTGCAGGAGCATCATGGGAAATGTAGTTCCAAAACATCTGGGGTGCCGATCACTAGCCTAGGCTATAAGAAGATTGCCAAGACCCTGAAACTGAGCTGCAGCACGGTGGCCAGACCATACAGCGGTTTAACAGGACGGGTTCCACCCAGAACAGGCCTCGCCATGGTCAGGGAGAGGGAGCCGCTCGGATCTCTTTTATCAGAAAGAAAATTTGCTGGCTGATAAAACAAATACTGCGGTTATGGCTGGAAACTGCAGCCATAACCCCAGTAAACCACTTTAAATCCGCTGCATACATTAAAATATTCCCATGATCCTGCCATGAAGGTCCTTGTTATGGGGTGACAACTGTCTCCTGATTGTGCTCGTGGTTGTCACCCTATCCCATGCACCCCCCCGGTGGTGACTCCCAGATGCCGCACAGACACACAGTGCACAGGCATGGTCAACTGTTGTCATTATCAGGAAACCGGTCCAGAGCAATGATGTGCAGACGGCACTGGAGGGAGGGCATGTGGACAGGGAATGGCTGAAAGAGACTGGAGGAGACCAGCAGCTCTAGAAATAAAACATAACATAGTTCTTTATTCAGTAAGAGGTAAGATCTATCACGAAAGGGTTAATGATCCTTCCAGCACACTCTGTTGGTTTTCCTGCACACATAGAGGAGGCACACAGCCAGACGTTGGAGCTTTTTTCCTGCACGCTCATCTCTACCTTCAGTTCCTGGAAAAAAAACATGAAAAACTAATCTTAGCGCCGAGCTGTTTTTATTCGCTGGCAAATTTCCATATCATAATTCCACTTCTTGATCTTTGTCCTCAACTTAAAACGTCAACAAACACTGCATTTAAAGGTGCATTATGTTTTTGTTTTTTTGTTGTTTTTGTTGGTTGTTTTGTTTATTTTTTATATGTTATGTAGAAGGAAACACATTTTCAAAAATAAAAGGGGAATTCTAGTTATATACATAAATTATAATTATAGAGGGGGAGGGAGTGAGGAGGGGGCGATAGAGGGAAAGAGAGAGAGAGGGGGGAGGGAGAGAGAGGGGGAGAGAGAGGGGGGAGAGAGGGGAGAAGGAAATAGGGGAGAGAGAGAGAGAGAGAGAGAGAGAGAGAGAGAGAGAGGGAGTGTGAGAGGGGGAGAGAGGGGAGGGAGAGGGGGAGAGGAGAGAGAGAGAGGGAGGGGGAGAGGGGGGAGGGAGAGAGAGAGGGGGAGAGGGGAGAGGGAGAGAGGGAGGGGGAGGGAGAGAGAGGGAGAGAGGGGAGGGGGAGGGAGAGAGAGGGAGGGAGAGAGAGAGAGAGAGAGAGAGAGGGGGGAGGAGAGAGAGAGAGAGGGAGGGGAGGGAGAGGGGGGGACAGTGGGGAGGGAGAGAGAGAGAGGGGGAGGGAGAGAGAGGGGGAGAGAGGGGGAGAGAGAGGGAGAGGGGGGAGAGGGAGACAGGGGGGAGAGAGAGGGAGACAGGGTAGAGAGAGAGGGAGAGAGAGAGGGGGGAAGAGAGGGGGAAGAGAGGGGGAGAGGGAGAGAGAGGGGGGAGAGGGGGAGGGAGAGAGAGAGAGAGGGGGAGAGAGTGGGAGGGAGAGAGAGAGGGGAGAGGGGGAGGGGGAGAGAGAAGGAGGGGGAAAGAGAGAGAAGGAGAAGGGGAGTGAGAGAAAGGGTGGGAGAGGGAGAAAGGGAAGGGAGAGAGAGAGGGATTTTCAGAATTCAAAAATTTGAAAATCTGAAAAAAAGAAAGAAAAATCAGTAAAATTCTAAATAATAACTAACTATTAAATGATAGGTATTGGAATTTCCTTTCAAATTTGGCTGTTAGCAAACGTAACGAATACAAATTTATCTGAAGTTACGAATTATCTGAAATAACGAATGCCGCATCTAAACAAATGGAATGGAACAAATTAATAAATAATAACAATAAAAAGGTTTTATTATTATTATTATTGTTATTTATTATTATTAGATTGTTACATTCTATTCGTTTAGATACGGCATTCGTTATTTCAGATAATTCGTAACTTCGGATAAATTCGTACTCGTTACGTTCACAAACAGCCAAATTTGAAAGGAAATTCCAATACCTATCATTTAATAGTTAGTTATTATTTAAAATTTTACTGATTTTCTTTCTTTTTTTCATATTTTCGAATTTTCGAATTTCCAAATTTCCCAATTACGAAAATCCGAAAATTCGTAAATTCGTAATTTTGTAAATTTTGGAATTTTGGAACTTGAATATGCTTTGATCTAAACCATTCCATTGTACAGTATATATCCCATAGTTTGCAGACGCTATAACTTTCCCACAAACCAATTAATATACACTTATTGGGATTTTTTTTTTTACCAAAGACATGTAGCAGAATATATTTTGGCCTCAATTTTTTTTTAAAGAACTTTTATTTTTTTATTGGAGATGTTTTATAGAAAAAAGTAGAACTTTTTTATCTTTTTTTTTTTTTTTATATTTTTTGGTTTATACTGTATAATAAAAAAATAAAAAAACCCAGAGGTGATCAAATACCACCAAAATAAATGTCTATATGTCTGAAAAAATTATATAAATTTCCTTTGAGTACAGCATTGCGCGACCGTCCAATTACCAGTTGAACTAGTGCAGTGCTGAATAGCGAAAAATACCCTGGTTATGAAGGGGGTGAAACTTTCCGGAGCTGAAGTGGTTAATGCTTAATGTAGCTGGACAGCTACTTTTTTTTTTTTTGGGGTCCTGGAGCGAATATTAGATGATATTAGATTGCAAGGAAAGGAAGGACATTGGTTGTATTTATGGGTCTCGGCGCTCTTTGTTTTCTCTCTTTACTTTTCTCTACCAGATGTTACATAAAAGAAGAAATGACGGGTAAGTTAAGAAAACCTGAGCCATGGGTGGATGCTGATGGGTTGAGTTACGGTCGTACACAATACCTCGGGTAACCTCCATTGAATGGCATCATTTGTTGGTTTTGTAAGTGAAAACAAGATAAACAATTTAAGAGCCGCCATAGATGGGGACGGGGGACGGGGGGGGGGGGGAGGAAAAAGAACATTATGTCATATCTTAGGTACCTTTGTCTTGCAGCGGGTCCTTAAAGTATAACTAATAGCATTTTTGTTTGGGGGGCGGCAAACAACCATCCCCCCTTGCGGCAAACAACCACCTCCCCTTGCGGCACCTTAAACCCAACACCACCCGCAGCACCTCAAACCCCCCCCCCAGCTGTCTGCCGGTCCACCGGCACTTACCCCATCTAGGCGGTGGGCACATCGGGCAGCGCTGGGGATCGGGCGCGGCAGGCACATTGGGGATTGGGCATCGTGGGCACATCAGCAGCCGTGGGGGCATCAGGCAGCGGCGGTGATCAGGCAGCGGCAGGCACATCGGGCATCGGTGGGCACATCGGGCAGCGGCGGGGATCGTACAGCTGCGGGGATCGGGGCATCAGCGGACATCAGGCTGCGGCGGGCAGCGGATCCTGTGTCTTCCCCTCTTCGCTTCTGCCGTGCGTCTACTCTCCTCCTCCTAGGCATCCAATAGGATCACCTGTCCTTTCAGCCAATCGGGTGATGGGTATCAGACCCGCTTCCCGATTGGCCGGGAGGAGGATCAGTGTTGCAACAGCAAATATTCATTCGGTGGTTGCAACACACCCGGGTGCGCTCCAGACGCAATGCTCTGCGTCCCTAGCCCACCCCATTTTGAAGCCTATTAGACCCTCTGGCTCCCTCTAATCAGGTCCTTCATAAAAACACCCCCCCCCCTCCCATGCCCGATCCCTGATGTGCCCGGCGCTGCCCGATCCCCGGCGCTGCCTGATAGATCACATACACAGCTCCTGCTGATCAGATCTCCGGTCACCCGAATCTTGCAGCGGTACACCCAATAAAAGAGAAGGGGCTCCAATATTGTAAAACCTCTCTGGTTCATTAAAACCAAATATTGTACTTACATGTTTCCAAAGTAATACAAGCAGATAGCATAATAGAAGAGCGATTGGTGAAAGTTCGGATAGCGCGATGACAGGTCTGTGTATCTCCGCCCGACCGGTTTCGTCACAAGTGGACTTCTTCCGGGGCACGATTGAGCAACAAACTGCTGCTCTTTTATTTCCCAGGGTCTCTGCTGTCAGAAAATGTTTGGGTGTTTTAACTAATCTTTAGGACTAATATATATATATATATATATATATATATATATATATATATATATATATATATTAATAATGAAAACATTTCTGGCAGTGAAAAGGTTAATAGTACTTCTCTCTATTGCAGAAAGTCAAAAGTCCATCCACCCTGAAAGTGATATCTCAATCAAAAGTGGAGTCTGGAGGGAATAGCCATCTGCCAGCTTCTTGTTGTTCCTTGGGAACTCCAACAGAGAAAATTAGCATTATAATTCCCGGCTTTGTTCCACTCGCGTCTGGGAGTTTTGGATATTCGTTTCCACCTTGGGCTGTTCCAGTTCCCTTGATTGCCTCTTCCATAATAGAAAACATGCAGCAAGGGTGGTGGGAGACCCTCATAATGGGCACAGCAGGTGTACAGGCACCAGAACTCAGTGCAGGAATTCCTTATAATGGCGACAAAAAAATCAGCAGGCACTGCAACTGAGCACAGGGATGGTGGGAACCCCTCATATGGGCACAGCAGGTGTACAGACCTGGGAATTCATCACAGGGATGGTGGGAACCCCTCCCGACCCATAAACTTGGCGCAGACCCATAAACTTGGTGCAGGGATGCTGGGAGTCCCTAATAATGGGCAGAGCAGGTGTGCAGACCAGGGCTGGTGAGAACTCCTCATAATGGGTATAGCAGGTGTGTGGATGTGGTATGGTGGGAACCCTTCATAATGGACACAGCAGATGTACAGAGCTGGGAACTCAGCACAGGGATGGAGGGAGACCCTCATAATGGTACATCAGGTGTACAGACCTGGGAACTCAGCACAGGGATGGTGGGAACCCCTCCTAATGGGCACAGCAGGTGTACAGACTTGGGAACTCAGTGCAACACCGGTGGGAACCCCTCATATGAGCACAGTGGGCCTTCAGACCCAGAAACTTGGTGTAGGGATGGTCTTAGGCCCTCATAATAGGCACAGCAGGTATGCCAACCCAGGAACCTTAGCACAGGGATGGTGGGAGCCCCTCATAATGGGCACAGCAAATGTACAGACCCAGGACCTCAGCACAGGGATGGTGTGAACCCCTCATAATGGGCACAGCAGGTGTACAGACCCGGGAACTCAGCACAGGGATGGGGGGAACCCCTCATAATGGGCACATCAGGTGTACAGACCAGGGGAACTCAGCACAGGGATTGTGGGAATCCTTTTTAGGGGGCACATCAGGTGTACAGACCTGGGATCTCAGCTCAGGGATGGTGTAAGACCCTCATAATGGGCACATCAGGTGTACAGACCTGGGATCTGAGCTCAGGGATGGTGGGAACCCCTTATAATGGGCACATCAGGTGTACAGACCTGGGAACTCAGCACAGGGATGGTGGGAGTCCTTTTTAGGGGGCACATCAGGTGTACAGACCTAGGAGCGCAGTCTAGGGATGGTGGGAACCCCTCATAATGGGCACAGCAGGTGTACAGACCTGGGGAACTCAGCACAGGGATGGTGGGAGCCCCTCATAATGGGCACATCAGGTGTACAGACCTGGGAACTCAGCACAGGGATGGTGGGAGCCCCTCATAATGGGCACATCAGGTGTACAGACCTGGGAACTCAGCACAGGGATGGTGGGAACCCCTCATAATGGGCACAGCAGGTGTACAGACCGGGAACTCAGCACAGGGATGTGGGAACCCCTCATAATGGGCACAGCAGGTGTACAGACCTGGGAACTCAGCACAGGGATGGTGGGAACCCCTCATAATGGGCACAGCAGGTGTACAGACCCGGGACCTCAGCACAGGGATGTGGGAACCCCTCATAATGGGCACAGCAGGTATACAGACCCGGGAACTCAGCACAAAGATGGTGGGAACCCCTCATAATGGGCACATCAGGTGTACAGACCAGGGGAACTCAGCACAGGGATGGTGGGAGCCCCTCATAATGGGCACAGCAGGTTTACAGACCCAGGAACTCAGTGCAGGAATGGTGGGAACCCCTCATAATGGGAACATCAGGTGTAGAGACCTGGGATCTCAGCTCAGGGATGGTGGGAGACCCTCATAATAAGCACAGCGGGTGTACAGACCTATTAACTCACCAACAGTGAGTCCCCAAGAGACAGAAGAATTTGGTGTTAAACTCTCCATCAGCTAAGAAATCTGACTTTTGGGTGGAAGGCCCCTTTGGATCATTGGTTTTGGCAAGATCCTTCCTATAACGAGCCCTCAGCACAGATCCTTTTATCCTTTTATGCGCCTCGTTCTGTGTCTCTGGTTCACCATAAATGCCGTATCTTGTCTGGAGGACAATGAGGTGGAGGACGAGCTGCACAAATAAAAGAGCCAGCGACAGCTGCGTGTATCGGGCACAGCTGTATGCCCACACTGGGGGCTTTGTGTCCTCTCCGCCCCCTCCCCGTGTTGAAGGTCTGAATCCGTACAATGTTCAAAAAACCGACAGATGCCAAAATTACAGCCTCGTCTTTGAACACTAAAGTCTTTCATTTCGGCGTAATCTGGGGCGAGAGCGAAAAAAGGGGGGGGGGAGGAGAACGACAGTGTCACGAAGCGGACGGACGCAAACAGCTGCCGTCTCCGTGAAGACTTCAAAAAATTTTCCATGGCGGTAGTCAAAGGGCAACTGCAGTTTTTTTTTTTCCAGAATTTATAAAATAGTTAAAATATTTGGGGCAACTAGGTAATTCTAAAGGCTGGCCAAGGGTGGATTCCCTAGGCCAGTGATGGCGAACCTATGGCACGCGTGCCACAGCTGGCACGCAGAGCCATCTTTGTGGGCACGTGAGAGGGTACAGGACAGAGCTAGAGGTCTCTCTCTCCTCTCAGCCCCCCTCTCTCTTTCAGCCCCCCTCTTTTTCCGCCCCCTTCTGTGTCCCCCTCTCTCTGTCCCCTTCCCTCACTCTCACACCCCTTTCTCTCAGCCCCCAACCCTCTCTCTCTCAGCTCACCCCTCTTTCAGCATCTCTCTCGCATCCCTTTCTGTCCCTTTTCTCTCTCTCTGTCCCCCTTCTCTTTTCTCTGTTCCCCCTCTGTCACACCCCTCTCTCTGTCTCTCTCCCCCTCCCTCTCTGTCACCCTCCCTCTCTCTGTTCCCCCTCTCTCTCAGCTCACCTCTCTTTCAGCATTTCTCTCACACCCCTCTCTCTGTCCCCCCCTCTCTCTCTCTCTCTCTGAGCCCCTTTCCCTCTCTCTGTTTCCCCTCTCTCTCAGCTCACCCTCTCTCAGCATCTCTCTCGCATCCCTTTCTGTCCCTTTTCTCTCTCTCTGTCCCCCTTCTATTTCTCTGTCCCCCCTCTGTCACACCCCTCTCTCTGTCTCTCCCCCCTCCCTCTCTCTGTTCCCCCTCTCTCTCAGCTCACCTCTCTCTCAGCATCTCTCTCACACCCCTCTCTCTGTCCCCCTCTCTCTCTCTCTGAGCCCCTCTCCCTCTCTCTGTTCCCCCTCTCTCTCAGCATATTTCTCACACCCCTCTCTCTCTGCCCCCCTCTCTCAGCCCCCCTCCCTCTCAGCATCTCTCTCTCTCTCTTTCTCTCTTTCTCACACAACCCTTCTCTTTCCGCTCAGCCCCCCTCTCTCGCGAATTGCCATGTTGGCACTTTGCAACACAAAACCAACGTATTTATTTCAGTTTGGTCACTCAGGCTCAAAAAGGTTTGCCATCACTGCCCTAGGCCCTGGTCTAGGTCATCACCACCACCAGAAAAAGTAAGGCGCTGACCACTCCCGACAAATATGACCTACTGACCACAGCCAGTTCTTGTGTAAGTGGAGCGGTCGGGGGTAGGTAAAGCCGCAGCCCAAGCGCTTACTTTTACTGCCCCCCTCAACACCTATGTGGATGAGCCCGTAGGCTAGGTACCGCCCGCCCCACCCTATTAGATTGTAAGCTCTTCTGAGCAGGGCCCTCTTAATCCTCTTGTATTTTATTGTTTTATAACTGTATTGTCTCCCTTTTATATTGTAAAGCGATGCGTAAACTGTTGGCGCTGTATAAATCCTGTATAATAATAATAATAATAATATATGTGCAGGTCAGGGATCTAAGTATATCCACATGTTTCCCCTACCTGCAGGCAAAATGCGATGTTCTTTAGCAGACGAGGGGGGGGCGGGGCTACGGGGGGGCGGGGCTGTGCGGCATGTTTTTAAAAATTACGATTACTGCTCCCCTTACTTTTTTTGTAGACAAGTCCTTAAACCAGTACAATGCATTCTATAAATAATTAAAAAATATATTATTATTAATAACAAAAATAATAATAATAATGGGATCATAGCAAAATAAATAAAGGGATCTAACAACAAAAATTATAATAATAATAATGTCATACAAAATAACATTCTCTTTGTATTATCCTTGTTCTTCCTTGTTCCTCTATGTTTTCCTCACAGTCAATGGCTCGTTGGTCTAGGGGTATGATTCTCGCTTAGGGTGCGAGAGGTCCCGGGTTCAAATCCCGGACGAGCCCTGTTTTTGCAGCATGTTGATAACAACATAAAAAATTGTAAAACGTATCTCAGCTCCTTTGATACGCCCGGAACCCAACAACAAATTGCCAGTCATCAGTCCTAAGTACCAATACCACATAAACATAAATCTGAGCAGTCAGTAACACATAGTTGCAGCTAAATGATCGATAAAACGAATTGCACCATCTAGGAGTGAATTATACAGCCGATCCTTCCCTCCTCCCTTTATTATACTATATTAGAATGGTGCATAACACAAATAAAAAAAAGCAAAAAACAGGGCTCGTCCGGGATTTGAACCCGGGACCTCTCGCACCCGAAGCGAGAATCATACCCCTAGACCAACGAGCCACTCGCTATGTCTGATCAGCAGCCTTGGCACTTTAACTCGTCCCCTCCCGAGTCAACTTTTGAGTTCCTGTCCGAGCCGCCATCTTGCTGCTCCCCGCTTAATTTTTCGGCGCTCCACACGCCCCCTGGGAGTCACAACCTCGGACTTGTCTGCTCTCTGGTTCGGCCTTGGTGAGAGGCGGAGGGTCCTGACCGCGGAGTGGAAGCTCGCTGGGGGTTTGTTACAGCGCGGAGTCCGCGGGTGTGTGTTTGCCCTGGCACAAGGGAAGGGTGTAGCAAGATGGCGGGTTGCACAATGGATGCGGCTGTACGGAGAGGAGGAATCATGGAGGGCGTGTGCGGGGAGGCCGGCCATTATGACGTCATAGCCCTGCTCAGATCTATGAATTGTGAACTTACTGTTAGCACAGAGAGTCGTAGAGAGCCCTGTACTGGGTTCTGTGCTGTCTAGGGCTGATATAGAGTTATAATGGAGACACAAGTCCTCCCTCATAGGCAGGATGTGAGGATTGTCCCTCCAAATATTTCATTAATGTCACAAAACTAATATTAAAGAAAAAGTTCCGATTGGAGAATCCGACCGTCTGTAGCAATTCCGACACCCAAATTCCCTAGCATGCTCGGAAACAATTCGACGCATGCTTGGAAGCATTGAACGTCATTTTCTCGGCTCGTCGTAGTGTAGTGTACGTTCAGAGAACGTTTGTGTGACCGTTTGTGTGACCGTGTGTATGCAAGACAAGCTTGAGCGGAATTCTGTCAGAAAAATCACCCAAGATTTTTCCGACGGAAAATCCGCTCGTGTGTACGCAACATTACACTCCTTGAGACTGAATAGTTTGTTTCCTATGCTGGGATCGCCATTGGGGTATTTGTAAATCTCTATCATATCTTCTCTCAAGCGTCGTTTCTCCAGTGAGAATAAATTTAGTGTTTGCGGTCTTTCCTCGTAATTGAGGTCCTCCAGTCCCCTTATTAGTTTCGTTGCCCTTCTTTGGACTCTCTCCAGCTCCAGCACATCTCTTATGAGGACTGGTAACCAGAACTGGATGGAATACTCCAGATGTGGCCGGACCAGAGTTTTATAAAGTGTCAGGATTATCGTTCTATCTCTGGAGTATCTCCCCTTTTTTGCATACTAATATTCTGCCGGCTTTGGTAGCTGCAGCTTGACATTTCATGCGATTGTCATCTACTAGGACCCCCAGATCTTTCTCCATCCTTGATCCCCCCAGAGGTTCTCCACCTAGTGAGTAGTTTATATTTATGTTTTTTGCCCCCCAAGTGCATTACTTTACATTTCTCCTCATTAAACTTAATTTGCCATGTATTTGCCCACTCCATTATTATGTTCAGGTCTTTCTGTAAAATTTCTATATCTTGATGTGAAGTTATTGCCCTGCTTATTTTTGTATCATCTGCAAAAACTGAGATTGAGCTATTTATTCCGTCCTCTATATCATTTATGAATAACTTGAAAAGAATTGGTCCCAAGATAAAACCTTGGGGTACCCCACTTACCTCTGCAGATCAGTCGAGGTACACATTATCACCACCCTTTGGACACGCCCCTGTAACCATTTTTTTACCCAAGAACAAACCTTATGGTCGATTCCTGCAGACCTCAGCTTATAGATTAAGCGCTCATGGGGGACTGTATCGAATGCCTTTGCAAAATCCAGATACACTAAATCCATGGGTCTTCCCCTGTCTAGATGGCAGCTCACTTCCTCGTAGAATGTTAGCAGATTGGTCTGGCAAGGTCGACCTTTCGTAAACCCATGCCGATAACTACTTAATATATTTTTTCCTCAGTAAATTCTTGGCTGTAGTCTCTTATCATCCCCTCCAATAATTTACTAACGATTGATGTTAGGCTGACTGGCCTGTAGTTTCCAAGGATTTGTCTCTGTACTTTTTTGAATATTGGTACCACATTGGCTTTTCTCCAATCAGCTGGTACAACTCCTTTCAGGATGCTGTCCACAAAGGTTAGGAGCAATGGTCTGGCTATAACCTGACTGAGTTCTCTGAGGACTCTTGGGTGTAAGCCATCCAGTCCTGGTGATCTATTATTTCCTTCACTCTGGCCGACTCCCTTTCTGTGTTTAAAAATGGAGCAGAAGAAGGCATTTAGTACAGTTGCCATCTCTGTGTCATCCATAACCATAGGGGTCGCCCGGGCGCCACACCCGCCCCCCCCCCCCCCCCAGGCAGTCACAAAAAAAAAAAATATACACTGTGTTCGGGCGCTGGAGACAGTGCACTATGGGAAGCGCCATGTCTAGGCAATCACGAGATTGATGGGGACACAGATGTAAGGAGGGAATCCGGTGCTGGGGCCACAGATGTGAGGAGGGCTCCGCTGCTGGAGGCACCTTATGTAAGGAGGGACTCCACTGGGGACACTGATGTAAGTCCTTAAGTGCACTGTGTTCGGGCACCAGACACAGTGCACCATGGGAAGCGCCACATCTATGCAATCACGAGATTGATGGGGACACAGATGTAAGGAGGGACTACGCTGATGGGGACACAGATGTAAGTATGGACTCCGCTGATGGGGACACAGATGTAAGGAGGGACTCCGCTGATTGGGACACAGATGTAAGGAGGGGCTCCGCTGATGGGGACACAGATGTAAGGAGGGGCTCCGCTGATGGGGACACAGATGTAAGGAGGGACTCCACTCATTGGGACACAGATGTAAGGAGGGGCTCCACTGATGGGGACACAGATGTAAGGAGGGGCTCCGCTGATGGGGACACAGATGTAAGGAGGGTCTCCGCTGATGGGGACACAGATGTAAGGAGGGGCTCCGCTGATGGGGACACAGATGTAAGGAGGGGCTCCGCTGATGGGGACACAGATGTAAGGAGGGGCTCCGCTGATGGGGACACAGATGTAAGGAGGGGCTCCACTGATGGGGACACAGATGTAAGCAGGGTCTCCGCTGATGGGGACACAGATGTAAGGAGGGGCTCCGCTGAGGGGGACACAGATGTAAGGAGGGGCTCCGCTGATGGGGACACAGATGTAAGGAGGGGCTCCGCTGATTGGGACACAGATGTAAGGAGGGGCTCCGCTGATGGGGACACAGATGTAAGGACGGGCTCCGCTGATGGGGGACACAGATGTAAGCAGGGTCTCCGCTGATGGGGACACAGATGTAAGGAGGGCTTCCGCTGATGGGGACACAGATGTGAGGAGGACTCCGGTGCTGGGGCCACAGATGTGAGGAGGGCTCCGCTGCTGGAGGCACCTTATGTAAGGAGGGACTCCACTGGGGACACTGATGTAAGGAGGGACTCCTCTGGGGGCACCTGATGTAAGGAGGGACTCCTCTGAGGGCACCTGATGTAAGGACAGACTCTGCTGGGGCCACCTGATGGCATCTGGTGGCAAGTGACGTGGCCGGTGACACGCTCAGGGCTCCCATTATGGTGAGTTGAATGATTTAATTTTATATTACATAATAAATTACATAATAAAAATGTCATAATAGAAATAATGCACTTCAATCATTCTGACACCATAACAACCATGATGCCAGAATGATTGAAGTGCTAACACCAGGTGTTTGAAGTATCTTTATCTGCTGATTGTTAAACTTTCTGGAATACACATTCTTTTATTTGGGCAATGTGCTCTGATTTTGCCTTTTTTACTGTTAATGTACTTGAGTCAATACGTTTTTTCCATTTTTTTTGTGGTAAAATTAGGTGCCTCGGCTTAAATTCGGGTCGGCTTATACTCGAGTATATACGGTACTTCTTTTTTGTGAAGTTCTACCCATACTGATTCCACCTCCCCCTCATCCCATTCACAATGTCGCTCCTCTCTGCCACATAGATCCCAACTGTCCCTGATTTGGAGCAATGTCCCTCTGTCCCTCTTTCCTCCTCATTTGTCCCTCATTTTGGTCTGATCCATATAGTTGTATATAAAATGCACTTTTTATCTATCAAAAAGTGTTTCCCAGAGCTAAATCTTTCATCTGATTTATAAATTGCTTCATTTGTACATTTTAAAAGCCAATAAAAAGGAATAGTAGTGGTAAAAAAGTCCTTGTGGATTTAATTAACCTTTTTTTTTTGGTTAATTCTCCTTTAAGGGGCGTAGCAGGGGGAGTGTCCTAAGCCTACACACATTTGTGAGCAGATGTCCCTCATTCCCATATCAAAATGTTGGGAGGTGTGCTGCCAGCCTTACATAATTTTTTACATATAGACACACCCCTCCCCCTCTTCTGCCTTCCCTGTCTTTCCGATACAAGGAACACCCCTGGATATTTGCCGTGCACGCTGTCAAATAGACATGTGCAATTCGTTTAGTTCCGAATTCGTTTTTTTAAGAATTTTGACAAATTCGTTAATATCCAAATTTCCGAATTTTTCAATTTCCGAAGTTCGGTTATTCGGAACTTGGAAATTCTGAGATTTTTGAAATTCGTGAATTCGTAAATTGGAAATTCTAAATTTCAGAAATTGGAAATTCGTAAATTCTAAAGTTCGTAAATTTGTAAATTGGAAATTCTGAGATTTCGGAAATTCGTAAATTGGAAATTCGAAAATTGGAATTTCAAAATTTCAGAAATTGGAAATTTGGAAATTGGAAATTTTGGAAATTGGAAATTTTGGAAATTGGAAATTCGGAAATTTGAAAATTCGTAAATTCAAAATTTTGGAAATTCGTAAATTGGAAAATTCGTAAATTGGAAAATTCCTAAATTTGGAAATTCTAAATTTGGAAATTCTAAATTTGGAAATTCTAAATTTCAGAAATTTGGAAATTGGAAAATGCGTAAATTCGGAAATTGTAAATTTGGAAATTGGAAATTCAGAGATTTCGTAAATTCGTAAATTGGAAATTCGAAATTTCGGAAATTCGAAATTTCGGAAATTCGAAATTCGGAAATTTCGGAAATTCGAAATTCGGAAATTCAAAATTTCGGAAATTTGAAATTTCGGAAATTTGAAATTTCGGAAATTTGAAATTCGGAAATTCAAAATTTCGGAAATTTGGAAATTCGAAATTTGGAAATTCGAAATTTGGAAATTCGACATTTCGGAAATCTGGAAATTAAAAAATTCGGAAATTCGAAAATACGAATTTTCGGATTTCTGAATTTTCGGATTTCTGAATTTCCAAATTCTGAATTTCCGAAAAAAGCAAAAAAAACAATGAAGCGAAAAGGAACAAATTTCTTGTCAGTGTATATTTCTACTGTCAAACCAAGTTTCTGTTATTCCCACAATCCTCATGTATTAGCAGCTCCATATCCACTATTTTGTTAGCTCGGCTCCTAGCATTTATATATATATATATATATATATATATATATATATATATATATATATATATATTTAAATCTGCTAATACATTTAACACCCCCCCCCCAACAGACTGACAATGCTGCTGTCCAAAGGTGCTCCCTGTGCTCCTTCATCCAGAGTGGACGGACCGGACCGGTGATAACATCACTGGGCCTCAGAGAGATATTTCTTGGAAACAAAATGATTTCATTGAAAATTTTTATTTGCATGTTGATGGAGGGAGCGTGAGACAAGGGAAGGTATTCTATGCATACATTAGACATGAGTTTTAGGATGGGTGGGGCTTCATGCAGCCCATTAGGTACGGCCCACAGGCTGCTGAGAACCTGTTACATTGTAATACAGTGTGCAAAGAATATCCGATCGTGTGGTGTTTCACACCGAAAACCTGAGCTAAGAAAAACACTGCATTGATTAATTAATTGATTGATTGATAGACTTACATTGAGTGACAAGAATAGTCACTGAGAAGTGCTATTGAGAAGGAAGCAGAGGCTGCATATGTAATGAACCAATATGGCTGCGTCCCAGGTACATACCTGTATATAATTACAAACTATACATAGACATACAATATATTTTTTTAATAATTACACTCAGAAAGAAGTATTTTTTTTTTCCAAACATCAACAGATTTGAAAATATTTACACCAAGCCAATCACATTACCATATGTATCTAAAAAAAAATAATAATAAAAATAGTATAGATTCCCTTTAAGTTGTGGCACACGCATCCATTGATCTATAAGCACCATGTAGCAAACGGCGCCCCTCGCATGCTCCTGTCGGCTAAATGTTGGGGTCCAGTTAGCAGCAGCCGATGAGAAGTCACCTGACCTCTCCCATGTGGCCGTCGATGAGAGATCACATGATCGTTGGGCTGTTGGCCAGCAGGTGGCGATGGAGGTACAAGAAAGGTTACAGCATTACAGCATTATGACAGCAATAGTGCACATTACATTCAGAAAAAGAATGACATCAAGACATGGCTATGATGGCGTCAGCAGTGGGGTTAAAGGAGAACTCCAGCAAACCGGAACTAAGGTGGTTAACATTATATATAGCTATATATATATATATATATATATATATATATATATATATATATATATATATATATATATATATATATATATAAATATATATATATATATATATAAATCATATATCTTTATATATAGATAGATATAAAAATATATCTATATATATACACACATATATATATCTATATATATACACATACATACACACACGAGGGCTCTTTAAAATGTTTCCACACTTTTTTTTTTAACTCATTTAAAAAATAAAAAAGTGCAGAAAATTTTTGAAGACCCTTTGTATACACAGTGCCTTGAAAAAGTATTCATACCCCTTGAAATTTTCCACATTTTCTCTTGTTACAACCAAAAACATAAATGTATTTTATTGGGATTTTATGTGATAGACCAACAAAAAGTGGCACATAATTGTGAAGTGGAAGGAAAATGATAAATGGTTTTCAATTTTTTTTACAAATAAATATGTGAAAAGTGTGGGGGGTACATTTGTATTCAGCCCCCTTTACTCTGATACCCCTAACTAAAATCTAGTGGAACCAATTGCCTTCAGAAGTCACCTGATTGGTAAATAGAGTCCAGCTGTGTGTAATTTAATCTCAGTATAAATACAGCTGTTCTGTGAAGCCCTCAGAGATTTGTTAGAAAATCTTAGTGAGCAAACAGCATCATGAAGGCCAAGGAACACACCAGACAGGTCAGGGATAAAGTTGTGGAGAAGTGTAAAGCAGGGTTAGGCTATAAAAAAAATCTCCCAAGATTTGAACATCTCACGGAGCTCTGTTCAATCCATCATCCGAAAATGGAAAGAGTATGTCACAACTGCAAACCTACCAAGACATGGCCGTCCACCTAAACTGACCGGCCGGGCAAGGAGAGCATTAATCAGAGAAGCAGCCAAGAGGCCCATGGTAACTCTGGAGGAGGTGCAGAGATCCACAGCTCAGGTGGGAGAATCTGTCCACAGGACAACTATTAAGCCCCATACACACGCTCGGATTATCCGAGGACCAGGTCCGTCGTACTTTGTCCGATGTTGGTGTTGCATACACACGGTCGGACAAAGTTGTCGGAAAATCTGATCATTCTGAATGTGGTGACGTTTGTTGCGTACGACGGGACTACGTAGAGGCTAGTAGCCAATAGCTTTGGTCTTGTAATGTGAACTGAGCATGCGTAGCACTTTGTCCGTCGGACAACCGTACACACGATCGGATTTGGTGTGATCGGACCGTGTTGTCGGCAAATCTTTCCAGCAGGAGATAGGACTTTGTCCGTCGGACAATCCGACGTACACTGTCCGATGGTGCCTACACACGGTCTGATTTTTCAACAACATTGTCCGATCGGACAGAATCCATGCAAAAATCTGACCGTGTGTATGGGGCTTTAGTCGTGTTCTCCACAAATCTGACCTTTATGGAAGAGTGACAAGAAGAAAGACATTGGTGAAAGAAAATCATAAGAAGTCCTGTTTGCAGTTTGTGAGAAGCCATGTGGGGGACACAGCAAACATGTGGAAGAAGGTGATCTGGTCAGATGAGACCAAAATTAAACTTTTTGGCCTAAAAGCAAAACGCTATGTGTGGCGGAAAACTAACACTCTACATCACCCTGAACACACCATCCCCACTGTGAAACATGGTGGTGGCCACATCATGTTGTGAGGATTCTTTTTTTTTTCAGCAGGGACAGGGAAGCTGGTCAGAGTTGATGGAAAGGTGGCTGGAGCCAAATACAGGGCAATCGTGGAAGAATACCTGTAAGAGTCTGCAAAAGACTTGAGACTGGGACGGAGGTTCACCTTCCAGCAGGACAACGACCCGAAACATACAGCCAGAGCTACAATGGAATGGTTTACATCAAAGCATATTCATGTGTTAGAATGGCCCAGTCAAAGTCCAAACCTAAATCCAATTGAGAATCTGTGGCAAGACTTGAAAATTGCTGTTCCCAGACGCTCTCCATCCAATCTGACAGAGCTTGAGATATTTTGCAAAGAAGAATGGGCAAAAATGTCCCTCTCTAGATGTGCAAAGCTGGTAGAGACATCCCCAAAAAGACTTGCAGCTGTAATTGCAGTAAAAGGGGGTTCTACAAATTATTGACTCCGGGGGGCGCCATACAAATGTACCCCCCACACTTTTCACATATTTATTTGTAAAAAATTTAGAAAACCATTTATCATTTTCCTTCCACTTCACAATTATGTGTCACTTTGTGTTGGTCTATCACATAAAATCCCAATAAAATACATTTACGTTTTTGGTTGCAACATGACAAAATGTGGAAAGTGTCAAGCGGTATGAATACTTTTTCAAGGCACTGTATATAAATATATATTTACATAAAAAAAAAAATAATATATATATATATATATATACACAAACGTCAAGATTTTGTATTTAAAGAGGTACGGACACAAGAAAGACGTCTTGCCCCCTACAAAGCCTGAGCCTTTTTGCACACTTAAAAAAATAATTTTAGGCCTAAAGATTACATAAAACCCCCAAAACATTATAGATTTTTTAAAATCAGACACCCTAGAGAATAAAATAGTGGTAGTTCCAAATGTTTGGATTTCACACGATATTACCGCAAAGGTCTAAGAAATGCAAGATTTCAGTAAAAAGTATAATTATACTTAATTAATTTTAGGGCATACAAACGCAATAAATTACAATTTTCTTTTATAAAATATAAAAGACAACATTGCGCCGAGTAAATAGATACCCAACTTGTCAAACCTTAAAGCGGAGTTCCACCCAGAAATGGAACTTCCTCTTTAAGTACTTGTGACCCCCAGACATACCACATTTGGCATGTCATTTTTTTTTGGGAGGGGGTACCTAG
>CM053027.1:29085789-29088289 GCA_028564925.1 Lithobates sylvaticus
ATATATGGAGTGACTTTGGTGCAGAGACAATGGATGAGGTGAGAGACTAATGCCGCAAACACACGAGAGGACTTTTCGTCAGCAAAGGTCCGACGGAACGAATCCGTCGTACAATTCGATCGTGTGTGGGCGCCATCGGACTTTTGCTGTCGAAAAATCCGACAGACTTTAGAAATAGAACATGTCTTAAATTTTCCCGTCGGAACTCCGCCGGACCCAGTTCCTATCGAAAAATCCGCTCGTCTGTGTGCTAGTCCGACGGACAAACAAGGACGCTAGGGCAGCTATTGGCTACTGGCTATGAACTTCCTTATTCTAGTCCGGTTGTACGTCATCAGGTTCGAATACGTCGGAATTTAGTGTGATTGTGTGTGGCCAAGTCCGTTCATTCGGAAAGTTCGTCGGAACTCCGTCGAAAGTCCGTCAGAAAGACCGTCGGACCTAGTCCGTTGAAAAGTCCACTCGTGTGTACGCGGCATTAGGAGTACTCAAATACAAGCAGGGTTCGAGGCAAGTGGGTAGCAAAAGGTAGTTGGGTACAAGCAGGGGTCTTAGCAGGCAGCAAGCAGAGGGTAGTCAAGTACAACCAGGGGTCTTGGCAGGTATCAAGCAGAGGGTAGTCAGGTACAAGCCAGGGTCTTAAAAGGGGGCAAGCAGAGGGTAGTCAGGTACAAGCCAGGATCTTGACAGAGGGCAAGCAAAGGGTAGTCAGGTGTAAGCAGGAGTATTGTCAGGCAACAAGCCGAGGGTAGTCAAGTTTAAGCAGGGGTGTTGGCAGACGGCAAGTGAAGGGTAGACGGTTAGAAACAGGGGTTTTGGCAGACAGCAAGCAAAGGGTAGTCGGGTACAACCAGAGGCCTTGGTAGACAGCAACCGAAGTGTAGACAGGTACAAGCAGGAGCCTTAGCAGGCAGCAAACAGAAGGTAGTTAGGTACAGGCAATGTTCTTTGCAGGCGGCAAGCAGAGGGTAGTCAAGTACAACCAGGGGTCATGGCATGTGGCAAACAGAGGGTAGTCAGGTACAAGCAGAGGGTCTTGGCAGGCGGCAAACAGAAGGTAGCTGGGTACAAGCAAGGACCATGGCGGCCGGCAGCTAGAGGGTAGTCAAGTACAACCAGGGGTCTTGGCAGGTATCAAGCAGAGGGTAGTCAGGTACAAGCAGGGGGTATTCAGTTACAAGCAGGGGGTTTTGGCAGGTGGCAAGCAGAGGGTTGTCAGGTACAAGTAGGGGGTCTTGGCAGGTGGCAAACAGAAGGTAGTCAGGTACAGGCAAGGGTCTTTGCAGGCGGCAAGCAGAGGGTAGTTAAGTACAACAGGGGTCTTGGCAGGTGGCAAGCAGGCGGTAGTCAGGTACAAGCAGGGGGTCTTGGCAGGCAGCAAACAGAAGGTATCTGGGTACAAGCAAGGGCCATGGCAGGCGGCAAGCAGAGGGTAGTCAAGTACAACCAGGGGTCTTGGCAGGTATCAAGCAGAGGGTAGTCAGGTACAAGCATGGGGTATTCAGTTACAAGCAGGGGGTTTTGGCAGGTGGCAAGCAGAGGGTTCTCAGGTACAAGTAGGGGGTCTTGGCAGGTGGCAAACAGAAGGTAGCTGGGTACAAGCAAGGGTCATGGCAGGCGGCAAGCAGAGGGTAGTTAAGTGCAACCGGGGGTCTTGGCAGGTAGGTGTTGCACATACATTTGAATTATTAGGGTGATAATTAAGCACTGTGAATCAACCTCACTGTATGTCTTTGGTTAGCGCTGCTCTTTTTATTTTTTATTTTTATTTTATTTTTTAGTTAAGTACAACCAGGGGTCTTGGCAGGTGGCAAGCAGGCGGTAGTCAGGTACAAGCAGGGGGTCTTGGCAGGTGGCAAACAGAAGGTAGCTGGGTACAAGCAAAGGTCTTGGCAGGCGGCAAGCAGAGGGTAGTCAAGTGCAACCGGGGGTCTTGGCAGGTAGCAAGCAGAGGGTAGTCAGGTACAAGCAGGGGGTCTTGGCAGGTAACAAGCAGAGGGTGATCAGGTACAAGCAGGGTGTTTTGGTAGGTGGCAAGCAAAGGGTTGTCAGGTACAAGTAGGGGGTCTTGGCAGATGGCAAGCAGAGGGTAGACAGGTACAAGTAGGGGTCTCGTTAAGCCGCAAGCATATGGTTGTCAGGCAGTCCAGGTCAGTAACAAGTAAGCTTTAGACAAAAGAGTAGTCAGGTTCAAACAGGAGTTGAGGCAGGCAGCCAGCAGATGTTATCTGGGAAGTTTAGTTTGGCAAGGAATAGACAGAGCAGAAGACGAGAGAGTAGTCAGGCAATCTGGGTCATCAACAATCAGGCTGGTACTTAACCACTTTAAGACCAGCCTCGTTTTGGATTTTAGGTGTTTACATGTTTAAAACTGTTTTTTTTGCTAGAAAAAAACTTAGAACCCCCAAACATTATATATTGTTTTTTTTCTAACACCCTAGAAAATAAAATGGCGGTCGTTGCAATACTTTTTTTCACACCGTATTTGCGCAGCGGTCTT
>CM053027.1:29693289-30015295 GCA_028564925.1 Lithobates sylvaticus
CCTCCCCCTAATACCAATGATGGGGCACTGTTTACTCCTACTGATGCCGGGACATTTTCTTTTCCTGCTGCCCATAGTCTGCCTTCCCTAAAGTTTGAAGGACAGTAAAGTGCCCCTTTGTATAGAAAGTTTGGAGACCCCGGTGTTATCTGATGAAGACTGTGTGTGCTCCATTCAGGACACCAATAGGAAGGGATAACTCACTATTACAGCAAATGGAGTGATAATACCAACCTAAAGTTCCAAGTCTCGCTTTAATCCACAATTCCTATACAATAAACAGAAGGGACGAGCCCCGGCAGGCTATGAAAAGAACAATCACGCAGTATTGGGCTTGTAAAAGTCAGCTTTATAATTGCTACATTAAAATGTGGCGTGTATACATTACACTGAGTGACAGGAACATAAAACACAGCGACAGGACACGAGCTTTTGGCCTCCATAGAAAGTGATCAGCAATATCATTCCGGGGTCCCTCCCCTCCCCCGAGACGGAGCAGAAGTAATTTACTGGAAACTTTGATTACTTGGCTAGATGATGCCGAGGACTGAAAGTGATGAAAAACAAACGTTAGATAATCACTAGGAAATAAACAAGGAAAAGGATTTCATGTAAAATGTGAACTCCAAATTCCAGGAAAACAGCGAAATCCACAGATGAAATACATATGTGGGTGCACTTTAACCACTTGCTTACTGGGCACTTAAACCCCCCTCGTGCCCAGACCAATTTTCAGCTTTCGGCGCTGACGCACTTTGAATGACAATTGCGCGGTCATACAACACTGTACCAAAATGAATTTTTTTATCATTTTTTTCCCACAAATAGAGCTTTCTTTTGGTGGTATTTAATCACAGCTGGGTTTTTATTTTTTGCTAAACATACAAAATAGATGGAAAATTTTGAAAAATAAAAAATCATGTTAAATAGTTTGTTATAAAATTTTGCAAACAGGTAATTTTTCCCCTTCATTGATATGTGCTGATGAGGCGGCACTGGTGGGCACTGATAGGCTGCACTGGTGGGCACTGATAGGCTGCACTGATGGGCACTGATAGGCTGCACTGATAGGCACAGTTAAGGCGGCACTGATAGGCACAGATAAGTTGGCACTGATGGGGACAGATACAGCAGTACTGATGGGCACAGATAAGGCGGCACTGATGAGCACAGATAAGATGGCACTGATGGGTGGCACTGATAGGTACCACTGATAGATGGCACTGATGGGCGGTACTGATGGGCACTGGTAGGTGACACTGATGGGCACTGATATGTGACACTGAGGTGCAGCACTGTTGTTGAGGCAGATTGTGGGCACTGAAAGGTGGCACTGCGGGCACTGATGGGTGGCACTATGGGCACTGATAGGCAGCACTGTTGCCTATTCTTAGGTGGCACTGGCAGGGGCACAGGTAGGCACTGGCGATCTGGGGGCAGCTCGCCGTGATTGGGACTGATGTCCCACTCACGGCCGCCGGTGATCAGCTTTTTTTTTTCTCCTCGTGCTATCAGCGCGAGGAGGAAAAATAGCCGATTACCGGCTCTGTTGATATCACATTATCAGCTGTCATTGGCTGACAGCTGATCATGTGGTAAGGGGTCGGGATCGATCCCTCACAGTCTCACAGACTCGCTGATCACAGAGCGCACCGTGCGCGTCCTTCAGGGGGCGTGCAGGCCGCTCGTGCACGTCAATGGACGTAGTCCCGGCAAAGCAGGTCTGCGCTGTAGCCGTCATTCGGCTATAGCGCGGATCTCTACTGGTTAACCTGCAAAGGATTTATATTTCGGTCCTAAGATTTACACAGCTTTGCCCAACTGCACAGCCCTATCAGCCAACCAGGAGACCTGTCTTTGCTCTATTGCAATTACAGCGCCTTGCAAAAGTATTCATACCTCTCAAAATTTTCCACATTTTGTCATGTTACAACCAAAAACATAAATGTATTTTATTGGGATTTTATGTGATCGACCAACACAAAGTGGCACATAATTGTGAAGTGGAAGGAAAATTATAAATGTTTTTCAATTTTTTTTACAAATAAATATGTGAAAATTGTGGGGGGTACATTTGTATTCAGCCCCCTTTACTCTGATACCCCCAACTAAAATCTAGTGGAACCAATTGCCTTCAGAAGTCACCTAATTAGTAAATAGAGTCCACCTGTGTGTGATTTAATCTCAGTGTAAGTACAGCTGTTCTGCGAAGTCCTCAGAGGTTTGTTAGCGAATCTTAGTGAACAAACTGCATCATGAAGGCCAAGGAACACACCAGACAGGTCAGGGATAAAGTTCTGGAGAAGTTTAACCACTTCAGCCCCGGAAGAATTTACCCCCTTCCTGACCAGAACACTTTTTGTGACAATTGCGCGGTCGTGCGACGTGGCTCCCAAACAAAATTGACGTCCTTTTTTCCCCACCAATAGAGTTTTCTTTTGGTGGTATTTGATCACCTCTGCGATTTAAATTTTTTGCGCTATAAACAAAAAAAGAGTGACAATTTTCAATAAAAAGCAATATTTTTTACTTTTTGCTATAATATCCACAACAAATATATAAAAAAACGTATTTTTTCCTCAGTTTAGGCCGATACGTATTCTTCTACATATTTTTGGTAAAAAAAAAAAAAAAATCGCAGTAAGCGATTATTGATTGGTTTGCACAAAATAGGGGACAGATTTATAGCATTTTATTATTCATTTTTTTTTTATTAGTAATGGCGGCGATCTGCGATTTTTATTATGTCTGGGACATTATGGCGGACACATCAGACACTTTTGACACTATTTTGGGACCAGTGACATTTATACAGTGATCAGTGCTATAAAAATGCACTGATTACTGTGTAAATGACACTGGCAGGGAAGGGGTTAAACACTAGGAGATCAAGGAGTTAAGTGTATCCCAGGGAGTGATTCTAACTGTGGGGGGGAGTGGCTACCTAGGACATGACAGCTATCACTGCTCTCGATGACAGGGAGCAGTAAATCTCTGTCCTCACACTAGGCAGAGCGGGGAAATGCCTTGTTTACATAGGCATCTCCCCGTTCTGCAGCTACGTGACACGATCGCGGGACACCGGTGGACATCGAGTCCACGGGTCCCGCAGGCATGGTCACGGAGTATGCTCCGTGCGCGTGTCCACAATACCACGTCTTAAAGGGGACGTACCAGTATGCCCATTTGCGCAGCCGTGCCATAGTGCCGACGTATATCGCCGTGCACTGGTCGACGGATTGGATTGGAGATAGGCGGGTGTAAACGGACACAAGTCCGTTTACATCTGCCGCTCTATAGAGGTGAATGGAGAGTCCGTTTGGGTCAGCATGAAAAACGGACAGGCGGACCTGATCGGACCGATCGCGTGAAAGGGGTCCAACGGTCTTCCCGATGGATTTTCGGCTGAGTTCCTTCCCGACGGACTTTCCGAATGAACGGACTTGGCCACACACAATCACACCAAAGTCAGACGGATTCGAACGTGATGACGTACGGGTGGACTAGAATAAGGAAGTTCATAGCCAGTAGCCAATAGCTGCCCTAGCGTCGGTTTTTGTCCGTCGGACTAGCATACAGACGAACAGATTTTTCGACCGGACTCAAGTCTGTGGGAAAGATTTGAAACATGTTCTATTTCTAAAGTCCGTCAGAATTTTGGACAGCAAAGGTCCGATGGAGCCCACACACAATCGAATTGTATGACGGACCTTTTCTGTTGAAAAGTCCGGTCGTGTGTACGCGGCATAAGGCTGCTTTCACACTGATGCACTGCGGTTTACCTGCACCTCAACTGACCTGAATATTCACTTCTTCCTCAGGATTTCTGCAGGTATCGTTGGCTGCTGCTGTCCCCCAGGCGGATATAGCTGGCGGCTGCTGCTGTCCCCCAGGCGGATATAGCTGGCGGTTGCTGCTGTCCCCCAGGCGGATATAGCTGGCGGCTGCTGCTGTCCCCCAGGCGGATATAGCTGGCGGCTGCTGCTGTCCCCCAGGCGGATATAGCTGGCGGCTGCTGCTGTCCCCCAGGTGGATATGGCTGGCGGCTGCTGCTGTCCCCCAGGTGGATAAGGCTGGTGGCTTCTGCTGTCCCCCAGGCGGATATAGCTGGCGGCTGCTGCTGTCCCCCAGGCGGATATAGCTGGCGGCTGCTGCTGTCCCCCAGGCGGATATAGCTGGCGGCTGCTGCTGTCCCCCAGGCGGATATAGCTGGCGGCTGCTGCTGTCCTCCAGGCGGATATAGCTGGCGGCTGCTGCTGTCCTCCAGGCGGATATAGCTGGCGGCTGCTGCTGTCCCCCAGGCGGATATAGCTGGTGGCTGCTGCTGTCCTCCAGGCGGATATATCGGGCGGCTGCTGCTGTCCCCCAGGCGGATATAGCTGGTGGCTGCTGCTGTCCTCCAGGCGGATATATCGGGCGGCTGCTGCTGTCCCCCAGGCGGATATAGCTGGCGGCTGCTGCTGTCCTCCAGGCGGATATAGCTGGTGGCTGCTGCTGTCCCCCAGGCAGATATAGATGTCGGCTGCTGCTGTCCTCCAGGCGGATATAGCTGGCGGCTGCTGCTGCTGCTGTCCCCCAGGCGGATATAGATGGCAGCTGCTGCTGTCCCCCAGGCGGATATAGCTGGTGGCTGCTACTGTCCCCCAGGCAGATATAGCTGGCGGCTGCTGCTGTCCCCCAGGTGGATATGGCCCAGGTGGGTAAAGCAGGTGGGTACTGCTGGCTGGTACTGCTGGTGGATACTGCTGATGGATACTGCTGGCTGGTACTGCCGGCGGGTACTGCTTGTGGGTACTGCTGGCAGGTACTGCTGACAGATACTGCTGGCGGGTACTGCTGGCTGGTACTACTGGTGGGTGTCCCTGATGGCTGCTGTACCGAATTGTGGGTTCCTGACCGGCCATCCCCGTGCATCAGTGTGAGAGGAGCCGGCACTAGGGAAGCATAAGGCTGCCATAGAGATTAGAGCCGAGGCTTCCTGTACCGCGCTGGCTCCTGTCACAGGCAGAGTACATTTGGTATCACTCCGCCTGTGACAGGAACCGGCGCTATACAGGAAGCATCGGCTCTGATCCCTACTGCAGCCTTATGCTTCCCTAGTGCCGGCTCCATTCTTCACACTGATGCTCGGGGATGGCGGGTCGAGAACCCGCAATATGGGCTTGCCAACCCGCCATCTCAGAGCATGAGAGCCACATCAGAGGGTGCCGCGTGCCAGTGGTTGGGAACCCCTGGGCTGCAGTAGGTGCTCATGTGGTACACAGATTAGTCCTGTCAATATAAGAAGATGCTCCTATAGACAACTCATAATGTGTATAAAAGACACCTGTCCACAGAATCTCTTCCATTCAAACCCACCATCATGGGCAAGACCAAAGAGCTGTCATAGGACGTCAGGGACAAGATTGTAGACCTGCACAAGGCTGGAATGGGCTACAAGACCATCAGCAAAACGCTTCTTGAGACGGAGACACCTGATGGAACGATTATTCGCAAATGGAAGAAATACAAAATGACCATCAATCGCCCTCAGTCTGGAGCTCCATGTAGGGTTTCCCCTCATGCGGTGAGGATGTTCATAAGAAAAGTGAGGGATCAGCCCAGAACCACAGGGGAGGAGCTTATGAATGGTCTCAAGGCAGTTGGGACCACAGTCACCAAACAAACCATCGGTAACACAATACGCCACCATGGATTGAAATCCTGCAAGGTCCCCCTCCTCAAGAAGGCACATTTATTGGCCCGTCTGAAGTTTGCCAATGAACATCTACATTTTTCAGAGAAGGATTGTGAGAAAGTGCTGTGGTCAGATGAGACCAAAATTGAACTCTTTGGCATGAAATCGACTGGCCGTGTTTGGAGGAAGAAAAATGCTGACTGTGACCCTAAGAACACCATCCCTACAGTCAGGCAAGGAGGTGGAAACATGATGATTTGGGGCTGTTTCTCTGATAAAGGTACAGGCCGACTTTGCCGCATTGAGGGGCCAATGGACGGGGCCATGTGTATTGTAAAATCTTGGATGAGAACCTTCTTCCCTCAGCCGGAACACTGAAGATGGGTCATGGATGGGTCTTCCAGTATGACAATGACCCAAAACATACCGCCAAGGCAGCAACGGAGTGGCTCAAGAAGAAGCACATTAAGGTCATGAAGTTATTAATCCTAAATAAAATGTATGGAGGGAGCTGAAACTTCGAGTTGCCAAGCGACAGCCAAGAAACCTTAAAGCGGTGTTCCGGCCGAAATTATACTTTTTAAATAAAAAATACCCCTATAATACACAAGCTTAATGTATCTCATCCTTGCAGATCTCGTACATGCTCAGTGCAGCATAAGCAGTGTAATAGGTTTCAGGTCAGGTTTCCATAGCAACGGCAGTTTGAGAGGAAGTTGCTGCCCCTTCCCAGGAGGCATTGCAAACAGGAAATGATGCGATGGGCCGCGGCCAGGGAGGAGGAAGTGAAAAATGAATACAGCAGATATACAGTCTGTGCTGAAAAAATAAATAAAAAAACCTTAGTTAGACTTACCGGTGACGGTATTTCTACGAGCCTTTCAGGACAGCACCTTGGAGAGAGCGCAGCTCCGCCTTTACCCAGGAAACACTGCGTGACAACGCCCCTTTTTAAGATCAGCTGCTTCCACCATGCCTTCAGTTGTTACCGAGAAATCCTCCGAAATGCTGGAAAATATAAGCAGACAGTTACCATGCCCTATAATTATACATTATACATCATAACCTAGGGAGGGAAGTAGGCTGCTGTCCTGAAAGGCTCGTAGAAAATACCGTCACCGGTAAGTCTAACTAAGGTTTTCTCTCTTCGCCTTTCAGGACAGCACCTTGGAGAGGATAACCGAGAAACTTACTTCAGGGTGGGACCACTGCCTGCAAAACCTTCCTACCAAAGGATTGGTCTGAGGCTGAGAGCAGATCCAAGCGGTAATGCTTTATAAAGGTTGAAAAACTGGACCATATGGCAGCCTTACAAATTTGCTCAGGCGATGCTCCGGCCTTTTCTGCCCATGATGCCGCTACTGCTCTGGTTGAATGAGGCAAGATTCCTTCTGGAGGCTCCAAACCCAGAGAGGCGTATGCTTCTTTAATAGCTTGTTTTAACCATCTTCCAAGGGTGTTTTTGGAAGCTTTACATTCCTTATGAGCGCCCTCCATTAAAACAAACAGCGAGGATGACTTTCTAAAGTCTTTTGTTATCTCCAGATACTTAAGAAGACATCTCCTGACATCCAGGGTATGGAAGGCTTCTTCTCCTGGCCCCGAAGGTGAGGGGCAAAATGTAGGGAGAATAATCTCCTGTGCCCGATGAAATGCAGAGCTCACTTTCGGTAGGAAGGCTGGGTCTGTCTTTAGAACTACCCTATCTGGTAGACACCTCATGAAGGGCTCTTTGATTGATAGAGCTTGTAACTCACTGACTCTACGAGCTGATGTTACTGCCACCAACAACACAGTTTTAAACGTTAAAAACTTAAGTGAAGATCCTTCTATGGGTTCAAACGGAAGCTTTGTTAGTCCTTGAGGAACCAAAGATAAATCCCATTTGGGAAAATTAAACACAGGTTTAGGTTTACTTTAGCCATAGCTCTGAAAAAACGAATTATCAAAGGTTCCCCTGACAGGGTTCTTTCCAAAAAAACTGATAAGGCCGCTACTTGCGTCTTGAGCGTACTTGCTGCTAGGCCTTTCTCCAATCCTTCTTGAAGAAACTCTAGAACTGAAATTGTACTAGACAAACTAAAGTCTTTTCTGGAACACCATGTATTATATACTTTCCAGACCTTAAAATAAATGTCTCTTGTCACCTTCTTCCTACTTGCAAGAAGGGTAGTAATGAGTTTTTCTGATAGACCTTTCTGTCTTAAGATTTGTTCTTCAGAAACCAAGCTGCTAGGTTGAGAAACGCTGGATCTGGATGAAGAAACTTGCCCTGACTCAGTAGATCTGACCTGTTTGGTAACTTCCAAGGAGGTTTTACTGAGAGGTTCATGAGGGTTGCAAACCACAGCCTTTTTGGCCAATAAGGAGCTATCAGAATTAGTTCCGTGGATTCCAGTCTGAATTTGGCTAATACCCTTGGAATTAGTGGAAATGGGGGAAAAGCGTAGGACAGCTGGAAGTCCCATCTGTGGGCCAGAGCATCTATCCCCAGAGCTTGATCTTGTCTCTGAAGGGAGAAGAAAACTGGTACTTTCACGTTTTCCTGACTTGCGAATAGGTCCACCTGAGGAACACCCCAACTCTTGGCTATTGTCTCGAATAGATCCTGATTCAGAGACCACTCTGCTTCTCTTACTTCCCTCCTGCTGAGGAGATCTGCCAAGGTGTTTTCCGTCCCTTTTAAGTGTACTGCCGATAGGGAGGCCAAATTGTTCTCTGCCCATCTCAGTATTTGGCAGGCTAAATCCAACAAAGTTCTGCTTTTTGTGCCCCCTTGTTTTGTTATGTATAACACTGCCGTCATATTGTCCGTCAAGACTTGGACATGCTGGTTCTTTAGAAGTTCCTGGAAGGACAGAAGACTCAGATGAATAGCCTTCAACTCTCTCCAGTTCGATGACCTTCTCGCTTCTGTCTTGGACCAAACCCCCTGAATAGTTTGTTCTTCCAGGTGGGCTCCCCACCCCCATGCGCTGGCATCTGTGGTCAGTCTCTGGGTTACTGGGAAGGACCAGTGAAGACCTTTTGAGATGTTTCTCTGGTTCCTCCACCACCAGAGTGATCTTTTTGCTCTTGCCCCTATGACAAACTTTTTCTCCAGAGATTCCTGGTAGGACCAATTTGTCAAAATGTCTGCCTGCAGCGGACGAGCATGCAGTCTGGCCCACTGTACTGCAGGGATTGCTGCTGTCAAAAGACCCAGGGCCGACATGGCTTGTCTTACTGAGAACCTTGAATTGGACTGAAGTACCTTCAGAACTGACTGCATCTTTTCTATTTTTTCTTGGGGCAGAAATATTTTCTGTTCTACTGAGTCTATTTCGTACCCCAGAAACTTTACTCTTTGAGCTGGTATTAAGTTGGACTTCTGAATGTTGAGAAGCCAACCCAAACCTCTTAGATGTGCTTGAGTCACTTGAAGGTTGACTTCCACCTGACTTTTTGAGTCGGCGAAAAGTAGCAGATCGTCCAAGTAGGGTACTATTGGGATCCCTTTCAGTCTCAGGGGTTCCAACGCTTCTGCCATCACTTTCGTGAAAACTCTGGGTGAGGAGGAGAGGCCGAATGGCAGGGCTCTGAACTGAAGATGCCAGACCTCCCCCTCCCCAAATTGACTGCAAGACGTAGAAATTTCTGGGACTGGGGTGCTATTGGGATATGGAGATATGCATCCCTCAAATCGATGGAGGCCATGTGACACCTGGGGGTCAGCAAGTTCTTCACTGAAAAAATCGTGTCCATCCTGAATTTTTTGTACTTTATGGATCGATTCAACAGCTTCAAGTTGAGGATCAGACGGAACTTTCCCGATGGTTTCTTGACCAAGAATATATGGGAATAAAAACCTTTTTCTTTTTGCCCCTCTGGGACCTGAGAGATGACATTCTGTTGCATCAGCTCTTGAAGAAGAGACTTCATAGCCAGAGCCTTCTCCTGATCCCTCGGTAAGTTTGTTATGTAGAACCGACTTGGGGGGTCTTGTATAAACTCTAGATGGTAACCCTGCTGGATTATCCCTAGGACAAATGGACTTCTTGTTGTTTCTTCCCAACTGAGCAAGAAGTCCTGAAGCCTCCCTCCTACTGGAAGCTGGTCATTGTTTTTTAGGGGATTGCTCAGGGTTTCTGAACAATACCCCACCCCTGCCTCTTCCTCTCTGAGGGTTCCAAGGTCTTTTCTTTGTTTGGTCCTTTTCCTTATCGGTTTGTCGAAAAGGACGAAAATTCTTACTCTGTTGTACCACTTTCTTTTTCTGAGGAAAAGCTTTCTTTTTGTCTGCTGTCCTATCAAGTACAGTCTCTAATTCTGGACCAAACAACAAGTCCCCTGAAAAGAGAATTCCACACAGCTTCCCTTTAGAGGCTGAATCCCCTGACCAAGTTTTAAGCCAGAGGGCTCTTCTTGCGGAATTGACCAATGCTGATGACCTGGCAGACATTTTGATGGACTCTGCCGAGGCATCAGCCATATATTTGACGGCTTTTAATAGAGTAGGGAAGGACTCTAATAATTCTTTCCTGGAGGTACCTGCCACCACATGATTTTTGAGTTGGTCTAACCAGCATTCCAAATTTCTGGCCACAACTGTGGCTGCCATTGCAGGTTTCAGATTGGCTAAGGAAGAGTCCCATGCTTTCTTCAGTAGCCCATCTGCTTTTTTTGTCCATAGCGTCTTTGAGAATTCCCATATCCTCAAAGGCTAAGTCCGTTTTTCTGGATACTTGAGAGAAGGCAGCATCTATCTTTGGTTTCTTATTCCAAACACACTCCTCATTCTCCTCAAAAGGGAACCTCCTTTTAAGGGCTTTAGAGAAGAACTGTCCTCTCTGGATCCTTCCATTCCTTTTTAATGGAGTCTGTTAACACTTTGTGTACAGGAAAGACTCTATGTTTGACCTCCTCCAGCCCCTGGTACATTTTGTCATGTACTGACAGCTGAATTTTTTCTTCCTGGATCTCCAGTGTAGTATAAATTGCCTTGAGTAAATCATCAACTTCCTCAAGTGACAGTTTATATCTAGAAGCTTTGGCTTCTTCTTCCTCTTCCTCATCATCAGAATCAAGCGTTGAGGGAGGAATGCTTTCCCTTTCTTTCTCAGACTCACTTTCAATTTGCACAGAAGTGGACGGAGGGAGACTGGATTGAGACCCCTGTTCTTGGCTGGAACTCTGACCACGTTTTTTCACAAGGGAGCGTACTGTCCCTAGGGCCTCTGCTAGTTCTTTCCTCACTGAAGACAGGAGTTCCTTGCACTCCTGTGAAGACTCCTCCTTCACTAAATCCGCAATGCAGGATCTGCACAGGGGTTTGGGCCAAGAGTCCCTTAAAGGATTTTTGCATGAGGGGCATTTTCTTGAAGTTCTCTCTGACTTAGCAGTAACTTTCTGAAACGACAGAAATAAAAGAACCCGCAGGTCCTCTTTAACTGCAGCCACTAAAGAGTACAACAGATAGACCCCCCAAAGCCAAACACCCTAAGTGCCCAGAGTCTCAATCCCTGCTGAACTGCTAATGGACCTTTACACCAAAGCAGACAGCTGCAGGTTAACTTAATACATAAACCAAACAAAAACACCCAGTGATGTAAAGGAAAGAGGTCCCTCTGTACCTCTCCTACCTGGGACTGGCCGCGAGCCTGGGCGCCTGCATCCGCCATAGCTGCTGATGATTCGTCCTCCATTCCGATCGTAGGATCTAGAGAAGATCTGTAAAGAAGAGTTGACCAAAATCCCTCCTGAGATGTGTGCAAACCTGGTCACCAACTACAAGAAACGTCTGACCTTTGTGCTCGCCAACCAGGGTTTCTCCACCAAGTAATAAGTCATGTTTTGCTTGGGGATCAAATACTTATTTTACTCACTGAACTGCAACTCAATTTATACCATGTGTTTTTTCTGGATTTTTGGTTGACATTGTGGGGTTGATTTACTAAAGCCAAATCCAATGTGCATTTGGAAGTGCAGTCGCTGTAGATCTGAGGGGAAGATCGAAATGAGGGGAAGCTCTGCTGATTTCTATCATCCAATCATGTTTTTTTTGTTTCTTTGCATGTTCCCTTCAGATCTACACCGACTGCACTTCCAATTGCACTTGTAGTGCACAGTGGATTTACCTTTAGTAAATAAACCCCCCTGCCCTTTGGAAGTGCAGTTGCTCCAGAGCTTAGTAAATAAAGTTAAAGTGGGACTAAACTTACATCGATTTTGTGTACCTATAATAAGGCTTACCTATAGGTGATGCAAATATCTCCTAAACGTGCGCCATTTAGGAGATATTTGCTGTACACATTTTTTTTTTTTTTAACAAATGGTTTACTGTACACATTTAGGAGATATTTACTGTACATGCAGTCGATAACGTAATGCCGTGATGTCATGCGTAGGAGTGACGTCACGCGGCTCCTGCCAGTAACACAGCCGGAGTCCGTGGACCCAGAAGGTAGACGGGTGAAGATGAATGTGGCCTCCAGCGGTGACAACGCATTGGTGGAGGGCTTTGTTTGCAGGTACGTTTCACATAATGTGCTAGTAAGCGATGCATACTAGCACATTATGCCTTAAAGAGGTGTTCCCCTAAAAAAAAAAAAAATTAAAAGTCAGCAGCTACAAATACTGCAGCTGCTGACTTTTAATAATCGGACACTTATTTGTTCCAGGGTCCAGCGATGCGGGGGGTTGAAGCTCCGCTCGCCCCCCGATCCGCTCGGCGGCGCCGGCATGCAATTGTGGGCACCCGGCTGTGGCTTCACAGCCGGGCACCCACTGCAAGCGGTGCCGCGCGCTGTGATACGCCGCGCAGTCATCTGGGACCTGTCACATGTTCCAGGTGACTGACTGCGCCGAGGGGAAGTGATGTCACCAGCCCGGGCACTGAAGGAGGCAGACTACGAGGGACCCCCCTAGCAACAGGCATTTAGAGGTGAGTTAAAAAAAAATGTCCAATTATTTTATTTTATTTAGGAATTTTAAACTATTTTTTTTTTTTGGTGGAAGCACCACTTTAACTTTGCAAAGAATACCAAATCAGACTCTTAATGCCTATGTGTGTATGGTCACATGGAGGGGCATTTGGAGGCAGAAAGAAAAAAAACGCCAGATGCCCCTAGGAGCAGCGTTACAAACGTCCAGTGTACATGAGCCCTTAAAGTGGTTGTAAACTAGACATGTGCACAACAAAAAAATTTGTTTATTTTCGTTTCGTTTTTTTAGTTTCCGTCGATTCGTAACGATTGGTAAATTCGTAAGTCGTCGGTGTTCGTTCGTATTCGTAACGATTCGTATTTTCGTAAGAGTTATTTTTTCGTTGATTCGTTTTTTCTTTAGTTTAATTTTCGTTTATTCGAAATTCGGACGCATTCGTATTTATTCGTACATTCGTAACATTCGTAGATTCGTAATCGGAGCATAATTCATAATTTTATGTAATGTGTATGCTATTATTACATTTTAAGAGACACGGAAAATTACGAATCTAAAAAAAAAGTTACGAATGTACGAATTTTTTCGTTCAATCCATTCGAAGCACGTTAAGCAGCGCCATTGTAAGAGACACGGAAAATTACGAATCGAAAAAAAAAAAAAGTTACGAATGTACGAATTTTTTCGTTCAATCCATTCGAAGCACGTTAAGCAACGCCATTGTAAGAGACACGGAAAATTACGAATCGAAAAAAAAAAAAAAAAAAAAGTTACGAATGTACGAATTTTTTCGTTCAATCCATTCGAGGCACGTTAAGCAGCGCCATTGTAAGGGACACGGAAAATTACCAATTCAACAAAACAAAAAAAGTTACGAATGTACGAATTTTTTCGTTCAATCCATTCGAGGCACGTTAAGCAGCGCCAAAGGGACACGGAAAATTACCAACAAAACAAAAAAAGTTACGAATGTACGAATTTTTTCGTTCATTTTCATTTTCGTTGTTCCTGTTTTCGTTTTTCGGATTTTCTTCTTTTGTACATTCGTTGTTTCTAATTTGTTTTTTTTGGATTTTCGTTATTTTCGGATTCGTTCGATTCGAACGATTCGTTAAAATTTTTAGCGAATCGTTCGTTCATTCGTACGATAACGAATGAACAAAATAACGGAAAAAAACGAAAAACGAAACGAATTGCACATGTCTATTGTAAACCCTCGTTTACAACTTTATGTTACATGTAAGCCTATATTAAGGCTTACCTGTACCTAACAAGGATATCTCCTAAACCTGCACGATTTAGGAGATATACCTGTATTTGCATCTGCCGACGTCATGCGGCACATGCGCACTTGCGACAACTGAAGCAACGGCGCTATATGCCGATGCTTCAGTTGTACTGTGCCGCTCTCGTGCGCATGCGCGGAGTAACGACATCGCGGCTCTGGCAAATCACAGCGCCAGAGCAGCGATACCCGGAAGTCACTCCGGGTGAACATGTCGGTGGTCGGAGGGGGAGAAGAGGACCGATGCCGGGGCTTCGATCTGAGGTAAGTGATACATAATTAGCTAGTATGATATGCATACTAGCTAATTATGCCTTTGTCTTGCAGGTTTTTTTTTTTTTTTTACGTTTTTTTTAAGAGGGTTTACTTCCTCTTTAAATGTAAAAATGTGGCAGAACATAATAAAATGACGACATTGTACTCGCTGAAAATATACTATCCCTTTCAAAACAATAATTATAAATTAAACAACGTTACCGTTAACGATGGAGATGTCTCTCCCCTTGTAGAAGTCCCCCATCGTCACCGACGTCCCCAGTTTGGAGGCCACGGGACGCACCGTCCTGCTGCCGTCGGCACAGTCCAAATACTGGTTCCCTCCCATGTTGGCCTTGTTGGGGGGTTTGCTGATGCCCAGCGCCTCCTCTGTACGGTCCTGGCAGAAAGACTTGTATTTCCACTGCACCAGGACTGGCTGGGAAGAGGTGGTGGAGTAATGGCACCGCAGTAAGGTGGGTTGGAAGAGCAAGACCGCCTTCTTGTGATCAGGCATAGTGACCTGTACCCCATGGGACCGACCTGCAGAGACACACAAAAATATTGGATATGATTGACATGAACTACAAGAACAATCAGACTCATATACTGCACAATTGTTACTAAACCCAGGAGCCTGCATTCACTATATCTGGTCTCCCACAGTACACAGAACATGGAAATAAAATTATTTTAGTAAATATAAACGGCTAAATACCTTTTCTCATCGGCAGTATATAGCAGTCTTGTGACTTCTAGCAGTGTCTGGTTAAAGCTTGTAGGAGGATTTTTTTTTTTTTAATTCTACTCTGACTGTCCTGCAGGACCCCTGACCCTCTGTCTGGACAGTGCTGATTGGCCCTGTGCTGATCACATGCACTCTCCCAAGAAGTAAAACTCTCTAGTAAGACACACAAAATTGAGCATGTGCAGAGTGCCTACTAGACATGTGCACTGCCGAAAAATGTGTTCATTTTCTTTTCATTCATTTTTTTTTTTTTTTTTTCCGGGTCATTCATTGTCTTTGAAATTCGTAAATTTGTAAATTCGTGAATCCGAAAATTCGTAAATTCTAAAATTCAGAAATCCAATAATAAGAAAGAAAATCCGAAAATTCTAAAGAACAAAAATCTGAAATAATAACTAACTATTAAATGATAGGTATTGGAATTTCCTTTTAAATTTGGGTGTTAGTGAACGTAATAATTACGAATTTATCCAAAGTTACGAATTATCCGAAATAACGAATGCGGCATCTAAATAAATGAAACGGAACGAATTATTAACCACTTCCCGACCGGCGCACACAGATATACGTCGGCAGAATGGCACGTACAGGCAGGAGGGCGTATATATAAGTCCCTCCTTAATGCCTGTCCGTGCCATCGGGAGCGCGCCGGGAGCGGCGCGCTCCCGCGCTGTTCGGGACCCCCATGAGTCCGGTCGCGGGCCCCGCGGACTCGATCGCCGCGGGGACACCCGCGATCGTCTCACGGGAAGATGCCGAGATAAACAGCATCTCCCGTTCTGCCTAGCAACTAGTGACGCCGATCTCTGCTCCCTGTGATTGGAGCAAAGATCAGCATTCACTAGCTGACAGCCACGCCCCCCCACAGTAAGAAACACTGCCACCTAGTGGTTAACCCCTTCACTGCCAGTGTCATTTATACAGGAATCAATGCATTTAAATAGCATTGATTGCTGTATAAATGACAATGGTCCCAAAAATGTGTCAAAAATGTCCGATGTGTCCGCCAAATTGTCGCAGTCACAATAAAAATCGCTGATCGCCGCCATTACTAATAAAAAAAAAATATTAATAAAAATGCTATAAAACTATCCCCTATCTTGTAAACGCTATAACTTTTGCGCAAACCAATCAATAATCACTTATTGCGATTTTTTTTACCAAAAATATGTAGAAGAATACGTATCGGCCTAAACTGAGGAAAAAAAATGTTTTTTTTTATATATTTTTGGGGGATATTTATTATAGCAAAAAGTAAAAACCGCAGGGGCGATCAAATACCACCAAAAGAAAGCTCTATTTGTGGGAAAAAAAGGACGTCAATTTTGTTTGGGAGCCACGCCGCACGACCGCGCAATTGTCAGTTAAATCGACGCAGTGCCAAATCGCAAAAAGGGGCCTGGTCCTTTGGCTGCAAATTGGTCCGGGGCTGAAAGTGGTTAATAATAATAATAATAATAAAATGTTTTTATTATTATTATTATTTATTATTATTAATTTGTTACGCTCCATTCTTTTAGATGCGGCATTCGTTTTTTCAGATAATTTGTAACTTCTGATAAATTCGTATTTATTACGTTCACTATCAGCCAAATTTGAAAGGAAATTCCAATACCTATCATTTAACCACTTCCCGACCGCCCCATGTACATATACGTCGGCAGAATGGCACGTACAGGCAGAATCACGTACCTGTACGTGCCATTCTTCAGGCGCGTGGGGGGTGGGGACGGTCGGGATCGCTTCAGGAGCGATCCGGGATGAGGGGACGGCCAGTGGTTTCTGGCCACCCCCTCGCGATCGCTCCTGGCGAATCAGATGCTTCCTCTGTCTGTGTCAATCAAAACACAGGCAGAGGAAGTGATGTCACACTCGGTGCGCCGGTCTATGTGACCGGAACGCCGAGGAGACAACATGTAAAGGTTAGTGCACCAACAGTACACTGACACCAGTACACATAGGCACATATTCCACCCCCCTGTCACCCCCAGATCACCCCCAGATCACCCCCCAGATCACCCCCTCCCCCCCCAGTCACAGTGTCACTAATTGCAGTGATCATTTATTTACTGATCACTGCATTTAGTGTCAGTGTGACTGTAATAACTGTCAGGGCAGTTAGTTTTAGGTCCAAGGTAGCCCCCCACCCCCCCCTAATAAAGGTTTAACCCCTTGATTGCCCCCCAGGTAACCCTTTCACCCCCTTTTGCCAGTGTCACTAAGCAATCGTTTTTCTGATCGCTGTATGTGTCACTGGTGTCGCTAGGTAACCATTTTTTTTTTTTAGGTAACCGCCATGTTTATATAGGTTCATAAATAGGTTTATAGGTCAGGTACCCCCATATTACAACCTAAATAAAGGTTTTAACCCCCTGATTGCCCCTAGAGTTAACCCTTTCACCAGTGATCACAGTATAACTGTCACTGGTGACGCTGGTTAGCCAGTTAGTTATTTCGTTATTTAGGTTCCCCGTCAGGTTTTTATATAGTGTCAGGTACCCCCATATATTACCTAATAAAGGTTTTAACCCCCTGATTGCCCCTAGTTAACCCTTTCACCCCCTTTTGCCAGTGTCACTAAGCGATCGTTTTTTCTGATCGCTGCATTAGTGTCGCTAGGTAACCAGTTTTTTTTTTAGGTTAACCGCCATGTTTATATAGGTTCATAAATAGGTTTATAGGTCAGGTACCCCCATATTACAACCTAAATAAAGGTTTTAACCCCCTGATTGCCCCTAGTTAACCCTTTCACCCCCTTTTGCCAGTGTCACTAAGCGATCGTTTTTCTAATCGCTGCATTAGTGTCACTGGTGCCGCTAGGTAGCCAGTTTTTTTTTTAGGTAACCGCCAGGTTTATATAGGTTCATAAATAGGTTTATAGGCCAGGTACCCCCATATTACAACCTAAACCCCTAGAGTTAACTCTTTCACCAGTGATCACAGTATAACTGTCACTGGTGACGCTGGTTAGCCAGTTAGTTATTTAGGTCCCCGTCAGGTTTTTATATAGCGTCAGGTACCCCCATATAATACCTAATAAAGGTTTTAACCCCCTGATTGCCCCTAGTTAACCCTTTCACCAGTGATCACCGTATAACTGTTACGGGTGACGCTGGTTAGATAGTTTGTTTTTTATACTGTCAGGGCACCCGCCATTTATTACCCAATAACGGTTTAACCCCCTGATCGCCCGGCGGGTGATATCAATTAGGTTTTAGGGTCAAATAAGGTCTGCGTCGCCCCAGGTTAGTGCCAGCACCGCAAACACCCACGCACAAAGCATACACCTCCCTTAGTGGTACAGTATCTGAACAGATCAATATCTGATCTGATCAGATCTATACTAGCGTCCCAGCAGTTTAGGGTTCCAAAAAAACGCATTGTTAGCGGCATCAGCCCAGATACCTGCTAGCACCTGCGTTTTCCCCCTCCGCCCAGCCCAGCCCAGCCCACCCAAGTGCAGTATCGATCGATCACTGTCACTTACAAAACACTAAGCACACATAACTGCAGCGTTCGCAGAGTCAGGCCCGATCCCTGCGATCGCTAACAGTTTTTTTGTGGTAGCGTTTTGATTCAGTCGCTAACAGTCAGGAGCTTTTTTACCTGTAAATCTCAAAAAAATAAAAAAATAGTTTGTCGTTTTATTGTTCTCTCTCTATTGTTGCTCTTTTTTTACTCCATTCTATTCTGCAATGTTTTATTATGTTTTATCATGCTTGCTTTTCAGGTATGTAATTTTGTTTACTGTGTTTTAGTGTTAACCATTTTTTTGTTTTCAGGTGCGCCATTCAGTTGCAGCGCGGATTTATTTATCTTGACAGCAACAGTGTTTGCTCCCACGATACATAAAGACGCGACTCCAACACTGTAGGAGGTGATTTCACCACCACAGTTAAAAAAAAGAGCATATATGCCGAAGCATGGGGGCAGCAGGGGCGGAGGAGCGATTGGCTCCTAATGCTGCGTACATACGGTCGAAATTCCGACGGAGCCTTGCCCCGTGGAAAAGTGCAACCGTGTGTACATGGCATAACTTTTGTGGGAGGATGCCCCCATGCTTCGGCATATATAAATGGTGCATGTATGCCCATCATTAGAAGTGGGTGGATGAAGGGTGGTATTCTAATGGTGGGCATACCCACCAATCAATCTCTTTTTTTCGTTCAGCCAAGAGGCTGCATGAAAAATAAAGATTACAATATATGTCCAGTATGTTGCTGGACTTTGAATGGTTATACCAGAATGATGCCTGCAGGTTTAGGTATCATCTTGGTATCATTCTTTTCAGCCAGTGATCGGCTTTCATGTAAAAGCAATTCTAGCGGGTAATTAGCCTCTAGACTGCTTTTACAAGCAGTGGGAGGGAATGTCCCCCCTCCCGGATATAAACCGCGCCATTGGGAAATTGGGAAAGCGTTTTATCACACACCGATCTTGGTGTGGTCAGATGCTTTGAGGGCAGAGGAAAGATCTAGGGTCTAACAGATCCCAATTTTTTCAAAAAAAGAGTACCTGTCACTGCCTATTGCTATCATAGGGGATATTTACATTCCGTGAGATAACAATAAAAATGATAACAAAAGAAAAAAATGGAGGGAACAGTTTTAAAATAAAATAAAAAAGCTAAATAAATAAAAAAAATTAAAAAAAAAAAAAAAAAAGCACCCCTGCCCCCCCTTCTCTTGCGCAAAGGCGAACACAAGCGTTGGTCTGGCGTCATACGTAAACAGCAATTGCACCATGCATGTGAGGTATCACCGCGAAGGTCAGATCGAGGGCAGTAATTTTAGCAGTAGACCTCCTCCGTGAATCTAATGTGGTATCATGTAAAGGCTTTTAAAGGCTTTTAAAAATGTATGTAGTTTGTCGCCACTGCGTGTTTGTGCGCAATTTCAAAGCATGTCCTGTTTGGTATCCATGTACTCGGCCTAAGATCATATTTTTTATTTCATCAAAAATTTGAGCAATGTAGTGTGTTTTAGTGCATTAAAATAAAAAAAAAGTGTATTTTTTCCACAAAAAATGCGTTTGAAAAATCGCTGCGCAAATACTGTGTGGAAAAAAAAAATGCAACACCCACCATTTTAATCTGTAGGGCCTTTGCTTTAACAATATATATAGTGTTTGGGGGTTCAACGTAATTTTCTTGCAAAAAAAAAATATGTTTTCATGTAAACAAAAAGTGTCAGAAAAGGCTTTGTCTACAAGTGGTTAGAAGAGTGGGTGACGTGTGACATAGGCTTCTAAATGTTGTGCATAAAATGCCAGGACAGTTCAAACCCCCCCCAAATGACCCCATTTTGGAAAGTAGACACCCCAAGCTATTTGCTGAGAGCAATGTTGAGCCCATTAAATTTTTTTTTTTTTTTGTCCCAAGAGATTGAATAATGAAAAAAAAAAAAAATATATATTTTTTTTACAAAAAGTTGTCACTAAATGATATATTGCTCAAACATGCCATGGGTATATGTGGAAATACACCCCAAAATACATTCTGTTGCTTCTCCTGAGTACGGGGATACCACATGTGTGGGACTTTTTGGGAGCCTAGCCGCGTACGTCACCCCAAAAACCAAGCACCGCCTTCAGGCTTTCTAAGGGTGTAATTTTTTTATTTCACTTCTCACTGCCAATCACAGTTTCGGAGGCCATGGAATGCCCAGATGGCATAAAACCCCCCAAAATGACCCCATTTTGGAAAGTAGACACCCCAAGCTATTTGCTGAGAGGTATTGTGAGTATTTTGCAGATCTCGCTTTTTGTCACAAAGTTTTGAAAATTGAAAAAAGAAAAAAAAAAATTTTTTTTTCTTTACTTTCTTCATTTTCAAAAACAAATGAGAGCTGTAAAATACTCACCATGCCTCTCAACAAATAGCTTGGGGTGTCTACTTTCCAAAATGGGGTCATTTGGGGGGGTTTTGTGCTATTTTGGCATTTTATGGCCTTCGAAACTGTGATAGGTAGTGAGGAGTGAAATCAAAAATTTGCACCCTTAGAAATCCTGAAGACGGTGCTTGGGTTTCGGGGCCCCGTACGCGGCTAGGCTCCCAAAAAGTCCCACATATGTGGTATCCCCATACTCAGGAGAAGCAGCAAAATGTATTTTGGGGTGCAATTCCACATATAACTATGGCATGTGTGAGCAATATATCATTTAGTGACAACTTTTTTTTTTTTTTTTATTTTTTATTTTTTGTCTTTATTCAATCACTTGGGACTAAAAAAAAAAAATATTCAATGGGCTCAACATGCCTCTCAGCAAATAGCTTGGGGTGTCTACTTTCCAAAATGGGGTCATTTGGGGGGGTTTTGTGCTATTTTGGCATTTTATGGCCTTCGAAACTGTGATAGGTAGTGAGGGGTGAAATCAAAAATTTGCACCCTTAGAAATCCTGAAGGCGGTGCTTGGGTTTCGGGGCCCCGTACGCGGCTAGGCTCCCAAAAAGTCCCACACATGTGGTATCCCCATACTCAGGAGAAGTAGCTAAATGTATTTTGGGGTGCAATTCCACATATAACCATGGCATGTGTGAGCAATATATCATTTAGTGACAACTTTTTGAAAACATTTTTTTTTTTTTGTCTTTATTCAATCACTTGGGACTAAAAAAATAAATATTCAATGGGCTCAACATGCCCCTTAGCAAATAGCTTGGGGTGTCTACTTTCCAAAATGGGGTCATTTGGGGGGTTTTGTACTTCCCTGCCATTTTAGCACCTCAAGAAATGAGATAGGCAGTCATAAATTAAAAGCGGTGTAAATTCCAGAAAATGTACTCTAGTTTGTAGACGCTATAACTTTTGCGCAAACCAATAAATATACGCTTATTGGCATTTTTTTTACTAAAGACATGTGGCTGAATACATTTTGGCCCAAATGTTTGATTAAAATTGAGTTTATTGGATTTTTCTTATAACAAAAAGTAGAAAATATCTTTTTTTTTAAAAATTTGCAGTCTTTTTCCGTTTATAGCGCAAAAAATAAAAATCACAGAGGCAATCAAATACCATCAAAATAAAGCTCTATTTGTGGGAAGAAAAGGACGCCAATTTCGTTTGGGTACAACATTGCATGACCGCGCAATTACCAGTTAAAGCAGTGCAGTGCGAAATTGAAAAAAGACCTCTGGTCCTTTGGCTGCCAAATGGTCCGGGGCTGAAGTGGTTAATAGTTAGTAATAGTTAAAGGTGTTGTAAAGGTTCGTGTTTTTTCATCCTATGCATTAAGGTGAAAAAACAACTGTCAGTATGTTTTGCATTACAGAGGGGGTCTAGGGCTACAATTATTGCTCCCGCTCTACCGATCGCGCAATACCTCACATCTGTGGTTTGAACACCGTTTTCATATGCGGGCACTACTCACGTATGCGTTCGCTTCTGCACGCGAGTTGGCAGGACAGGGCGCGTTAAAAAAAAAAATTTCTTATTTATTTTACCTTTTATTTTTACACTGTTTAAAAAAAAAAAATTGTGTTACTTTTATTCCTATTACAAGGAATGTAATCCTCCCTTGTAATAGAAAAAAGCATGACAGGACCTCTTAAATATGAGATCTGGGGTCAAAAAGACCTCAGATCTCATATTTACACTAAAATAAATGAAAAAAATGTCCCTTTAAGAACTATTGGCGGAAGTGACGTTTTGACGTTGCTTCCGCCCTGCAGTGTCATGGAGACTGGTGGGGGCCATCTTCTCCTCACTCGTCTCCATGCACAGCTAGGGAACGGACCCGATCGCCTCTGCCGACGTCTCCGGTAAGCGGCGGAGGGCACCGGATCACGATTTAAAAAAAAAAAACTTGATTTACGATTCGAATAAAGTTTTTTTTTTTTTTTTTTTTTATGGAAACCGTGCCGGTCCTGAGGAGCTGCGGGCAGGAGTTATTAGGCGAGACTGCGGCTGCGGCCTAGTCCAAGAGGCCGGACTCCGCGGACTAGGCCGAAGCCGAGGCCTCACCTAAAAACTCCTGCCCACAGCTCCTCAGGACCGGCACGGTGTCAGCGCCGATCCTGGGGAGCTGCGGGCAGGAGTTTTTAGGCCAGGCCACGGCTTTGGCCTAGTCCGCGGAGTCCGGCCTCGTGGACTAGGCCGCAGCCGCAGCCTCGCCTAATAACTCCTGCCCGCAGCTCCCCAGGATCGGCGCTGACACCGTGCCGGTCCTGAGGAGCTGTGGGCAGGAGTTTTTAGGTGAGGCCTCGCCTTCGGCCTAGTCCGAGAGGACCAGCGCATTGTCATAAAAAATCGATTTGCTGAAAATTTTAATCAATTTGATCTCTCAAATCGATTCAAGATTCAAATCGATTTTTTTCTCCAGCCCTAAGGGTAAAATAAAATCTCTCTGTGCAAATTATTTTCGTTTCTAAATGTAAAAAAATAATAAAATGAGGGCTGACGATCGTATTGTGGAATGAGGAACCTCCTGGCTGACTCTTCGGAGGAGCGCGCTCCCTGCAGACCTCACTAAAGGCTTCTCTCTTAATGAAGGATTTCAGCAGCTCGTTAAATAAATGGCGTTTTCTCTAGAATAAACGAAGGTATGAATGTAAGACAAACTTCACTAACGTCCTCCTAGGGAGTTTGTTTAATTTAAAATGTCAGCTTTAGGGAGCAGTATACGGAGCGCACAGGTCGGCCCCTATAGAGAGCAACAAATAACATTAAAGAGGAATTAAACTGAGAAATATAAAAACTGCTGACAGGCAGTGGGGGAAAAAAAATGCACAGCTGCATTAATTGTAATATATATATATATATATATATATATATATATATATATATATACACACATATGCCGTATATACTTGAGTATAAGCCGACCCGAATATAAGCCGAGGCACCTAACTTTACCACAAAAAACTTATGGACTTGAGTATAAGCCTAGGGTGAGAAATTCCGCAGCTACTGTAAGTGGAAAAGAGGGTCAACAATGCCCATTTGCAGCCTCACTGTGCCCATCTGCAGCCTCACTGTTTCCATTTGCAGCCTCACTGTGCCCATTTGCAGCCTCACTGTGCCCATCTGCAGCCTTACTGTATCCATCTGCAGCCTCACTGTGTTCATTTTCAGCTTCACTGTGCCCATTTGCAGCCTCACTGTTCCCATTTTCAGCCTCACTGTTCCCATTTTCAGCCTCACTGTGCCAATTTGCAGCCTCACTGTGTCCATCTCCCTGCCTCACTGTGTCCATCTCCCTGCCTCACTGTGTCCATCTGCAGCCTCATGTACTTGATCTCCAGAATAACGGTGCTGTGACATGCAGTCTAGTCGGCAGCCGTCCAGTGTAACAAAGCCTCGTCCTCGTCAGTGAGGGAACACAGATTCAGTTTCCCAGCAGTGAGTCGGTGTTCCGCCTATCACGGACGAGGATGAGGAGAAGGCGGGGCTTTATTAAACTGGATGGCCGCCGACTAGACTGCATGTCACAGCGCCTGGAGATCAGGTGCATGAGGCTGCAGATGGGCACAGTGAGGCAGGGAGACTTGAGTATAAGCCGAGGGGGGGCTTTTTCAGCACCCAAAAATTTGCTGAAATACTCGGCTTATACTCAACTATATACGGTGTGTATATATATATATATATATATATATATATATATATATATATATATATATACACACAGCAAGTAAAATAAGCATTGAACATGTCACCATTTTTCTAGGTAAAAATATTTTCAAAATTGTTCCTAAATGTCGGGAACAACTCATGCAATCCATACAGACACCAAAACAAATAGGACAGAAAAGTCATGGAATGGAATAAAACAGGGAGAAAGTATTGAACACATGAAGAAAAATGCACGGAAAGCAAAGACACCAGTTGAAATCTATCAGTAGTTAGAAAGTAATCCTGCCCCTTGTCAGTGCAAATTAATATCAGTTGGTTCAGTCTCAACTGATGGCCTATAAAAAGGTGTCTCATTACCAAGGTGTCACACAAGCAACATCTCATTATGGGTAAAAGCTAAGAGCTGTCTCAAGACCTTCACGGCCTTATTGTTGCAAAACATACTGATGGCATTGGTTACAGAAGGATTTCTGAATGTTCCAGTGAGCACTGTTGGGGCCATAATCCAAAGTGGAAAGAGCATCATTTCACCATAAACCAGCCACAACCAGGTGCTTCTAGCAAGATTCACAGAGGAGTGAAAAGAATTATCAGAAGAGTTGTCCAAGAGCCGAGGAGCACTTGTGGAGAGCTTCAGAAAGACCTGGAATTAGCAGGTATAATTATTTAAAAGAAAACAATAATTAATCACTCAACCGCCATGCCCTGTTTGCACGCTCACCACGCAAGACTCCATTGCTGAAGAAAAAGCATGTTGAAGCTCGTTTAAAGTTTGCTGCACAATATTTAGACAAGCCTGTGAAATACGGGGAGAATACAGTCTGGTCAGATGAGACCAAAATTGAACTCTTTGGATGCCATAATACACACCCTGTTTGGAGGTCACATGGCACATCACCCCAAAAACACCCCCCATACCAACAGTGAAGTTTGGATGTGAGAACATCATGGTTCGGGGCTGTTTTTCAGCATACGGTACTGGCAAACTTCATGTCATTGAAGGAAGGATGAATGGAAAAATGTACCAAGACATTCTTCATAAAAATCAGCTGCCATCTACCAGGGTGATGAAACAAGGGTGGACATTTCCCAATGATCCCAAACACAAAGCCAAGGAAACTATCAAATGGTTTCAAAGGAAGAAAATAAAGCTGCTAGAATGGCCCAGCCGATCACCTGACTTGTATCCAATAGAAAATCTATGGAAAGAACTAAAGATCAGAGTTCATTGAGGAGGCCCACAGAACCTTCAAGATGTGAAGACTGTGTGGAAGAATGAGCCAAAATCTCACCTGAGCAATACATGCGACTCGCTTCTCAATACAGGAGGTGTCTTAACCACTTGCCGACCGCTGCACACCGATATACGTCGGCACAATGACAGCGGTGGGCAAATGGGCGTACCTGTATGTCCCCTTTAACTGGCGGGGTTAGCAGGCGCGATGCGTACAGCGTGACTGGGCCCCCCGGGACTCGTGGACTCGATGTCCACCGATCTCCTGGCGATCATGTCACGGAGCCACAGAACGGGGAGATGTAAACAAGGCTATTCCCCGTTCTGCCTAGTGACATGACAGCGATCTACTGCTCGCTGTCATGTGAGTTGTAGCCCATCCCCCCCACAGTTAGAGTCACTCCCTAGGACACACTAACCCCTTGATCGCCCCCTATTGTTTTACCCCTTCCCTGCCAGTGTCATTTACACAGTAATCAGTGCATTTTTATAGCACTGATCGCTGTATAAATGACAAGGGTCCCAAAATAGTGTCAAAAGTGTCCGATCTGTCCGCCATAATGTCGCAGTCACAATAAAAATCGCAGATCGCCGCTGTTACTAATAAAAAAAAAGAATAATAAAAATGCCATAAAACTATCCCCTATTTTGTAGACGCTATAACTTTTGCGCAAACCAATCAATATACGCTTATTGTGATTTTTTTTTACCAAAAATATGTAGAAGAATACATATTGGCCTAAACTGATAAAAAAAAAAAAAAAATTTTATATATTTTTGGGGGATCTTTATTATATCAAAAAGTAAAAAAAATGAGGGCTGTTACTGATTAAAATTCTCGTGTTTGATTAATCGATTCTTTTTTAAATCGATTAATCTACTAATTTCGATTAATTATAACGCACATACAGATCCAACTACTTTTAGCTGATCTCCTTGCATTGCAACTCTGCGTTAGTCAGTGGTAAATGTGGTATACACTATATACAATCACCCGACACTAGTTAGTTTCCACAATCCATGACTAAACTTCACAGTTCACACAAATACGTTTTAAATTCAAACTGTAGCACTGACGTAAGTAATTTTTTTTCCCACAGTAGCGTGACAATCCCTCCACCTCCGGTCTAACTAATCACTCTCACCTTATGGCATGGACCCCTGTGCAAACAGGTGGTCATGCAAGCGGGTATCAAAAGGGTTAACACGGACCATAAACTTCTCTCACGTCTCCTTAGATCTCAGCAAGGACGCCGGGTCATGGGTAGAAAGAAAAGATCTAAGTGCTCACCGCTTAAGTATAGGATTTCATTTTTGTGTTCAAACACAAACTACTCACATAAAGATGATAAAAACACAGCATGTAAAGCCGACAATCGTGTTAGTTCCATAGGGCAGCAGCGGAGGACGTCATGCGTAGCTCCTCCCCCGTACGCGTTACGTTCAATCAGAACTTCCATGTCAACGGACTCCTCCCCCTTCCCCTTCGTTAGCAGATGGAGGCACTTGGGGAATGGGGGAGGAGTCCGGTGATGTCATAATCCGTGATGTCACCGGATCTCCGACGGAACTCCCTGAAGACCCGGAAGCTGGTGGAGTGGTGAGTACCGATCAAAAGAATTTTGATCGATCAAAAAAAATGAATTGATTAATCGAGGAATTCATCTTTAATTTCCACAGCCCTAAAAAAAATATAGCTTTTTTTTTCAAAATTGTTTCTCTTTTTTTGTTTATAGCGCAAAAAATAAAAATCGCAGAGGTGATCAAATACCACCAAAAGAAAGCTCTATTTGTGGAAAAAAAGGACGTCAATTTTGTTTGGGTGCAACGTCGCACGACCGCGCAATTGTCAGTTAAAGCGACGCAGTTCCAAATCGCAAAAAGTGCTCTGTTCAGGAAGGAGTAATATCTTCCGCGGCTGAAGCGGTTATATTACCCGCTGTGTGTATATATATATATTGTGACAGCAGGCAGGAAAAATCACCTGGTTGTATCCAGGATGGAAAATATGTTTGCCCTAGATTCAGGCTTTATACGGACTTATACCACTAGAGGGGAGTGCTGGGAGTCCTATAGGGGAAGAGTTAATGAGCCCAGCTGAAATAAGTGGGCTCATTAAGGCCCCTTTCACACTGGGGCGGTGCGGGGCGGCGACGGTAAAGCAGCGCTATATTTAGCGCTGCTTTACCATCGTTTTACCCGCGGTATGCGGCCGCTAGCGGGGTGGTTTTAACCCCCGCTAGCGGCCGCAAAAGGGTTAAAAACCTCCGCAAAGCGCCGCTGCAGCGGCGGTTTGCGGGCGGTATCCCCGCGGTTTCCCATTGATTTCAATGGGAAGGAGCGGTATAGGAGCGGTAAATACACCGCTCCTTCACCGCTCCAAAGATGCTGCTAGCAGGACTTTTGTTGCGGTCCTGCTAGCGCACCGCTCCAGTGTGAAAGCCCGCCGGCTTTCACACTGGAGTGAATGGGGCCGGTTTTTTCAGGCGGTATACAGGCGCTATTTTTAGCGCTGTACCGCCTGAAAACCGCCCCAGTGTGAAAGGGGCCTAAGAGCTCTACAAAAAGCCCCAGCATGTTTAGGGAGATGCTCCATCCTGGAACCAGTTTTGTGTAGACTGGGGAGTGTGACTTCTGTTCTGTGCGGTGAGTTAACGCCTGTGTGGCAAACCTCTGCAGCACAAGGCTGCACTCAGTTGTTAGACAGGGAATCTACGTGTGTAGTAAGCGGTCAAGCTGACCAGGATTTATTTTCATTTTTTTTTTTTTGTTTGGCTGTTATTTTTTTCAATGCATGTACCTTAATAAAACCGCACCTTTGTTTTTTCCACCTACAACGCTGTCTGCTGTGCCTGATTTTGTGTTGTGAACCCATCCAGGGGGTCACACACACCCGCTGTCGAGCTAACCCCTCACAATATATATATATATATATATATATATATATATAGTATACACACATACACACACCACAGACAATTCATGGCACTCCCTACCCCCACACTGATCCTGGCGTGTTTTTCTCTTTTTTGACAACATAGGATTTGGTTATCGAGGAAAATGGACTGCAACGAGGCAAAAAATGGACCAAAATACTGCACAACCAAGAAAAATAAAAGCCACGTTTGTATGTTAATCACCACATAAAGGCAAACTCTATCCAGCCATCACTGATATACCCCAAAAATGTACATTTTACAGTCGTTCGGCCTGCTAAGAGGATGGCGCGTCATACTCTTCTTCACCTCACGGCACATGACGCAGGCCCTGAACAACCTTGCACTGCCCAGGGCGCTGGCTTCACATGTGGCTGAGATTTGCACCCTTGACTGTTCCTGCAAATGACTCATCTTAATTGCCTCTGATTTTGATGTCTCTTAACGATCTTCCAATTAAAGAATTATGATTTGTTTGTAAGTTGGAGTGAAATGTATTCGCAGTACTAAACAGATTTTGTGTTGAATTAAACATTAGGACTGAATAAAATATATCACGTGGAGGCTTTCAACCTGCTGATAATTTGTATGCAAACATCCTGCAAATGACAACGGGGTTACCCAACTTCCCCTTCATCTCCGACAATTGCATTAACTTTACTAGTCCCCCAATCAATTCTTTTTTAAAAGCTCCCCCCGTGATTGTCAGCTTTTGCACATTAATATTTGCATACTGTTCCTAATCTGTCTTTATGCTAGTAAATTTGAAATTAGTAATCCCTTACATGATCTCTGAAGCAATCAGTGGCCATCTTGGATGTGGGCATCTGAAGCCCGCTCGTACCCAGCATTCACTTCCTGATTTCACACCTGCGCAGTAATGACACTGCGCGGCGCAGGCTGTTTGTAGGTTGCCATAGTAGTGGCGGCAGCCGTTGTTAAGGCAACCTGTCAATCAAACAAGATAGACAAGTGCAGTCGAGAAAAGATGCAAATATCGCAAAGATTTGATTATCAGGCTACCCGAAGAATCCTGGGAGAGATGGCGCCGATATCCCAAAAGTCAATGGGACTCGCCTAATGACGTCATCGCCTAGGCGTCCGGGACAGGAGGAGCCGTCCGAAAACAACGAAAAAGGGTATCTACATACTAAAAATGAAAACGCAAACAGGGGCCATCTTGGATGTGGGCATCTGAAGCCCACGTGTACCCAGCATACACCTCCTGATTTCACGTCTGCGCAATAATGACACTGCACGGCGCAGGTTGTTTGTAGGTTGCCATAGTAGTGGTGGCAGAAGTTCCCGCCCCATTGTTAGGGCAACCTGTCAATCAAACAAGATAGACAAGTGCGGTCGAGAAAAGATGCAAATATCACAAGATTTGATTATCAAGCTACCCGAAGACTCCTGGGAGAGATGACGCCGATATCCCAAAAGTCAATGGGACTCGCCTAATGACGTCATCGCCTAGGCGACCAGGACAGGAGGAGCCTCCCGAAAACAACGAAAAAGTGTATCTACATACTAAAAACGAAAAAGCAAACAGGGGCCATCTTGGATGTGGGCATCTGAAGCCCACTTGTACCCAGCATACACCTCCTGATTTCACGTCTGCGCAATAATGACACTGCACGGCGCAGGTTGTTTGTAGGTTGCCATAGTAGTGGTGGCAGAAGTTCCCGCCCCATTGTTAGGGCAACCTGTCAATCAAACAAGATAGACAAGTGCGGTCGAGGAAAGCTGAAAATACCGCAGGATTTGATTATTAAGCTAGCTGAAGACTACTGGGAGAGATGACGCAAATATCCCAAAAGTCAATGGGACTCACCTAATGACATCATTGCCTAGGCGACTGGGACAGGAAGTGCCACCCAAAAACAACAGAAAAAAGGTATCTATACACTAAAAACGGAAAAGCAATCAGGGGCCATCTTGGATGTGGGCATCTGAAACCCATACCCATTCACATAAGGGGGGCAGGATCTGGGGGCCCCCTTGTTAAAGGGGGCTTCCAGAATCTGATAATCCCTCGGCCCACAGACCCCCACAACCTTTGGGAAAGGGTTGTGGGGTGAGGCCCTTGTTGGGATCCCAAAGAACCCTCCTCATATTGAGGGCAAGTGGCCTATTATGGTTCAGGATGGGGGGGGGGGCGCTCGATCACCTCCCCCCTATGCTGACCTGCCAGGTTTCATGCTCATATAAGGGTCTGGTATGGATTTTGGGTGGGGGGGGCATAATTTTCTTTTTTAAATTTTGGCACGGGGTTCCCCTTCACCACTTCAATACACTGGGGGTTATTTACGGAAGCCAAATCCACTTTGCACTACAAGTGCAAACTGCAAGTGCAAAGTGCACCTGAAATTGCACTGAAAGTGCACTTGGAAGTGCAGTCGCTGTAAATCTGAGGGTAGATCTGAAATGAGGGGAAGCTCTGCTGATTTTATTCCTATGTTGCTGTGTGGCAATCTGGTTGTTCTTCAAGCTAGCTCTTTGATGTTTATTTGCAGGCAATGAGACTTTGGATGATAAAGCAAAGTAGCTGAATTAGACCCCTTTCACACTTGAGCCTGAAAAACGGCTCCCCTGCAGTCTCAGTGTGAAAGCCCGAGTGCTTTCACACTGAGGCGATGCACTGGCAGGACGTTAAAAAAACTCCTGCAAGCAGCTTCCTTGGAGTGGTGAAGGAGCGAGCAGTGTATACACCGAATACATACACTGTATACATTGAAAAGAATGGGCGACGCTTTGCGTGTCTTTTTAACCCTTTTTCGGCCTCTAGCAGAGGTTAAAAGCGCCTCGCTAGCAGCCGGAAACCTCTGCAAAAACGACGGTAAAGCACGGCTAAAAATATAGGCGCTTTACCGCCGCCGCCGATGCCCCAGTGTGAAAGCACCCTTAATCAGTTCTGAATAACAGCAAACGATCTTCCTGTGTAAATAAACTCAGAAGATTGATCACTTACTTAATGATATTGCTTTCTGTGGAACTACAAGCAACAGCAGACAATGGAGAGCAAAGATGTCTGTATATAGTGTCTATGAAGTCTCAGTTTTGATCCTTGCAGCTAAAGAGGATAATGGTACAAGAGACAATGGTGTCTATATACAGTGTCTATAGGACTGGGCTATCGCCCTCTCACCACACTGGAACAGGAGATGATGATGAAGATGATGGTGATGATGATCCCTCAGGAATGTGGCTCAAGGGATGACATCCGGTCTCTGCCGCACCGCACCGTGGCTCTCCTGAATCTGAAGCCTCCGCAGGATGGATGGCAAAAGAGCGACCTCCAGGCTGCCACCGAACAGCCAAAAAGGAGCTGTCCACAGGTATCCCTCCAGATATCCTCTGGACAAATCTACACAAGCAGGATGCGACTCAGATTCTACAGATTCCCTGCATGCAGATCCACGCCGGTCCCAAGAGAGCACGCCAGGCCTCAATCCATCCCTCTTATAGTCTCTCCCAGCAGTCTGTCCTTTTTCTGCCAGCTGGCTGGTAGGTGTAGTTCCCAAGCAGCTCAATAGAATGTGTCACTTGAGCCCTAGGACTACAATTCCCTGTATGCTTTGCTTCCTGGTCTTCATCACTCTGTTGGCAGGATGTGATGACACAGTCTTTGCTGCCACTAGAGGGAAGCAATCTCACTGCAGCAATGTTACAGAGTGTCTTCTGACTGCAGGAATAAGTATATATTCAGCTCCTTGCTACACCCACTTTTTAGAAAAAAGTTATAAATGCACACTTTGTGAATTTATATATTCTTGGAGCCTGTAAAGCATTGCACCAATGATCAGAAGATTGCTGGTGCCATGCAGGTCTCCTGCAGATCTGTCAGTGTATCTGTGTGCACGTACATCCGGTACACGCAAGCAGATACACTGACGGGAAGAATCAATGAACTACCACAGCACCATGGTAGTTCATTGAGAACTACAAGCCGAGACAAAAAAAAGTGACAGCTAGTACAGGAAAATTCTCCCCATCCTGCTGTCACAGGGAGGGGGGCGGCTGTAGCATTGGGAACATGTTGCATGTTCCACCCTATAAACGGGTGGAACAAGTAACAAGTTCCCAAAGGTAAACTTATCCTTTAACATCATTGCAAGCCTTCACAGTTGAACATTTATTTACCCTCCTCCATACTTTTAGATTTTTTTACATTTCCCATGCCATCAGGGGGCCGCCTGCAAGACCCTGGAAGAGACAGTGACCCCCTGATCTTGTAAGTAAAGAAGATGGTGGCACAGGATCCAGCATGTGGCAGCAGATTGCAGCAGGGCAATGCTGGACATGTGAGTATGTATTCTGAAGACAACCCAGGAAAGTGGGTAAGAGAGAATTAACCACTTAAAGAGGAGGTCCACCCAAAAAAAAAAAAAAATCAAATCCAGCAGCTACAAATACTGCAGCTGCTGACTTTTAATAAATGGACACTTACCTGTCCAGGGTGCCGAAGCCGAGCAATCGCTCGTCTCTCGGCTGCCCCCGCCGCCATCCTAGGTGAAGGAATCAGGAAGTGAAGCGATGCGGCCTCACTTCCCGGTTCCCTACTGCGCATGCGCAAGTCGCGCTCTGCGTCCTCACTGGTCCCCGCTGTGTTCTGGAACCTGTGTGTTTCCCAGAACACAGCGGGGGGGGGGGGGGGGGTCGGGGGGCCTGGGGTGGCGCGAAGGGGCGTGACTCCCCCTCCCCCCTGAAAGGTGCCAAATGTGATAACGGATGGGGGGGGGGGGGGTTCCGAAAAGAGGAGGTTCACTTTTTTTGCTAGAAAATTACTTAGAACCCCCAAACATTATAAAAAAAAAATTCTAACACCCTAGAGAATAAAATGGTGGTCGTTGCAATACTCTCTGCCACACCATATTTGCGCAGCGGTCTTACAAGCGCACTTTTTTTGGAAAAAAAATACACTTTTTAAAAAAAAAATAAGACAACAGTAAAATCAGCCCAATTTTTTCAGCAATTAGAATGACTTGAAATTGATTGATTGACCGCATTTTTTATAAGCAAGGCAATGTGAAAATACATCTCCAGACAACCAGGATAATTAACCACTTAAGGTCCGAGCCTCTTTCTGAGATTTGTTGAAGTTAAAAACATTTTTTTTTGCTAGAAAATTACTTAGAACCCCCAAACATTATAAAAAAAAATTTCTAACACCCTAGAGAATAAAATGGCGGTCGTTGCAATACTTTCTGTCACACCGTATTTGCGCAGCGGTCTTACAAGCGCACTTTTTTTTTGGAAAAAATACACTTTTTTGAATTAAAAAATAAGACAACAGTAAAGTTAGCCCAAATAGTTTTTTATATTGTGAAAGATATTGTTACGCTGAGTAAATTGATACCCAACATGTCACGCTTCAAAATTGCGCCCCGCTCGTGGAATGGCGACAAACGTTTAGTCTTAAAAATCTCCATAGGCGACGTTTACAAAATTCGACAGATGTTTTAAGTTACAGAGAAGGTCTAGGGCTAGAATTATTTCTCTACCGATCGTGGCGATACCTCACATGTGTAGTTTGACCACCGTTTTCATAGGCGGGGAATAGTTCGCATCTGCACGCAAGCTCGTTGGGACGGGACGCGTTTAAAAAAATAATTTTTTCATATTTATTTTACCTTTTTTTTTACATTTTTACACTGTTTAAAAAAAAAAAAAAATGGTGTCACTTTTATTCCTATTGCAAGGAATGTTAACATCCCTTGTAATAGAAAAAAGCATGACAGGACCTCTTAAATATGAGATCTGGGGGTCAAAAAGACCTCAGATCTCATATTTACATTAAAATGCAATAAAAAAAAAAGAGCTATGGGCGGAAGTGACGTTTTGGCGTCCCTTCCGCCCTGCAGTGATATGGAGACGGGTGGGGGCCATCTTCCCCTCACTTGTCTCCATACCCAGGCAGGGGACAGACGTGATCGCCTTCCGCCGCTGTCGACGGCCCTGGTAAGCGTCGGAGGGCACCGGATCGCGGTGGGGGCCACTCCCGTTGCTGATAAAAGTGATCTTGCGGCGAATCCACCGCAGAGACCACTTTTATCTTAAACTGGACCGCCCGCTGAAAAAGAGGATACCGGGGTTATGGCAGCTTAGATATCCTCCTTCAAAGTACCGACGTATAACGACGTGGGCGGTCCTGAAGTGGTTAAAAAAAAAAAACTACACAGCAGAGGGGGTGAAGTTCCTATTTAAATTCACATCGATTTTGAAACTTAGTGATTTTTTTATGAAATCTGTGGAGAAATCACAACGTTCAGTTTTTGTGCATGCCTGCTATGTAAATATCGACTCTCAGCAAATCTATATTATTATTATTATTCAGGATTTATATAGCGATTATTCAGTTTGCGCAGCACTTTACAACATGGGGGCAGACAGTACAGTTACATTACAATTCAATACAGAAGGAAATAGAGGGTCCTGCTCCTTAGAGCTTACAATCTATCAAGTGATACAAAAGATAATAACTAGTGGTGCACTAAAATGAAAATTTTCGGTGCTGAAAACGGAAATTCAGGATGCACTTGGCCGAAACAGAAACAGAAACTGACGTTTTTTTTTTAAATATACAGTATATATTTTTATAAATAATTGTATTATATTCGACTTTTTAAATTAATAACATGAATTTAAATGAACATGAATTTATTGTCGGCCAATATCGGCACCTTTTAATGCAGTGTTAAAAATCCTGCTTGCTGCATTTTTGGTCAGTGAAAAAAAATACGCCCCCCCCATTGAAATGCATTGAAAACGCAGCACCTGTGTCACATGATCTATGAAAAACATACCATAAGCAAGGTAAAATCAAAACCGTGGTAAAATCGCGGGCATTTTCGGCAGCCATTATTAGCACAACGCTAAAAGCCCTATTTTCGGCTGATAATTTTCGGTGGCTGAAATTTTAGGTGCATCGCTAGTAATAACTGTGGGCGTTGGGCTTTTGGAGAAAATAAACACACAGTTGTTAGGTGGAGGCATAATAGGCTTCTCTAATAAGAATGTTTTTCAGGGATTGCCTGGACGTACTAGCAGACAGTCAGACAGATTGGGATAGGGAGTTCCAAGGGATAGGAGAGGCTCAGGAGAAGTCTTGGAGGTGAGCATGAAACGAAGAGAATGATTAGGTTGGTATTTTGAGACTAGGTTAGTGATGTAGTTGGGGGCAGTAGTTGAGGATGGCTTTGTAAGTTGTAAGTATTTTGAACTTTATTTGTTGGGTGAGCAGAAGCCAATAGATGGGTAGCAGACACTGGGTAGTTGGTAAGGTGGATGAGTTTGGCAGCATCATTCATGGTGGACTGAAAGGGGGGGGGGGGGGTAGACTATGTTAAGGTAATCCATTGAGGAGGGAGCTACAGTAGTTCAGGTGAGAAATGACCAGGAAGTGAACTTAGAAGCTTAGCGGTGTCAATAATTAGATCTGCGTAAGACTTCTGGTGGGCTCCAGCAGTGCGTCAGGGAAGCGGGTGAAGATGTGAAGGTTGAACATACTTTGCCCACTATCTACTGATCCCAGGTTCACCTTCATTTTCCATTCAGACTGGGGTACACCATTTACAAAGAAATGCCTCAGCTACATTCATGGCTCGGAGCAGATCGTCAGGCTGTAGTACCATAAACATTAGCTCTGCACAGTAATGACCTCCTCCACTTTGTGTGGGTGACTGGTACGCTTGATGGGCCAAATATGCAAATGGTTTCGTAATCCGAGAAAAATAAATAGATTTGTCCTGTTCCTCACCTAAAATAGACCGAGCTCCCCGAAGACGACTCATGATCTATCAGGTCATTATAAGGGGGGGGGGGGACAGGAAGTTCCCTGAAGACCAGAACGAAAGGAAAAGAGTACTTATGGTGGGTTCCAGGAGTGCGTCAGGGAAGCGGGTGGAGATGTGAAGGTTGAACATACTTTGCCCACTATCTACTGATCCCAGGTTCACCTTCATTTTCCATTCAGACTGGAGTAAATCTTTTACAAAAAAAAAGCCTCAGCCACGTTCACGGCTCGGAGCAGATCGGCAGGCTGTAGTACCATAAACATTAGCTCTGCATAGTAATGACCTCCTCCACTTTGTGTGGGCGACTGGTACGCTTGATGGGCCAAATATGCAAATGATTTTGTAATTTGAGAAAAATAAATAGATTTGTCCCGTTCCTCCCCTGAAATAGGCCGAGCTCCCCGAAGACGACTCATGATCTATCAGGTCATTATAAGGGGGGGACAGGAAGTTTCCAGAAGACCGTAATGAAAGGCAAAGAGTACTTCTGGTGGGTTCCAGCAGTGCATCAGGGAAGCGGGTGGAGATGTAAAGGTTGAACATACTTTGCCCACTATCTACTGATCCCAGGTTCACCTTAATTTTCCATTCAGACTGGAGGACACCTTTTACAAAGAATTGCCTCAGCTACATTTACGTCTTGGAGCAGATCGGCAGGCTGTAGTACCATAAAAATTAGCTCTGCACAGTAATGACCTCCTCCACTTTGTGTGGGCGACTGGTACGCTTGATGGGCCAAATATACAACTGATTTCATAATCTGAGAAAAATAAATCGATTTGTCCTGTTCCTCGCCTTAAATAGACCTAGCTCCCTTGAAGACGACTCATGATCTATCAGGTCATAAGGGGAAACAGGAAGTTCCCGGAAGACCGTAACGAAAGGCAAAGAGTACTTCTGGTGGGCTCCAGCAGTGCATCAGGGAAGCGGGTGGAGATGTGAAGGTTGAACATACTTTGCCCACTACCTACTGATCCCAGGTTCACCTTCATTTTCCATTCAGACTGGAGTACACCGTTTACAAAGAATTGCCTCAGCTACATTTACGTCTCGGAGCAGATCGGCAGGCTGTAGTACCATAAACATTATCTCTGCACAGTAATGACCTCCTCCACTTTGTGTGGGTGGGTGGTACGCTTGATGGGCCAAATATGCAAATGATTTCGTAATCCGAGAAAGGCAAAGAGTACTTCTGGTGGGCTCCAGCAGTGCGTCAGGGAAGCGGGTGGAGATGTGAAGGTTGAACATACTTTGCCCACTATGTACTGATCCCAGGTTCACCTTCATTTTCCATTCAGACTGGAGTACACCTTTTACAAAGAAATGCCTCAGCCACGTTCACGGCTCGGAGCAGATCGGCAGGCTGTAGTACCATAAACATTAGCTGTGCACAGTAATGACCTCCTCCACTTTGTGTGGGTGGCTGGTACGCTTGATGGGCCAAATATACAGCTCGTAATCCGAGAAAATAAAAAATAGATTTGTCCCGTTCCTCGCCTGAAATAGACTGAGCTCCCCGAAGACGATTCATGATCTATCAAGTCATTATAAGGGGGAACAGAAAGTTCCCTGAAGACCGGAGCGAAAGGCAAAGAGTACTTCGAGGAAATAATTACACATCTGCTATCAGGCTCATCCTCTCCTCATAACCTACTTTTCCAAGGGAACCAAGGCTGAGAAATCCTTCAAGCTGCATTCACCAACCTTGACAATTATTTTTAGAAACAACGTAGAGGGACCACGAGGATTAATAAACCTAGAAAGCTAAAATGAGCAAAGTCGGCAAGACCCATTAAAGCTCTGAGACCAAACTCCTCCCAGCGTTCCTTGTCCGCACCGAATACTACCACTGGCAGGTCTGAAAACTCCAACTTTCTATGAATAAAACAAAGTATGTCCTTTATTCCTAATAGAAAAAACCCACTTTGCTGTCACCACCCCCCAACCATACTTCTGTCATTTCATATACAAAATAGGCAAGCCAACCGACCACCCAGAGGAGCGAAATGAAGATCAATTGAAAGAGGAACGTTTAGAGGTTGAAAGCGAAACGAACCACCAGCGAGTTCAGGAGATCAGCTTTTGGGCAGAGCAAAAAACAATGAATGCTCCTAAATTCTAGATGTGCTTAGAGCTTACAGCATGGGGCCCGGTGCGTCCCTGTTCACCGGTTCAGGTGCGAATCAGGACCTAATTTTTGCCTGAATTCGGACCTGAAATGGAGCCAAAGACGCACAGGAACCTTTTTCAGTGTGGACCCCGGCCGCCCCGAAGCTGTGTGAACCGGCTCCATTGAGAGCCGCTCACAGTCTCCTGTCATGCGAATTGGATGCGGTGACACCCACATTCAATTCATATAAGTATGAGCCCAACCTAAAGTGTTACTAAACCCACAACAGTAAAATCAGTTTGTATATGCAGTAAAGTAGGCTTGTTATACTCACTGTGGAACCTAAGGATTTAAAGCGGTTCTGCACTGTCTGTAGTGTTTTCCTATCTTTAGTGCAGTGCAGTAGATTATGAGATGTAAATCAGGTACTCACGTGTCCCATTTCTGTGACTCTCTGCTGCCGGTTTTCGTCATTTAAAATAATTTTAAAAAATCTGCCGTTACTGCGCCGATCTCGCGCGTGCGCAGTAACGGCAAAGAGTAGCAAAGAGTAGCTCACGTTCCCGGACATCTTCCGAAATCTGCCGACATCTCGCGAGATTTCGGAAGATGTGAACGAAATCTCGCAAGATTTCGGAAGATGTGACCGAAATCTCGCGAGATTTCGGAAGATGTCCGCACTGACTCCTGGGATCAATGACACCAGATCCCAGGAGACAGTGCGGCGTGACGACGATCGACGCAGAGACCCCGCCCACCGCGGCAGAGACAGAGGAAAGGAAATCAGCAAAAACAAGGTAAGTGGGGAAAAAAAAAAACACATTTCATTTAGTACTCTTTGCCTGATTTGGAAGGCAAAGAGATTTACTAAATGAAATGTGTGCAGAACCGCTTTAATCCTGTGTAAAAAGGCTGTTTGATCCTGTCCTCTCCGATCCTCCCTTCTTGCACTGTCCCCAATCCATCTCCTAATAGAACAGAGGCTTGGGGGCAAGCTGCACATGCTCAGTTTGGTGTGTGTTGCTGGAGAGTTTTTTTTTTTTTCTTGGGAGGGTGCATGTGATCAGCACAGGGCCAATCAGCACTGTCCAGACAGAGGGTTAGGGGTCCTGTAGCCTCATCGGACAATCAAAGGAGAACGAAAACTCCTCCTACAAGCTTTAGCCTAGGTCAGTGATGGTGAACCTTGGCACCCCAGATGTTTTGGAACTACATTTCCCATGATGCTCACACACTCTGCAGTGTTGATGAGCATCATGGGAAATGTAGTTCCAAAACATCTAGGGTGCCAAGGTCCGCCATCACTGGCCTAGGTTCACATTGCTGCAGGTTAGAAATCGTGTGAGTTCAGCTGAACTTGCACAATTTCAAACCGGCAATGCACTTAGACTTTGGGGGCGATTTGAGAGACATCTGTGCAGGTTCATGCACAGATGTCTATTGCAAATCGCACTCGGAATCCCCAAAAGTAGTGCAGAAACTACTTTTGGGAATCAGTGCGGCGCCACAAAGTTGGCGTCGCAACGATTCAGATGGTGTTATTGCCGGCAATAGCCGCCGATTTGGCATGCGTTTTGACATGTCAAATCGCATGCCAAATCGTACCAATGTGAAGGCTGAACCGGACACTGATAGAAGTCACAAGACTATATACTACTGATGAGAAAAGGTATTTAGCAGTTTATATTTACTATAATAATTGCATTTCCATGTTCTGTGTACTGTGGGAGACCAGATATAGTGACTGCAGGGTCCTGGGTTTAGTAACACTTTAAATGTTTATTCTTTCCAATGGCCAGAATAAATTAATAATCTGGACAATGAAATCAATAATCGCCCAAATGCTTGACATGCCTAAATGTGTGTGCAAAATGTGGCTTTAGGTCCATTTTTAATAGACATGTGCACAACAGAAAAATTTGTTTATTTTCGTTTCGTTTCTTCCGTTTCCGTTGATTCGTAACAATTCGTAATTTCGTAAGTCGTCGGTGTTCGTATTCGTAACATTGCATGCCATTGCTGAGCCCATCATCTACTAGGACCCCCAGGTCCTTTCCCTTCCTAGATTCCCCCAGAGGTTCTCCCCCAGTCTATAGATTGCATTCATATTTTTGCCACCCAAATGCATAATTTTACATTTTTCTACACTGAACCTCATTTGCCATGTAGTTGCCCACCCCATTAATCTGTTCAGATCTTTTTGCAAGTTTTCCCCTTCCTGCGGAGAAGTTATTGCCCTGCTTAGCTTAGTATTGTCCCCAAATACAGAGATTGAACTGTTTACCCCATCCCCATCCTCCAGGTCATTAACCACTTGCCGACCGGCGCACGACGATATACGTCGACAGAATGGCACGTACAGGCAGGAGGGCGTATATATACGTCCCTCCTTTAGCCTGTCCGTGCCATCGGGAGCGCGCCGGGAGCGGCGCGCTCCCGCGCCGGTCGGGACCCCCGTGAGTCCGGCCGCGGTCCCCGCGGACTCGATCGCCGCGGGGACTCCCGCGATCGTCTCACGGAGCGGCTGAACGGGGAGATGCCGAGATAAACAGCATCTCCTCGTTCTGCCTAGCAACTAGTGACGCCGATCTCTGCTCCCTGTGATTGGAGCAGAGATCAGCATTCACTAGCTGACAGCCACGCCCCCCCACAGTAAAAAAAAACACCCCTAGGCCTACTTAACCCCTACACTGCCACCTTGTGGTTAACCCCTAAACTGCCAGTGTCATTTATACAGAAATCAATGCATTTAAATGCATTAATTGCTGTAAAAATGACAATGGTCCCAAAAATGTGTCAAAAATGTCCGATGTGTCCGCCATAATGTCGCAGTCACAAAAAAAATCGCAGATCTCCGCCATTAATAATAAAAAAAAAATTATTAATAAAAAAAATGCTATAAAACTATCCCCTATCTTGTAAACGCTATAACTTCTGCGCAAACCGATCAATAATCGCTTATTGCGATTTTTTTTACCAAAAATATGTAGAAGAATACGTATCGGCCTAAACTGAGGAAAAAAAATGTTTTTTTATATATTTTTGGGGGATATTTATTATAGCAAAAAATAAAAAATAATGCATTTTTTTCAAAATTGTCGCACTATTTTTGTTTATAGCGCAAAAAATAAAAACCGCAGGGGCGATCAAATACCACCAAAAGAAAGCTCTATTTGTGGGAAAAAAAGGACGTCAATTTTGTTTGGGAGCCACGTCGCACAACCGCGCAATTGTCAGTTAAAGCGACGCAGTGCCGAATCGCAAAAAGGGGCCTGGTCCTTTGGCTGCAAATTGGTCCGGTCTGAAAGTGGTTAATAAACAAATTAAATAGGATTGGTCCCAGCACAGAACCCTGGGGGACCCCACTACCCACCCCTGACCATTCCGAGTACTCCCCATTTATCACCACTATTAGATTGGGGGGGGGTGGGGTAAATGTTCCGGAGGTTAAGGGGATAAAAAAAAGCCAGGATTATAGCTAAAACCTCCCTGGCGGAAAGCTTTCCTGCAGTCTAGATGTAAAATCTTCACGCTTGTTAGGAGACTTCCTTTAATATTTGGTGACATCACAAGTCTATCTGAGGAGCGCAGAGCCCGTCCACGGGTATATATTACGGCCTGCGCTCGGCTGCGATTGGAGAGGGATAACGCCATTAGCGAAAACACATTACCGATAATTCGTGATAATTAAAGCCAACGTGAACAAGACAAATTCATGCTCCCGTTTCAGGTAGCCATGGTGATGTCCTGATTAGCTTTAGGGCTTAACTGCAAACGTCTAAACCGTTTTCATTCTGAGAGCCTGTAACCTTGTGTAAAGCCCCCCCGACACGGAAGATTAACCCTCCGCAAGATCTTCCAACCAACATTAAAGGGGGCCTCCGCTCCGAGTCTGGAGAAAACAATATGGTGACACAAAGGCTTGGATGGCGAGTACTGCCCTTGTTCTGTTTTTTTTTTTTGTTAACCACTTCAGATTTGGCTGCTGAATGACCAGGCCATTTTTTTGTGATTCGGCACTGCGTCGGTGACATCTGCTGACATCTGCGCGGTCGTGCGACGCTGCACCCAAACAAAATTGGCGTCCTTTTTTACACACAAATAGAGCTTTCTTTTGTGGTATTTGATCACCTCTGTGTTTTTTTTTTTTTTGCGCTATAAACAAAAAACAGCAACAATTTTGAAAAAAAAAAACACAATATTTTGAACTTTTTGCTATAATAAATATCCCCATTTTTTTTTTTTAAAAAGGCAATTTTTTTCTCAGTTTAGGGCGATATGTATTCTTCTACATATTTTTGGTAAAAAAAAAAAATCTCAGTAAGCGTATATTGATTGGTTTGTGCAAAAGTTATAGCGTCTACAAAATAGGGGATAGATTTATAGCATTTTTTACATTTATTTTTTACTAGTAATGGCCGCGATCTGCGATTTTTATTGGGACTGCGACATTATGACGAACACTTTGGACACTTTTGATGCATTTTTGGGACCATTGGCATTTATACAGCGATCGGTGCTATAAAAATCATAGGCAGGGAAGGGGTTAACACTAGGGGGCGATCAAGGGGTTAACTGTGTTCCCTGTGTGTGTTTCTAACTGTAGGAGAAGGGGACTGACTAGAGGAAATGACGGATCGTGGTTCCTAGCTAATAGGAACTTACACTCTGTCACGCCTCACAGAACAGAACAAGGATGTGTGTGTTTACACACACACGTCCCTGTTCTGCCTCTCGTGCCCGTGATCGCTCGTGACAAAGCGAGACCCGGAAACTGTGTGTGTAAGCACACAGATCCCGGTTCTCTGAGGGGCGAGGAGACTGATTGTGTGTTCATACAAAGTATGAACAGCGATCTGTCATCTCCCCTAGACAGTCCCATCCCCTCTTCAGTTAGTACACACACTAGGGAACACAGTTAACCCCTTGATCGCCCCCTAGTGTTAACCCCTTCCCTGCCAGTGAAATTTTTACAGTAATCAGTGAAATTTTATAGCACTGATCGCTGTATAAATGTCAATGGTCCCAAAAATGTGTTAAAAGTGTCCGATGAGTCCGCCATAATGTCGCAGTCCCAATAAAAATCGCAGATCGCCGCCATTGCTAGTAAAAAAAAAAATAATAAAAATGCTATAACTCTATCCCCTATTTTGTAGACGCTATAACTTTTGCGCAAACCAATCAATATACACGTATTGCGATTTTTTTTTTTTTTACCAAAAATATGTAGAATACATATCGGCCTAAACTGAGGAAAAATTTGCTATTTTTAAAAAAAAATGGGGATATTTATTATAGCAAAAAGTACAAAATATTGTGTTTTTTTCAGAATTGACGCTATTTTTTTGTTTATAGTGCAAAAAATAAAAACCGCAGAGGTGATCAAATACCACCAAAAGAAAGCTCTATTTGTGGGGAAAAAAAGGCATCAATTTTGTTGGGGTGCCACGTCGCACGGCCGCGCAATTGTCAATTAAATCGACGCAGTGCCGAATTGCAAAAAATGGCCTGGTCGTTGAGCAGCCAAATCTTCCGGAGCTGAAGCGGTTAAAATGGAGTACAGGTTCACTTTAAGAAACAAGCATGTGCGATTCTTTACCCATCTCATTAGGGGAAGCACTTGTGACAGATTCGATTTACAAGGAGTTGGTAGCAGTATGGCAGAGGGAGATGACAAGCTGCCCAGAAGACGTAGCTGACACTCAACAGATCATTGTGATCCTCTTGACCCGATAGAATATCCAAACCACTCATCCGCCTCAGTGATTCCTGCACTCCAGAGCACTTGGACAGCTGGGGACGGATGTGCGGTGCGTTCTTCTCATCCACCGAGCACTTCAATTATTCATCCACCAAATATGCTACATTTATAACTTGGGGAAAAAAAGAGCAATTACTAATGTTCATGAATGTGACAACTTCTGGAGATCATGAGAACTGAAAAAAAGTTGATGCTGGGTTATTTTCGTGCGGAGCGGCTCACAGCAGGGGGTCTGGTGCGTCCCTGTTCACCGTTTCAGGTCCGATTTCGGCCTACATTTTTGCCTGTGTGAACCGGCTCCATAGAGAGCTGGTCACAATCTCCTGACATGTGAATTGGATTGCGGGGGCACCCACATCCAATTCACAATAGTGTGAACCCAGCCTCAAGAATATCTAAAGTACAAAAATATTATATATTGCACCATAGATGTGGTGGTTTTATCGGTTTTACTTTCCTATTATTTTTGCCGGGTGATCCTGCCAGTAACATCTTTCCTGTCCCCGGGTGACAACATTCACTCTGTGTACTGTACTTAGAGATATAAGGCCATCCATAGACAAATCTAAATTTGGCCAGTTCAGTAGGAAGAGCTGGAGCAAGATACAGCATGGGAGCTGGAGCAAGACACAACATAGAGAGTAGGAGAGCTGGAACAAGACACAGCATAGAGAGTAGGAGAGCTGGAGCAAGACAGCATAGAGAGTAGTAGAGCTGGTACAAGACACAGCATAGAGAGTGGGAGAGCTGGAACAAGACACAGCATAGAGAGTAGGAGAGCTGGAGCAAGACAGCATAGAGAGTAGGAGAGCTGGAACAAGACACAGCATAGAGAGGAGAGCTGGAACAAGACACAGCATTGAGAGGAGGAGAGCTGGAACAAGACAACATAGAGAGTAGTAGAGCTGGTACAAGACAGCATAGAGAATAGGAGAGCTGGAACAAGACGGAGCATAGAGAGTAATAGAGCTGGAACAAGACATGGCATAGAGACTAGGAGAGCTGGAACAAGACACAGCATAGAGAGTAGGAGAGCTGGTACAAGACACAGCATAGAGAGTAGGAGAGCTGGAACAAGACGCAGCATAGAGAGTAGGAGAGCTGGTACAAGACACAGCATAGAGAGTGGGAGAGCTGGAACAAGACACGGAATAGAGACTAGGAGAGCTGGAACAAGACACAGCATAGAGAGGAGAGCTGGAACAAGACACAGCATAGAGAGGAGAGCTGGAACAAGACAGCATTGAGAGTAGGAAAGCTGGAGCAAGACACAGCATAGGGAGTAGGAGAGCTGGAGCAAGACCCAGCATAGAGAGTAGGAGAGCTGAAGCAAGACCCACAATAAAGAGTAGGAGAGCTGGAGCAAGACCCAGCATAGAGAGTAGGAGAGCTGGAACAAGACCTAGCAGAGAAAGCAGGGGAGCTGGAGCAAGACACAGCAGGAGATGGAGCAAGACCCAGCATAGAGAGCAGGAAAGCTGAAGTAAGAAACAACAGGCGATGGAGCAAGACCCATCGTAGAGAGCAGGAGAGCTGCAGTAAGACACAGCAGAGCTGGAACAAGCAGAGAGAGCAGTAGAGCTAGAGGAAGACAGCAGAGAGAGCAGGGGAACTGGTGAAGGACCCAGGAACAGAGTAGGAGAGCTGGAGCAAGACCCAGCATAAAGAGTAGGAAAGCTGCAGCAAGACACAGCAGATAGAGCAGGAGAGCTGGAGAAAGACACAGCAGAAGACAGAGCAAGACCCAGTATAGAGAGCAAGCAAACTGGAGCAAGACACAGCAGAGAGAGCAGCAGAGCTGTAACAAGACACAGATGGGAGAGTGGTAGAGCTGGAGGAAGACAGCAGAAAGCAGGAGAGCTAGAGCAAGACACAGAAGAGAGAGTAGGAGAGCTGGAGCAAGACACCGAAGAGAGAGCAGGAGAGCTGGAGCAAGATAAAGCAAAGAGAGCAGGAGAGCTGGAGGAAGATACAGCCGAGACAGAAGGGGAACTGGTGAAGGACCCAGGAACAGAGTAGGAGAGCTGGAGCAAGACCCAGCATAAAGAGTAGGAAAGCTGCAGCAAGACACAGCAGGAGAACTGGAGAACACAGCAGAGAGTGCAGTAGAGCTGGGGGAAGACAGCAGATAAAGCAGGAGAACTGGAGCACCTTGCTCTAGCTCCCACTCCAGCTGAGAAAGGGAGGAGAAATGCTATTAACCTTGTGTTTGCTGTGCTAACATCTGCCCATAGAGGCAGGGAAAGAAACTTTCCCTTCCTATATGCAGGCTCTGCTTGTGTAGCGTTTTCACTGCACGAGCAGAGAGAAGCATGTGAATTTTCTGCATGGTTACCATCAGACAATTCACATCTCGTACACCAATCTGGTCCAGGTCCAATCTGGTTGGCGTCTGCTGCAGTTTCCATATTAAAAACGGACGCAATCCCTTTGTTAAATAAGCGCAGAACCTGAAACAAAAACTGGTGCAGGTGGAGCAGATAGGCCTTAAACTGATCTATCTGCGTTGGCAATGTGACCCACGCCATTATAATAATGACGAGAAAATGGATATAGATAAGGAATCCTAACTCTTCTCTGACTCTAGCTTGCTGCATGCTTGCTCCAAGTCTGCGACTCAGAGGTACTGAAGCCAAGCACAGCCAGGCAGTTAGCAAATTCAGAAATCTGTACACAATGGCAGCCCCCATGACAGGTCCACTTTAAGGAATGATGTCATGGAGACGCAGAGAATGTCTATCACAGTGTTGATTGCTCTCCCCCTCCTATTTGGCTGTTGTGTTCGGGTCCCTTATGCAAACCGGGGCTGTTTAACTTAATTAGTAACAATGAATTTCAGGTGCATGGCACACTGCCCGCTTCCTATAAAGCGCATTTCAACAAAGTCGTTGCACACTGAGCGCGGGGCGTCGTATCCAGGCAGCTGCGTCTCGAAAATTAACCTCTCCGGATCCCTCGAAGGTTAAACACCGTCTGCCGCAAGCCTGCCGTCTATGGCGCTTCTCTATGTACAGCCCTTCCTGCATTCCATGAACTGCAGACAGTTCTGCGACGCTTTTGTGAAGGGCAGACAGTCAGCGGTTGGCAGGAATACATAAATAATTACACCTTCCTGTGCTGAAAACGACTGCGTATAAAGACGAGCGATAGGTGCTGGGACAGAACGCTGCAACTATTGCATTAGCCAGGGAAATAAAGAACTTCAGCAATTAGAATGACTTGAAATTGATTGATTGACCGCATTTTTTATAAGCAAGGCAATGTGAAAATACATCTCCAGACAACCAGGATAATTAAGCACTTAAGGTCCGAGCCTCTTTCTGAGATTTGTTGAAGTTAAAAACATTTTTTTTTGCTAGAAAATTACTTAGAACCCCCAAACATTATAATTTTTTTTTTCTAACACCCTAGAGAATAAAATGGCGGTCGTTGCAATACTTTCTGTCACACCGTATTTGCGCAGCGGTCTTACAAGCGCACTTTTTTTTTTTTTGAAAAAATACACTTTTTTGAATTGAAAAATAAGACAACAGTAAAGTTAGCCCAAATAGTTTTTTATATTGTGAAAGATAATGTTACGCGAGTAAATTGATACCCAACATGTCACGCTTCAAAATTGCGCCCGCTCGTGGAATGGCGACAAACGTTTACCCTTAAAAATCTCCATAGGCAAAGTTTAAAAAATTCTACAGGTTGCATGTTTTAAGTCAGAGAGGAGGTCTAGAATTATTGCTCTCACTCTACCGATCGCGGCGATACCTCACATGTGTGGTTTAAACACCGCTTTCATATGCGGGCGCTACTCACGTATGCGTTCGCTTCTGCGCGTGAGCTCGGATGGACGGGGCACGTTTAAAAAAATATATTTTTTTCTTATTTATTTTACCATTTTTTTTTTTTTTTTTTACACTGGTTTTTTTTAAAAAAATTGTGTCACTTTTATTCCTATTACAAGGAATGTAAACATTAAACATTGTACTATATTGGCTTTTTTATATTGGCTTTTGGAACGTACAAATGCAGCAAATTAGAAATTGGATGAAAGGTTTAGCACTTTCTGATCGATAAGTAGTGTATTTTAGATACAACTATATAGATCAGACCAAAATGAGGGACAAATGAGGAGGAAAGAGGGACAGATGGACTTTGTTCTGAATCAGGGATAGTCCCTCGAAAATCAGGGACAGTTGGGAGCTGTGAAATTGGGATAAAATCTCTGTAAAAACGCACCATGATTTTAATTTTTGGTGCGTTTTTGAGTCACATGTACATTTTGACCACTGGTCAAGTGGTCTTCAAAACAGACGATTACTGCCAACATCTCAAAGACCCAAATAGAGAGAATAGTTACCCCAACGGGACTTTTAGGGCCGGTTAGGTAGTAGTAGGAAGTTATAACACAAGGTGTAAATTCTTACAAAATGTTATTAGTTTACAAGTCTAAAAAACACATCCAAAAAGGGGAAAATTGTACATCACAAGATAAAAATATAGCATGGTGATATATAAATGAACAAAGAGGCACCCAACTCATCAGGTATACTGGAGCACCGAGCCGGCCAGGATGAAATAGAGGCCAGATCGCTGCAAGGTGTTCACTTCTGGACCCATCTGGACACCTTGTGTTATACCATCCTACTACTAGGATATAGGCAACCTCGGCACTCCAGCTGTGGTTAAACTACAAATCCCATCATGCCTGGGCCTCTAGGAGTCATGCCTGTGATTGTCAGTCTTGCAATGTCTCATGAGACTTGTAGTTTCAGGGAACGTGGATATTCTCATAAGCAACTTAGAAAAGCTAAACAGAAAGCTGCAAAACGAGATCGGCCCTCCTTGTTAAATAGAAAGATAGACACTATCACTCAGAAACCGCCGGACTACGGACCAGTAAGAATTATAACACAGTTTGGATCTCAATGGGAAGAAGTTAGGAATGTACTCCGTAAACACTGGGGAATTCTTTTGAACACCCCTGGCATAGCCAAAATAGTGGGACCTGAACCCAAGATGGTTGCCAAGAGGGCACCCAATCTAGGGGACAGCCTGATACAATCAGAATATGTCCGCAACGCGGACACTACCTGGCTATCACAATTCCCGAGATCAAAAGGCATGTTCGCCTGTGGACACTGCCAAATATGCCCCTTTGTCCAGAGAACAGCAACCTTTAGTGACTCCCAGGACAAAATGACATTCGAAATTAAAGACCTAATAAACTGTGCCACCACGAAGGTAATTTATATGATCACATGTCCCTGTAACAAAAAATACATAGGGAAAACCACACGACAACTCAGAATACGTATTGGCGAGCACATAAGGGAAATAGGCGAAAAAAATCCGGAGAAACCGGTGGCCAAACATTTTGCCAGGTTTCACAAGGGCAAAATGACAGGGTTACAGGTAAAGGGTATTTATGCCCTTAACCTTTCCCCAAGAAGGGGTGACTATGATCAAAGTTCTACAACAAAAAGAAAAAAAGGTGGATTTTTAGATTGGGTACACTTGCCCCCTCGGGCCTCAACACAGAATTTAACCTACAACCCTTTCTGACAATATGAAAATGGAGACGGATAAAAACAAAGACAATGATGGAAAAACCGTTATATAATGCACGATATGGATGCAGATATATGCTAAAATGTTTTAGCTCCACCTTACTGCTACCATTATGTTTTTTTCCATCATTGCTTTCCAATTCTATTTCCATTTTTTACTATCACCATTCACCATCTCTATCAGCCGTGACACCTCGTTTCTGACTAGTAGGGACACCCAATACAAGGACTGTTTATCAAACACACTATATTTCCCTTATATAAACGGTATCACCCTACCCACCTCTCCACTTCTAGGACCTCCTGTCCCCTTTATCTATAAATATATCACGATAAAAATTAATAAATTAACATAGATCTATATAAATAAATGAAATAAAGAAATAACAGTATAGAAAAGTATGCTTACTTTATATACTTGAAGAATTTCAAACTCCTATTATTATTTTTTATTTTTTTTTAAGTAATAGATCTATAACACACTGTATGATAGATCACTACCAACATACAAGGTGATCGTTAATTAATTAGCTAATCAGTTAGTTAACCAATTGATTTGATTAACTTTTGTTTAATTTTCTCCCTCTGGGTATCTACAACATCTAAGAGTGTTTGCTGTCTCCCGTCGTTGTTCTTGTTGTGTTGTCGTCTTCATGGTACCTTCCCATATTTGTCTTTCCCTATAAAAAATTTCCCTCTCAATGCCTTTTTAGGTAGTGATTATATATGCAAAAACTTGACACTGTCTGTAGCAGATGCAAGATTGCATTGATTACTCATCTAATTAATGGGTAACTTTGTAAAAATAAATTTATTGTCAGTCTTGCAATGTCTCATGAGACTTGTGTTTCTCCATAGGTATCATGGTATTTATACTTGAGATTGGGTAAATGGTTACTATATGTATTATCACTAATAAATTTGATATATTAATTTAAAAACATATGACTAAGTGACCTTTTCTGCAATTTGACACCCTTGTTCAAAAAGCCCCACTTTTTTATCTCTTTCTTTGGAGATACTCCTTCTTTTTAGATAATGTGCCCCATGCCCTGATGCCCTAATGTGCCCCATGCCCTGACCCCTGTACTACTCTCTAATCTGCCTTAAAAGTCACTGTTGGGGTAACTATTCTCTCTAGTGGAGACAGAGGGATCTAGAATCTTCACAATGGTTTTAATCCTTCACCACTCTATCCAAATGTATATTCAGTACATCTCTGGACCACGTGCATATTTCCCCTAGTATAGGGTGACCAAACGTCCCCGTTTTTTCCCGGGGACAGTCCCTGGACTGAGGACACTGTCCCTGGAGAAAGTCTGTCCCTGGATTTAAGGCCGATCCTGGGCGGGTGCACTATAGGGGGGGGGGTGGCCAAGGCTGGGAAGGCTGATTTAGAAGTGTGTCTATGGTAATGTTTGACCATTTTTCCAGAAGCGCATTTGTGAGGTCAGGCACTGATGTTGGCACAAAGTTGGGAGCATGAAATTGTCCAAAATGTCTTGGTATGCTGACACCTTAAGAGTTCCCTTCACTGGAACTAAGGGGCCAAGCCCAACCTCTGAAAAAAAAAAACCCCACACCATAATCTCTTAATCCCATAATCCATCAAATGATTCGGACCAGTGCACAACGCAATGTCCATAACGACATGGATGAGCGAGTTTGGGGTGGAGTAACTTGACTGGCCTCCACGGAGTCCTGACCTCACAAATGCCCTTCTGGAAGAATGATCAAACCTTCCCATAGACACCCTCCTAAACCTTGTGGACAGCCTTCCCAGAAGAGTTGAAGCTGTTATAGCTGCAAAGGGTGGGCCAACTCAATATTGAACCCTACAGACTAGGAATGCCATTAAAGTTTATGTGCATTTAAAGGCAGGCGTCCCAATAATTTTGGTAATATAGTGTAGATCTAGAAGGACCACATGCATATTTCCCCATGTACAGAAACGTACCTGTTAAATGCGAGGAAACCAGTGAGCTCCCAACTTCCAGTAGTGAGATGACAACAAGAAAAAGAACCGCGGCTCCAGGTGTATAAAGATAAGGCTGATGGGAGTATCTTGCAGAGTACTAGCCCCGCAAACTTGGAAATAAGAAAGAAATGGCTGCACATCCAGAACTTCCGATTGCCTTTTATTTTGTTTCACAAAGATAACACCAAAGACACCAAACTGTGGTCACGTAGATGTGTTTCACACATACATATTGTGCTTAATCATGATTAAGCACAAGATGTATGTGTGAAACGCGTCTACGTGACCACAGTTTGGTGTCTTTGGTGTTATCTTTGTGAAACAAAATAAAAGGCAATCGGAAGTTCTGGATGTGCAGCCATTTCTTTCTTATTTCTAAGTGAGGTGACAACACCGCCTCTGCTATATTGATATTCCAAGCACTGGTGTCAGCCCTGACAGCTGCACTACCAAACACAACACCACATATATTATGAGGATGAGGCGAGGGGTAGATGTTCCAGGCTTGTTATATCAACACCAAACAAATTCCGGTCTACGCCTTAACTTTACATAAGGAAAAGATCTTCACAAAGCATGAATGAATGTGCGCTCAAAAATGAGCTTGTAAATAAAATCTGCATAATTTAATTTTAATTTGCCACATAATGAAAATAACCTTACGACCGTGAAACTATTCATTAAAATCTGCGACCGGGGATGCAGCATTATCCTTGGTGCTCGGGTTGGTAAAATCATTAGGTTTCATACAGCGAGCTCGCTGACCTCTACAAGATGAAGGATTCGCTATTCCTCCTAGTCTGGTCTCATAATGGCTTCACAGACGAAGGAGGGTGTTAATTAGCAGCGCCGGCAACACGCCGAATGATGGCGGGGCGCATGTAGAAAAGACGGTAGGTAAAGTCATCAATTATTCCCTTTGTGGCTTTTTATTCTCAACCTTGACCGCGCTCTTTAGAAGAACAGACACAAAGTCAATAAGCTGGAAACGGGTGAAATTAAGAGAAAATTATTACCATTCACATCACAATTGTGCTAAACATTGGGCAGGGACCTCATCTCAGAAAAGCTTTCTTCAAGGGGACCTGAACTGAGGGGAAATGTGTAGACTTCCATTTCTGACCTCCCGAAAATGTTGGTAGCTTGTCTTTCTGCAAGCACAGGTTTCCATTAAAGTGTTACTAAACCCAGGAGCCTGCATTCACTATATCTGGTCTCCCCAGGAGCCTGCATTCACTATATCTGGTCTCCCCAGGAGCCTGCATTCACTATATCTGGTCTCCCCAGGAGCCTCCATTCACTATATCTGGTCTCCCCAGGAGCCTGCATTCACTATATCTGGTCTCCCCAGGACCCGGCATTCACTATATATGGTCTCCCCAGGAGCCTGCATTCACTATATCTGGTCTCCCCAGGACCCGGCATTCACTATATCTGGTCTCCCCAGGAGCCTGCATTCACTATATCTGGTCTCCCCAGGAGCCTCCATTCACTATATCTGGTCTCCATAGGAGCCTGCATTCACTATATCTGGTCTCCCCAGGACCCTGCATTCACTATATCTGGTCTCCCCAGGACCCTGCATTCACTATATCTGGTCTCCATAGGAGCCTGCATTCACTATATCTGGTCTCCCCAGGACCCGGCATTCACTATATATGGTCTCCCCAGGAGCCTGCATTCACTATATCTGGTCTCCCCAGGAGCCTGCATTCACTATATCTGGTCTCCCCAGGACCCGGCATTCACTATATATGGTCTCCCCAGGAGCCTGCATTCACTATATCTGGTCTCCCCAGGACCCTGCATTCACTATATCTGGTCTCCCCAGGAGCCTGCATTCACTATATCTGGTCTCCCCAGGACCCTGCATTCACTATATCTGGTCTCCCCAGGAGCCTGCATTCACTATATCTGGTCTCCCCAGGACCCGGCATTCACTATATCTGGTCTCCCCAGGAGCCTCCATTCACTATATCTGGTCTCCATAGGAGCCTGCATTCACTATATCTGGTCTCCCCAGGACCCGGCATTCACTATATATGGTCTCACCGAAAATGTTGGTAGCTTGTCTTTCTGCAAGCACAGGTTTCCATTAAAGTGTTACTAAACCCAGGAGCCTGCATTCACTATATCTGGTCTCCCCAGGAGCCTGCATTCACTATATCTGGTCTCCATAGGGTGCAGTGATATGGGGGGCTGTGATGTGAAGGGAGAGCAGTGATATATGGGGGGTTGTGATGTGAGAGGGGCAGCAGTAATATGGGGGGCTGTGATGTGAGAGGGGGAGCATTGATATGGGGGCTGTGATGTGAGAGCGGGGAGCATTGATATTTGTTGCTGTGATGTGAGAGGGAGGAGCAGTGAAATATATGGGGGGCTGTGATGTGAGGAATGGGGGGAGGAGCTGTGTTGTGGTGGGTTGTGATTGCAAGGGGGGTTGTGATGTTAGGGGTGGGGGGCTATGATGTTTGGGGGCTGATTTGTGAGGAAGGGGGGCTGTGATGTGAAAGGGGGAGGTCTGTTATGTGAAAGAGGGCACTGAAGACACCGATGTAAAGGGGGGGTGTGATGTAAGGGGGGGGGGGGGTCTGTGATGTGAAAGAGGAGACTGTAGACACTGATGTAAAGGGGGGGGGCTGTGATGTGAGGGGGGTCTGTGATGTGAAAGAGGGGAATGAAGACAATGTGTAAAGAGGGGGGGTGTGATGTAAAGGGGGGTGGGGGGGATGTAAAGGGGGGCTGTGATGTAAAAGGGGGGTCTGTGATGTAAAGGGGGGTATGATGTAAAGGGGGGTCTGTGATGTGAAGGGGGGTGTGATGTAAAGGGGGGTCTGTGATGTGAAGGGGGGTCTGTGATGTGAAGGGGGGGCTGTGATGTAAAGGGGGGCTCTGTGATGTGAAAGAGGGGACTGAAGACACTGATGTAAGGGGGGTCTGTGAGGGGGGGGGGGTCTGTGATGTGAAGGGTGGGGGTCTGTGATGTGAAGGGGGGGTGAAGGGGGGGTCTGTGATGTGAAGGGGGTCTGTGATGTGAAGGGGGGTCTGTGATGTGAAGGGGGGGTCTGTGATGTGAAGGGGGGTCTGTGATGTGAAGGGGGGTCTGTGATGTGAAGGATCATGGATGTGAAGGATGTGAGTCACAGAACAAAAAATGAGATTTGGACCTCTGGAGAAGGAAAATGATTGTGACAGTACCCCTGATCTATACCTTATTGTATTGGAGGTGTCACATATCAGTTATAAATCACAGACAGAAGTAGTCGACAACCCGGGCCGGAATCTTAGGGATTAATACCGTCATTAACAAGATTAATTGTGTTTTCATCCAATACATTATCCAGAGCCGCAATTATGCTTTTCAGAAACTCCTGGCACTTTGGTTGCTCAGCAAATTCATTTGCTTCATTGCAAGAAATGAACAACTTGGCATATTTATGTTTACTTTTAATTGCACTACGTCTCGGGGAAAGAAAAAAGAAAAAAAAAGAAAAGCGATCTTCAAGGCATCAGCATCTTTATAAGCCAATTAATAAGTTTCAACGCTTGGGTTTTATTATGCATCAGAGAGCAATGATGTGTGATAACCCATGGTAACGAGATATCCATGGGGGTCCCTGTGAACTGAATGGGCAATGAATTCTGATTGGCTGCTTTGAGAAAATAAATTGATTCTGATATCTGAAACCGCAAAATGAATTCCAGATGATGCATCTTCTTTAAATGAAGGGTATCTAAAACAAAAATGTAACATATTGCTACAGCTCCAAGAACGAATCCAGGGAATTGTGCAGGTAACCATAAGTCTGGAACTCAGATGTTAAAGTGGAAGTAAGCCCCCCTATCGTTTTCAGCCAAGGAAGCTGCCATCTTTGCCTCTGTTTAATCTTCAACTGCCACAGTGCTGCACATGTGATCCGTTATGACACCAGCCATTGGATGGTTTGACTGTTTGGTTGAGAGCACAGCCAATGTGCAGTTAGCATTCACGGCATGCCTTTTTTTTTTAAACTGTTAAATCGATGGGTTTACTTCCGCTTTAAGCAGCCAGACTGGAAAGCCAAAAACTCTCATCTGAGGGGATATAGAAAGAAAAAATGCCTCCATATGGTGTAGGTCAAAAAGGTGTGTTTCATTGAAAAAAACAACATTCATCCATAAGAATCAAAATGTGATCACAGAGTAAAAGCAATGTGGGGAGCAGAAAGCCAAGCCCAAGCGTTTCGTCCCAATGGACTAAACTGGGGCATATATCGGCTCCCCCACATTGCACATATTTATAAACTACACATAAGTTAAGAAACCAATCAGCAAGGACCTGGTATGCGGCGTCAACCCGGAAAAAGTATGGCCGACATGAATCTCGCGCCCAAAGTCTTGAGACCGGTGATTGGAGTACGGCCAGTCCAATCACCAGTCTCAGGACTTTGGGAGCGAGATTCATGTCGGCCATACCTCTTCCGGGTTTATGCCCCATTTATGCCTCCACTACTTCTTGTAAGAGCACATACCCCTTATCTTGGGTGGAGGACACACTATCCCTGATGCTCTACATGCCTGCTAAGGCCATTGTACCCCACTTCTGAGCAATGACTTTTTTGTGGTGGACTCTATATATGTTTACAATAGGATCATTTAAAATACACCTATGGTAAAAATCGACCCCTCATTTCTTTGTGGGCAAACTTACAAAATCTGCAGGGCATCAAATAATTATTTTCTCCACTGTATGCAGTGCCTTGAAAGAGTATTCATACCAGACAGGTCAGGGATAAAGTTGTGGAGAAGTATAAAGCAGGGTTAGGTTATAAAAAAATATCCCAAGCTTTGAACATTTCACGGAGCTCTGTTCATCATTGGAAAATGGAAAGAGTATGGGACAACTGCAAACCTACCAAGACATGGCCGTCCACCTAAACTGACCGGCCGGGCAAGGAGAGCATTCATCAGAGAAGAGCCAAGAGGCCCATGGTAACTCTGGAGGAGCTGCAGAGATCCACAGCTCAGGTGGGAGAATCTGTCCACAGGACAACTATTAGTCGTGTTCTCCACAAATCTGACCTTTATGGAAGAGTGACAAGAAGAAAGACATTGGAGAAAGAAAACCATAAGAAGTCCTGTTTGCAGTTTGCGTGAAGCCATGTGGGGGACACAGCAAACATGTGGAAGAAGGTGCTCTGGTCAGATGAGACTAAAGTTGAACTTTGGTCTAAAAGCAAAACGCTATGTGTGGCGGAAAACTAACACTGGAAAACAACAACGGGAAAGCTGGTCGGAGTTGATGGGAAGATGGATGGAGCCAAATACAGGGCAATCTTAGAAGAAAACCCGTTAGAGTCTGCAAAAGACTTGAGACTGGGGCGGAGGTTCAACTTCCAGCAGGACAACGACCCGAAACATACAGCCAGAGCTACAATGGAACGGTTTAGATCAAAGCATATTCATGTGTTAGAATGGCCCAGTCACAGTCCAGACCTAAATCCAATTGAGAATCTGTGGCAAGACTTGAAAATTGCTGTTCACAGACGCTCTCCATCCAATCTGACAGAGCTTGAGATATTTTGCAAAGAAGAATGGGCAAAAATGTCCCTCTCTAGATCAGACTTTCTCAACCTTTTCAACACGGAGGAACCCTTGAAATAACCTTTCGCTCTCAGGGAACCCCTGTTAAAAAATTGCAATATCTACAACTCATGATACATCAGTGGAATGGTCAGTGGAAGAGTGCTCCTTATCTGTGGTCTTGGGGAAGAATTTCCCCCTACAGATAGCTAAAAAGATCACTGGTGTCACTGGGAACTTATCTGAGAGGCAAACATTGGTCATTGTTTAAAGCGGAAGTAAACCCATCAATTTAACAGTTTTAAAAAAAAAAGGCATGCCGGGAATGCTAACTGCACATTGGCTGTGCTCTCAACCAAACAGTCAAACCATCCAATGGCTGGTGTCATAACGGATCACATGTGCAGCACTGTGGCAGTTGAAGATTAAACAGAGGCAAAGATGGCAGCTTCCTTGGCTGAAAACGATAGGAGGGTTTACTTCCACTTTAAGGAACCCCTAGCAACCATTGGAGGAACCCTGGTTGAGAAACCCTGCTCTAAATGGGCAAAGCTGGTAGAGACATCCCCAAAAAGACTTGCAGCTGTAATTGCAGAGAAAGAAGGTTCTACATAGTGACTCAGGGGGGCGCTATACTAATGTACCCCCCACACTTTTCACATATTTATTTGTAAAAAATCTTGAAAACCATTTATCATTATCCTTCCACTTCACAATTATGTGCCACTTTATGTTGGTCTATCACAAAAATCCCAATAAAATCCATTTACCGTATACTCGAGTATAAGCCGAGTTTTTCAGCACATTTCCTTGTGCTGAAAGTGCCCCCTCGGCTTATACTCGAGTCAAGCACTTTATTGCAGCAAAAAAAAAATTTACGACCCCACTTTGGGGCCCCGTATCTCGGGGCCACTTGGGTCTAGGAGTCCCAAATTTGGTGTGCCAACTCAGTGGACCTAGCACTATAACATACCCAAATATGAGGTTCCTAGCACTAAGTGTCCCCGAGATACGGGGCCCCAAAGTCGGTTCGGAAAATGTCATTCTCTGCTGCAAAAGTGCTTGACATTTTCTGACCCCAATTTGGGGCCCCATATCTCGGGGACACTTGGAGCTAGGAACCCCAAATCTGGCATTCAAACCCAGTTGAACTAGCACTACAACATATACAAAGATGGGGTTCCTAGCACTAAGTGTCCCCGAGATACGGGGCCCCAAAGTCGGTTCGGAAAATGTCATTCTCTGCTGCAGAAAAGTGCTTGACATTTTCTGACCCGAATTTGGGGCCCATATCTCGGGGACACTTGGTGCTAGGAACCCCAAATCTGGCATTCAAACCCAGTTGAACTAGCACTACAACATATCCAAAGATGGGGTTCCTAGCACTAAGTGTCCCGAGATACGGGGGCCCCAAAGTCGGTTCGGAAAATGTCATTCTCTGCTGCAGAAAAGTGCTTGACATTTTCTGACCCGAATTTGGGGCCCCATATCTCGGGGACACTTGGAGCTAGGAACCCCAAATCTGGCATTCAAACCCAGTTGAACTAGCACTACAACATATCCAAAGATGGGGTTCCTAGCACTAAGTGGCCCCGAGATACAGGGCCCCAAAGTCGGTTCAGAAAATGTAATTCTCTGCTGCAGAAAAGTGCTTGAGATTTTCTGACCCGAATTTGGGGCCCCATATCTCGGGGACACTTGGTGCTAGGAACCCCAAAGGAGTCCCAAATTTGGTGTGCCAACTCAGTAGACCTAGCACTATAACATATCCAAATATGGGGTTCCTAGCACTAAGTGTCCCCGAGATACGGGGCCCCAAAGTCGGTTCGGAAAATGTCATTCTCTGCTGCAGAAAAGTGCTTGACATTTTCTGACCCGAATTTGGGGCCCCATATCTCGGGGACACTTGGTGCTAGGAACCCCAAATCTGGCATTCAAACCCAGTTGAACTAGCACTACAACATATCCAAAGATGGGGTTCCTAGCACTAAGTGTCCCCGAGATACGGGGGCCCCAAAGTCGGTTCGGAAAATGTCATTCTCTGCTGCAGAAAAGTGCTTGACATTTTCTGACCCGAATTTGGGGCCCCATATCTCGGGGACACTTGGAGCTAGGAACCCCAAATCTGGCATTCAAACCCAGTTGAACTAGCACTACAACATATCCAAAGATGGGGTTCCTAGCACTAAGTGGCCCGAGATACAGGGCCCCAAAGTCGGTTCAGAAAATGTAATTCTCTGCTGCAGAAAAGTGCTTGAGATTTTCTGACCCGAATTTGGGGCCCCATATCTCGGGGACACTTGGTGCTAGGAACCCCAAAGGAGTCCCAAATTTGGTGTGCCAACTCAGTAGACCTAGCACTATAACATATCCAAATATGGGGTTCCTAGCACTAAGTGTCCCCGAGATACGGGGCCCCAAAGTCGGTTCGGAAAATGTCATTCTCTGCTGCAGAAAAGTGCTTGACATTTTCTGACCCGAATTTGGGGCCCCATATCTCGGGGACACTTGGAGCTAGGAACCCCAAATCTGGCATTCAAACCCAGTTGAACTAGCACTACAACATATCCAAAGATGGGGTTCCTAGCACTAAGTGGCCCCGAGATACGGGGCCCCAAAGTCGGTTCGGAAAATGTCATTCTCTGCTGCAGAAAAGTGCTTAACATTTTCTGACCCGAATTTGGGGCCCCATATCTCGGGGACACTTGGTGCTAGGAACCCCAAATCTGGCATTCAAACCCAGTTGAACTAGCACTACAACATATCCAAAGATGGGGTTCCTAGCACTAAGTGTCCCCGAGATACGGGGCCCCAAAGTCGGTTCGGAAAATGTCATTCTCTGCTGCAGAAAAGTGCTTGACATTTTCTGACCCGAATTTGGGGCCCCATATCTCGGGGACACTTGGTGCTAGGAACCCCAAATCTGGCATTCAAACCCAGATGGGGTTCCTAGCACTAAGTGGCCCGAGATACGGGGCCCCAAAGTCGGTACAGAAAAGTGCTTGAGATTTTCTGACCCGAATTTGGGGCCCCATATCTCGGGGACACTTGGTGCTAGGAACCCCAAAGGAGTCCCAAATTTGGTGTGCCAACTCAGTAGACCTAGCACTATAACATATCCAAATATGGGGTTCCTAGCACTAAGTGTCCCCGAGATACGGGGCCCCAAAGTCGGTTCGGAAAATGTCATTCTCTGCTGCAGAAAAGTGCTTGACATTTTCTGACCCGAATTTGGGGCCCCATATCTCGGGGACACTTGGAGCTAGGAACCCCAAATCTGGCATTCAAACCCAGTTGAACTAGCACTACAACATATCCAAAGATGGGGTTCCTAGCACTAAGTGGCCCCGAGATACGGGGGCCCCAAAGTCGGTTCGGAAAATGTCATTCTCTGCTGCAGAAAAGTGCTTGACATTTTCTGACCCGAATTTGGGGCCCCATATCTCGGGGACACTTGGTGCTAGGAACCCCAAATCTGGCATTCAAACCCAGTTGAACTAGCACTACAACATATCCAAAGATGGGGTTCCTAGCACTAAGTGTCCCCGAGATACGGGGCCCCAAAGTCGGTTCGGAAAATGTCATTCTCTGCTGCAGAAAAGTGCTTGAGATTTTCTGACCCGAATTTGGGGCCCCATATCTCGGGGACACTTGGTGCTAGGAACCCCAAATCTGGCATTCCAACCCAGTTGACCTAGCACTATAACATATCCAAAGATGGGGTTCCTAGCACTAAGTGTCCCCGAGATACGGGGCCCCAAAGTCGGTTCGGAAAATGTCATTCTCTGCTGCAGAAAAGTGCTTGACATTTTCTGACCCGAATTTGGGGCCCCATATCTCGGGGACACTTGGAGCTAGGAACCCCAAATCTGGCATTCAAACCCAGTTGAACTAGCACTACAACATATCCAAAGATGGGGTTCCTAGCACTAAGTGGCCCCGAGATACGGGGCCCCAAAGTCGGTTCGGAAAATGTCATTCTCTGCTGCAGAAAAGTGCTTGAGATTTTCTGACCCGAATTTGGGGCCCCATATCTCGGGGACACTTGGTGCTAGGAACCCCAAAGGAGTCCCAAATTTGGTGTGCCAACTCAGTAGACCTAGCACTATAACATATCCAAATATGGGGTTCCTAGCACTAAGTGTCCCCGAGATACGGGGCCCCAAAGTCGGTTCGGAAAATGTCATTCTCTGCTGCAGAAAAGTGCTTGACATTTTCTGACCCGAATTTGGGGCCCCATATCTCGGGGACACTTGGAGCTAGGAACCCCAAATCTGGCATTCAAACCCAGTTGAACTAGCACTACAACATATCCAAAGATGGGGTTCCTAGCACTAAGTGTCCCCGAGATACGGGGCCCCAAAGTCGGTTCGGAAAATGTCATTCTCTGCTGCAGAAAAGTGCTTGACATTTTCTGACCCGAATTTGGGGCCCCATATCTCGGGGACACTTGGAGCTAGGAACCCCAAATCTGGCATTCAAACCCAGTTGAACTAGCACTACAACATATCCAAAGATGGGGTTCCTAGCACTAAGTGTCCCCGAGATACGGGGCCCCAAAGTCGGTTCGAAAATGTCATTCTCTGCTGCAGAAAAGTGCTTGAGATTTTCTGACCCGAATTTGGGGCCCCATATCTCGGGGACACTTGGTGCTAGGAACCCCAAAGGAGTCCCAAATTTGGTGTGCCAACTCAGTAGACCTAGCACTATAACATATCCAAATATGGGGTTCCTAGCACTAAGTGTCCCCGAGATACGGGGCCCCAAAGTCGGTTCGGAAAATGTCATTCTCTGCTGCAGAAAAGTGCTTGACATTTTCTGACCCGAATTTGGGGCCCCATATCTCGGGGACACTTGGAGCTAGGAACCCCAAATCTGGCATTCAAACCCAGTTGAACTAGCACTACAACATATCCAAAGATGGGGTTCCTAGCACTAAGTGGCCCCGAGATACGGGGCCCCAAAGTCGGTTCGGAAAATGTCATTCTCTGCTGCAGAAAAGTGCTTAACATTTTCTGACCCGAATTTGGGGCCCCATATCTCGGGGACACTTGGAGCTAGGAACCCCAAATCTGGCATTCAAACCCAGTTGAACTAGCACTACAACATATCCAAAGATGGGGTTCCTAGCACTAAGTGTCCCCGAGATACGGGGCCCCAAAGTCGGTTCGGAAAATGTCATTCTCTGCTGCAGAAAAGTGCTTGAGATTTTCTGACCCGAATTTGGGGCCCCATATCTCGGGGACACTTGGTGCTAGGAACCCCAAAGGAGTCCCAAATTTGGTGTGCCAACTCAGTAGACCTAGCACTATAACATATCCAAATATGGGGTTCCTAGCACTAAGTGTCCCCGAGATACGGGGCCCCAAAGTCGGTTCGGAAAATGTCATTCTCTGCTGCAGAAAAGTGCTTGACATTTTCTGACCCGAATTTGGGGCCCCATATCTCGGGGACACTTGGAGCTAGGAACCCCAAATCTGGCATTCAAACCCAGTTGAACTAGCACTACAACATATCCAAAGATGGGGTTCCTAGCACTAAGTGGCCCCGAGATACGGGGCCCCAAAGTCGGTTCGGAAAAATGTCATTCTCTGCTGCAGAAAAGTGCTTAACATTTTCTGACCCGAATTTGGGGCCCCATATCTCGGGGACACTTGGAGCTAGGAACCCCAAATCTGGCATTCAAACCCAGTTGAACTAGCACTACAACATATCCAAAGATGGGGTTCCTAGCACTAAGTGTCCCCGAGATACGGGGCCCCAAAGTCGGTTCGGAAAATGTCATTCTCTGCTGCAGAAAAGTGCTTGAGATTTTCTGACCCGAATTTGGGGCCCCATATCTCGGGGACACTTGGTGCTAGGAACCCCAAAGGAGTCCCAAATTTGGTGTGCCAACTCAGTAGACCTAGCACTATAACATATCCAAATATGGGGTTCCTAGCACTAAGTGTCCCCGAGATACGGGGCCCCAAAGTCGGTTCGGAAAATGTCATTCTCTGCTGCAGAAAAGTGCTTGACATTTTCTGACCCGAATTTGGGGCCCCATATCTCGGGGACACTTGGAGCTAGGAACCCCAAATCTGGCATTCAAACCCAGTTGAACTAGCACTACAACATATCCAAAGATGGGGTTCCTAGCACTAAGTGGCCCCGAGATACGGGGCCCCAAAGTCGGTTCGGAAAATGTCATTCTCTGCTGCAGAAAAGTGCTTGACATTTTCTGACCCGAATTTGGGGCCCCATATCTCGGGGACACTTGGAGCTAGGAACCCCAAATCTGGCATTCAAACCCAGTTGAACTAGCACTACAACATATCCAAAGATGGGGTTCCTAGCACTAAGTGTCCCCGAGATACGGGGCCCCAAAGTCGGTTCGGAAAATGTCATTCTCTGCTGCAGAAAAGTGCTTGAGATTTTCTGACCCGAATTTGGGGCCCCATATCTCGGGGACACTTGGTGCTAGGAACCCCAAATCTGGCATTCCAACCCAGTTGAACTAGCACTACAACATATCCAAAGATGGGGTTCCTAGCACTAAGTGTCCCCGAGATACGGGGCCCCAAAGTCGGTTCGGAAAATGTCATTCTCTGCTGCAGAAAAGTGCTTGACATTTTCTGACCCGAATTTGGGGCCCCATATCTCGGGGACACTTGGAGCTAGGAACCCCAAATCTGGCATTCAAACCCAGTTGAACTAGCACTACAACATATCCAAAGATGGGGTTCCTAGCACTAAGTGGCCCCGAGATACAGGGCCCCAAAGTCGGTTCAGAAAATGTAATTCTCTGCTGCAGAAAAGTGCTTGAGATTTTCTGACCCGAATTTGGGGCCCCATATCTCGGGGACACTTGGTGCTAGGAACCCCAAAGGAGTCCCAAATTTGGTGTGCCAACTCAGTAGACCTAGCACTATAACATATCCAAATATGGGGTTCCTAGCACTAAGTGTCCCCGAGATACGGGGCCCCAAAGTCGGTTCGGAAAATGTCATTCTCTGCTGCAGAAAAGTGCTTGACATTTTCTGACCCGAATTTGGGGCCCCATATCTCGGGGACACTTGGAGCTAGGAACCCCAAATCTGGCATTCAAACCCAGTTGAACTAGCACTACAACATATCCAAAGATGGGGTTCCTAGCACTAAGTGGCCCCGAGATACAGGGCCCCAAAGTCGGTTCAGAAAATGTAATTCTCTGCTGCAGAAAAGTGCTTGAGATTTTCTGACCCGAATTTGGGGCCCCATATCTCGGGGACACTTGGTGCTAGGAACCCCAAAGGAGTCCCAAATTTGGTGTGCCAACTCAGTAGACCTAGCACTATAACATATCCAAATATGGGGTTCCTAGCACTAAGTGTCCCCGAGATACGGGGCCCAAAGTCGGTTCGGAAAATGTCATTCTCTGCTGCAGAAAAGTGCTTGACATTTTCTGACCCGAATTTGGGGCCCCATATCTCGGGGACACTTGGAGCTAGGAACCCCAAATCTGGCATTCAAACCCAGTTGAACTAGCACTACAACATATCCAAAGATGGGGTTCCTAGCACTAAGTGTCCCCGAGATACGGGGCCCCAAAGTCGGTTCGGAAAATGTCATTCTCTGCTGCAGAAAAGTGCTTGACATTTTCTGACCCGAATTTGGGGCCCCATATCTCGGGGACACTTGGAGCTAGGAACCCCAAATCTGGCATTCAAACCCAGTTGAACTAGCACTACAACATATCCAAAGATGGGGTTCCTAGCACTAAGTGGCCCCGAGATACAGGGCCCCAAAGTCGGTTCAGAAAATGTAATTCTCTGCTGCAGAAAAGTGCTTGAGATTTTCTGACCCGAATTTGGGGCCCCATATCTCGGGGACACTTGGTGCTAGGAACCCCAAAGGAGTCCCAAATTTGGTGTGCCAGTTGAACTAGCACTATAACATATCCAAATATGGGGTTCCTAGCACTAAGTGTCCCCGAGATACGGGGCCCCAAAGTCGGTTCGGAAAATGTCATTCTCTGCTGCAGAAAAGTGCTTGACATTTTCTGACCCGAATTTGGGGCCCCATATCTCGGGGACACTTGGAGCTAGGAACCCCAAATCTGGCATTCAAACCCAGTTGAACTAGCACTACAACATATCCAAAGATGGGGTTCCTAGCACTAAGTGTCCCCGAGATACAGGGCCCCAAAGTCGGTTCAGAAAATGTAATTCTCTGCTGCAGAAAAGTGCTTGAGATTTTCTGACCCGAATTTGGGGCCCCATATCTCGGGGACACTTGGTGCTAGGAACCCCAAAGGAGTCCCAAATTTGGTGTGCCAACTCAGTAGAACTAGCACTATAACATATCCAAATATGGGGTTCCTAGCACTAAGTGTCCCCGAGATACGGGGCCCCAAAGTCGGTTCGGAAAATGTCATTCTCTGCTGCAGAAAAGTGCTTGACATTTTCTGACCCGAATTTGGGGCCCCATATCTCGGGGACACTTGGAGCTAGGAACCCCAAATCTGGCATTCAAACCCAGTTGAACTAGCACTACAACATATCCAAAGATGGGGTTCCTAGCACTAAGTGGCCCCGAGATACAGGGCCCCAAAGTCGGTTCAGAAAATGTAATTCTCTGCTGCAGAAAAGTGCTTGAGATTTTCTGACCCGAATTTGGGGCCCCATATCTCGGGGACACTTGGTGCTAGGAACCCCAAATCTGGCATTCAAACCCAGTTGAACTAGCACTACAACATATCCAAAGATGGGGTTCCTAGCACTAAGTGTCCCCGAGATACGGGGCCCCAAAGTCGGTTCGGAAAATGTCATTCTCTGCTGCAGAAAAGTGCTTGACATTTTCTGACCCGAATTTGGGGCCCCATATCTCGGGGACACTTGGAGCTAGGAACCCCAAATCTGGCATTCAAACCCAGTTGAACTAGCACTACAACATATCCAAAGATGGGGTTCCTAGCACTAAGTGGCCCCGAGATACGGGGCCCCCAAAGTCGGTTCGGAAAATGTCATTCTCTGCTGCAGAAAAGTGCTTGACATTTTCTGACCCGAATTTGGGGCCCCATATCTCGGGGACACTTGGAGCTAGGAACCCCAAATCTGGCATTCAAACTCAGTTGAACTAGCACTACAACATATCCAAAGATGGGGTTCCTAGCACTAAGTGTCCCCGAGATACGGGGCCCCAAAGTCGGTTCGGAAAATGTCATTCTCTGCTGCAGAAAAGTGCTTGACATTTTCTGACCCGAATTTGGGGCCCCATATCTCGGGGACACTTGGAGCTAGGAACCCCAAATCTGGCATTCAAACCCAGTTGAACTAGCACTACAACATATCCAAAGATGGGGTTCCTAGCACTAAGTGGCCCCGAGATACAGGGCCCCAAAGTCGGTTCAGAAAATGTAATTCTCTGCTGCAGAAAAGTGCTTGAGATTTTCTGACCCGAATTTGGGGCCCCATATCTCGGGGACACTTGGTGCTAGGAACCCCAAAGGAGTCCCAAATTTGGTGTGCCAACTCAGTAGACCTAGCACTATAACATATCCAAATATGGGGTTCCTAGCACTAAGTGTCCCCGAGATACGGGGCCCCAAAGTCGGTTCGGAAAATGTCATTCTCTGCTGCAGAAAAGTGCTTGACATTTTCTGACCCGAATTTGGGGCCCCATATCTCGGGGACACTTGGAGCTAGGAACCCCAAATCTGGCATTCAAACCCAGTTGAACTAGCACTACAACATATCCAAAGATGGGGTTCCTAGCACTAAGTGGCCCCGAGATACAGGGCCCCAAAGTCGGTTCAGAAAATGTAATTCTCTGCTGCAGAAAAGTGCTTGAGATTTTCTGACCCGAATTTGGGGCCCCATATCTCGGGGACACTTGGTGCTAGGAACCCCAAATCTGGCATTCAAACCCAGTTGAACTAGCACTACAACATATCCAAAGATGGGGTTCCTAGCACTAAGTGTCCCCGAGATACGGGGGCCCCAAAGTCGGTTCGGAAAATGTCATTCTCTGCTGCAGAAAAGTGCTTGACATTTTCTGACCCGAATTTGGGGCCCCATATCTCGGGGACACTTGGTGCTAGGAACCCCAAATCTGGCATTCAAACCCAGTTGAACTAGCACTACAACATATCCAAAGATGGGGTTCCTAGCACTAAGTGTCCCCGAGATACGGGGCCCCAAAGTCGGTTCGGAAAATGTCATTCTCTGCTGCAGAAAAGTGCTTGACATTTTCTGACCCGAATTTGGGGCCCCATATCTCGGGGACACTTGGAGCTAGGAACCCCAAATCTGGCATTCCAACCCAGTTGAACTAGCACTATAACATATCCAAATATGGGGTTCCTAGCACTAAGTGTCCCCGAGATACGGGGCCCCCCAAAGTCGGTTCGGAAAATGTCATTCTCTGCTGCAGAAAAGTGCTTGACATTTTCTGACCCGAATTTGGGGCCCCATATCTCGGGGACACTTGGAGCTAGGAACCCCAAATCTGGCATTCAAACCCAGTTGAACTAGCACTACAACATATCCAAAGATGGGGTTCCTAGCACTAAGTGGCCCCGAGATACGGGGCCCCAAAGTCGGTTCGGAAAATGTCATTCTCTGCTGCAGAAAAGTGCTTGACATTTTCTGACCCGAATTTGGGGCCCCATATCTCGGGGACACTTGGTGCTAGGAACCCCAAATCTGGCATTCAAACCCAGTTGAACTAGCACTACAACATATCCAAAGATGGGGTTCCTAGCACTAAGTGTCCCCGAGATACGGGGCCCCAAAGTCGGTTCGGAAAATGTCATTCTCTGCTGCAGAAAAGTGCTTGACATTTTCTGACCCGAATTTGGGGCCCCATATCTCGGGGACACTTGGAGCTAGGAACCCCAAATCTGGCATTCAAACCCAGTTGAACTAGCACTACAACATATCCAAAGATGGGGTTCCTAGCACTAAGTGGCCCCGAGATACAGGGCCCCAAAGTCGGTTCAGAAAATGTAATTCTCTGCTGCAGAAAAGTGCTTGAGATTTTCTGACCCGAATTTGGGGCCCCATATCTCGGGACACTTGGTGCTAGGAACCCCAAAGGAGTCCCAAATTTGGTGTGCCAACTCAGTAGACCTAGCACTATAACATATCCAAATATGGGGTTCCTAGCACTAAGTGTCCCCGAGATACGGGGCCCCAAAGTCGGTTCGGAAAATGTCATTCTCTGCTGCAGAAAAGTGCTTGACATTTTCTGACCCGAATTTGGGGCCCCATATCTCGGGGACACTTGGAGCTAGGAACCCCAAATCTGGCATTCAAACCCAGTTGAACTAGCACTACAACATATCCAAAGATGGGGTTCCTAGCACTAAGTGGCCCCGAGATACAGGGCCCCAAAGTCGGTTCAGAAAATGTAATTCTCTGCTGCAGAAAAGTGCTTGAGATTTTCTGACCCGAATTTGGGGCCCCATATCTCGGGGACACTTGGAGCTAGGAACCCCAAATCTGGCATTCAAACCCAGTTGAACTAGCACTACAACATATCCAAAGATGGGGTTCCTAGCACTAAGTGGCCCCGAGATACAGGGCCCCAAAGTCGGTTCAGAAAATGTAATTCTCTGCTGCAGAAAAGTGCTTGAGATTTTCTGACCCGAATTTGGGGCCCCATATCTCGGGGACACTTGGTGCTAGGAACCCCAAATCTGGCATTCAAACCCAGTTGAACTAGCACTACAACATATCCAAAGATGGGGTTCCTAGCACTAAGTGTCCCCGAGATACGGGGCCCCAAAGTCGGTTCGGAAAATGTCATTCTCTGCTGCAGAAAAGTGCTTGACATTTTCTGACCCGAATTTGGGGCCCCATATCTCGGGGACACTTGGAGCTAGGAACCCCAAATCTGGCATTCAAACCCAGTTGAACTAGCACTACAACATATCCAAAGATGGGGTTCCTAGCACTAAGTGGCCCCGAGATACAGGGCCCCAAAGTCGGTTCAGAAAATGTAATTCTCTGCTGCAGAAAAGTGCTTGAGATTTTCTGACCCGAATTTGGGGCCCCATATCTCGGGGACACTTGGTGCTAGGAACCCCAAAGGAGTCCCAAATTTGGTGTGCCAACTCAGTAGACCTAGCACTATAACATATCCAAATATGGGGTTCCTAGCACTAAGTGTCCCCGAGATACGGGGCCCCAAAGTCGGTTCGGAAAATGTCATTCTCTGCTGCAGAAAAGTGCTTGACATTTTCTGACCCGAATTTGGGGCCCCATATCTCGGGGACACTTGGAGCTAGGAACCCCAAATCTGGCATTCAAACCCAGTTGAACTAGCACTACAACATATCCAAAGATGGGGTTCCTAGCACTAAGTGGCCCCGAGATACAGGGCCCCAAAGTCGGTTCAGAAAATGTAATTCTCTGCTGCAGAAAAGTGCTTGAGATTTTCTGACCCGAATTTGGGGCCCCATATCTCGGGGACACTTGGTGCTAGGAACCCCAAATCTGGCATTCAAACCCAGTTGAACTAGCACTACAACATATCCAAAGATGGGGTTCCTAGCACTAAGTGTCCCCGAGATACGGGGGCCCCAAAGTCGGTTCGGAAAATGTCATTCTCTGCTGCAGAAAAGTGCTTGACATTTTCTGACCCGAATTTGGGGCCCCATATCTCGGGGACACTTGGAGCTAGGAACCCCAAATCTGGCATTCAAACCCAGTTGAACTAGCACTACAACATATCCAAAGATGGGGTTCCTAGCACTAAGTGGCCCCGAGATACAGGGCCCCAAAGTCGGTTCAGAAAATGTAATTCTCTGCTGCAGAAAAGTGCTTGAGATTTTCTGACCCGAATTTGGGGCCCCATATCTCGGGGACACTTGGTGCTAGGAACCCCAAAGGAGTCCCAAATTTGGTGTGCCAACTCAGTAGACCTAGCACTATAACATATCCAAATATGGGGTTCCTAGCACTAAGTGTCCCCGAGATACGGGGCCCCAAGTCGGTTCGGAAAATGTCATTCTCTGCTGCAGAAAAGTGCTTGACATTTTCTGACCCGAATTTGGGGCCCCATATCTCGGGGACACTTGGAGCTAGGAACCCCAAATCTGGCATTCAAACCCAGTTGAACTAGCACTACAACATATCCAAAGATGGGGTTCCTAGCACTAAGTGGCCCCGAGATACAGGGCCCCAAAGTCGGTTCAGAAAATGTAATTCTCTGCTGCAGAAAAGTGCTTGAGATTTTCTGACCCGAATTTGGGGCCCCATATCTCGGGGACACTTGGTGCTAGGAACCCCAAATCTGGCATTCAAACCCAGTTGAACTAGCACTACAACATATCCAAATATGGGGTTCCTAGCACTAAGTGTCCCCGAGATACGGGGCCCCAAAGTCGGTTCGGAAAATGTCATTCTCTGCTGCAGAAAAGTGCTTGACATTTTCTGACCCGAATTTGGGGCCCCATATCTCGGGGACACTTGGAGCTAGGAACCCCAAATCTGGCATTCAAACCCAGTTGAACTAGCACTACAACATATCCAAAGATGGGGTTCCTAGCACTAAGTGGCCCCGAGATACAGGGCCCCAAAGTCGGTTCAGAAAATGTAATTCTCTGCTGCAGAAAAGTGCTTGAGATTTTCTGACCCGAATTTGGGGCCCCATATCTCGGGGACACTTGGTGCTAGGAACCCCAAAGGAGTCCCAAATTTGGTGTGCCAACTCAGTAGACCTAGCACTATAACATATCCAAATATGGGGTTCCTAGCACTAAGTGTCCCCGAGATACGGGGCCCCAAAGTCGGTTCGGAAAATGTCATTCTCTGCTGCAGAAAAGTGCTTGACATTTTCTGACCCGAATTTGGGGCCCCATATCTCGGGGACACTTGGAGCTAGGAACCCCAAATCTGGCATTCAAACCCAGTTGAACTAGCACTACAACATATCCAAAGATGGGGTTCCTAGCACTAAGTGGCCCCGAGATACAGGGCCCCAAAGTCGGTTCAGAAAATGTAATTCTCTGCTGCAGAAAAGTGCTTGAGATTTTCTGACCCGAATTTGGGGCCCCATATCTCGGGGACACTTGGTGCTAGGAACCCCAAAGGAGTCCCAAATTTGGTGTGCCAACTCAGTAGACCTAGCACTATAACATATCCAAATATGGGGTTCCTAGCACTAAGTGTCCCCGAGATACGGGGCCCCAAAGTCGGTTCGGAAAATGTCATTCTCTGCTGCAGAAAAGTGCTTGACATTTTCTGACCCGAATTTGGGGCCCCATATCTCGGGGACACTTGGAGCTAGGAACCCCAAATCTGGCATTCAAACCCAGTTGAACTAGCACTACAACATATCCAAAGATGGGGTTCCTAGCACTAAGTGGCCCCGAGATACAGGGCCCCAAAGTCGGTTCAGAAAATGTAATTCTCTGCTGCAGAAAAGTGCTTGAGATTTTCTGACCCGAATTTGGGGCCCCATATCTCGGGGACACTTGGTGCTAGGAACCCCAAAGGAGTCCCAAATTTGGTGTGCCAACTCAGTAGACCTAGCACTATAACATATCCAAATATGGGGTTCCTAGCACTAAGTGTCCCCGAGATACGGGGCCTAAAGTCGGTTCGGAAAATGTCATTCTCTGCTGCAGAAAAGTGCTTGACATTTTCTGACCCGAATTTGGGGCCCCATATCTCGGGGGACACTTGGAGCTAGGAACCCCAAATCTGGCATTCAAACCCAGTTGAACTAGCACTACAACATATCCAAAGATGGGGTTCCTAGCACTAAGTGACCCCGAGATACAGGGCCCCAAAGTCGGTTCAGAAAATGTCATTCTCTGCTGCAGAAAAGTGCTTGAGATTTTCTGACCCGAATTTGGGGCCCCATATCTCGGGGACACTTGGTGCTAGGAACCCCAAATGTTGTATTCCAACCCAGTGGAATTAGCACTACAACATATCTAAAGATGGGGTTCCTAGCACTAAGTGACCCTGAGATACAGGGCCCCAAATCGGTCAACTGTGTCCATCTGCATGGGCACAGTGAGGCTGCAAATGGGCATCGTTGACCCTCTTTTCCACTTACAGTAGCTGCGCATTTCTCACCCTAGGCTTATACTCGAGTCAATAAGTTTTCCCAGTTGTTTGTGGTAAAATTAGGTGCCTCGGCTTATATTCGGGTCGGCCTATACTCGAGTATATACGGTAGGTTTTTGGTTGTAACATGACAAAATGTGGAAAATTTCAAGGGGTATGAATACTTTTTCAAGGCACTGTACAGTATATATACTGTTACTTCCAGTGATATCACTAAGCCACTTTTTGAAGGCCACAGTTACCGTATATACTCGAGTATAAGCCGAGTTTTTCAGCACATTTTTTTTTGTGCTGAATATGCCCCCCTGGTCTTATACTGGAGTCAAGCATTTTCTGCAGCAGAGAATGACATTTTCCGACCCGACTTTGGGGCCCCCGTATCTCGGTGCTAGGAACCCCAAATTTGGTGTGCAAACCCAGTGGAACTAGCACTACAACATCCAAAGATGGGGTTCCTAGCACCAAGTGGCCCCGAGATACGGGGCCTCAAAGTCGGGTCGGAAAATGTCATTCTCTGCTGCAGAAAAGTGCTTGACATTTTCCGAACCGAATTTGGGGCCCCGTATCTCGGGCCACTTGGTGCTAGGAACCCCATCTTTGGATATGTTGTAGTGGTAGTTCCACTGGGTTTGCACACCAAAGGGTTCCTAGCACCAAGTGGCCCGGAGATACGGGGCCCCAAAGTCAATCAACTGTGTCCATCTGCAGCAATGTCATTTTGGGACCCTTTGGGTCCAGAGCCCTCTTTTCCACTTACAGCAGCTGCGCATTTCTCACCCTAGGCTTATACTCGAGTCAATAAGTTTTCCCATTTTTTTGTGGTAAAATTAGGTGCCTCGGCTTATATTCGGGTCGGCTTATACTCGAGTATATACGGTATATGTTCAATCTGGCCAACTACATGAAAATAGTCCCTCTCTGGCCAGTCCCCACTCTACTCTGCAAAATACTTACTTGATTAGGCTACTTTCACACTGGGGCGGTTTGCAGGCGCTATTGCGCTAAAAATAGCGCCTGCAAACCGACCCGAAACAGCTGTTGCTGTGTGTCCAGTGTGAAAGCCCCGAGGGCTTTCACACTGGAGCGGTGCGCTAGCAGGACGGTAAAAAAATTCCTGCTAGCTGCATCTTTGGAGCGGTGAAGGAGCGGTGTGTTCACTGCTCCTATACCCCTCCTTCCCATTGAAATCAATGGGAGACCGCGGGATACCGCCGGCAAAGCGCCGCTGCAGTGGCGCTTTGCGGAGGTTTTTAACCCTTTTTCAGCCGCTAGCGGGGGTTAAAACCACCCCGCTAGCGGCCGCATACCACGGGTAAAACGATGGTAAAGCAGCGCTAAATATAGCGCTGCTTTACCGTCGCCGCCCCGCACCACCCCAGTGTGAAGCCGGCCTTATAGCATACTTCAGTGGATATCGTGCTAATATGGGGTAAATAAAACACAGCTGTGGGAGGACTGAAAAAGGCAGAAAAAAAACTTCAATGGGAGTGCCTGAACAACATGTCGACAGTTTTTCAGGAACTCCCATTTAAAGCGGTGTTTCACCTTAAAAAATGTTTTTTAAAAGTCAGGCGCAAAAAAAAAAGTCGCTGCTGACTTTTAATAAGTACACTTACCCTCCCAGGGCGCCCGCGATGTCCCTCGGCGATCCGGATCCAGCGCCGCCATCCTCAGTAAGGGAAACGGCTTCCCGTTTCCTACTGCGCATGCGCGAGTCGGCGCGCGGCCTACTGCGCATGCGCGAGTGTAATTTGTGAATGGGGAACGCGATGTGTTGTGGGACACAGTTCCCATAACACACCACACCCCACTCACTAGAAGACGGAAGGAGAGAAGATCACCGCGGCGCTGGAAGAGGCAGATTAGGACGATCTGCCTAGCAACAGCCATTTCTGGTAAGTAAAAAAAAAAATATATATTTTTTTTTCATTTTAAATTATTATTAACATTTTTTTAAAGTTTTTTTTTTCAGGGTGTCCCACCACTTTAAACGTGTATGGGGAAAAAACCTGGCAAATCACTATGATGTCACTAAATGATTGTTAAATATAGGGGTGGATTTACGAAAGGCAAATTGAGTTTAGTAAATGAGATGAAGCTAAGAAAACACCGAATCCCATGCAAGGAAAAAAAAAAAAACAGTAGTTTTACTTGCACGTGATTGGATGATGGAAGTCAGCAGAGCTTCGTCTTTTTTTTTTAACCTCTGGAGAAACTGCACTTGCAAAAGCGCACAGTCTATTTGCCTTTATTAAATCCACCCAACAGTGTGCGGCAGTTTCGGGGGTTACTGCATTACCAACAAAATGTCTCCTTTGGCTCTATATAGGTACAGTAAATGAGGCACATAAATGAAATTAGCAAACATTCAATCAGCATGTTTCCTGCGCACATACATCCAATTCCTTCCGTGTGGCGCACTGAGCTGCAAAAGATTTTAATCATATTTAGCTGTGAAAAGCAGAACGCGGGTTTTCACCCCCCCCCCCCCCCCCCCGCACAGGTTGTTTTAATTTCATTTTAATTCCAGCCATTCCTGTGCGCCTGTGTGGCGAGGCGCCTGAAATAATACGGCACTGTCCTTTATGGAGCTCCATGCACATCAATCTTGCTAACCCCCGGCTTGGCTGACGCAGGTGGTAAGTGGCGTAACACTGAGGCAGCATGGGTAAAAATAAGCATTTAGTGGCGTAAACACACACAACTCCCTGCCTGGGCCACGGATCCAATCTATGTTGAGATGTCGGATGCTAAAAAGGTCAAAGCACTGAAAATGGCAGTTCATTTGTCTTGGCTTTTCTATTTAATTACCAGGAAGCAAAACAAACTGAATTCTGGGAGGACTGGTGTCTGTTTTAAAGCAGACCTTTCACCCCTAAATTTGACAAATCTTGTTTGTCTTTCAACCTATTCCCCCCCCCCCCTTCCTTAAAAGCTATAAAAGGCCTTATGCCGCGTACACACGATCGGAATTCTCGTTGGAAAAAACTCTGACGGTTTTTCCGACGGAATTTCGCTCAAACTGTCTTGCCTACACACGGTCACACCAAATTCCGACGGTCTGTAACACAGCGGCATAAAACACGTGTTGACAGCACTATAAAAGGGAAGTTTAATGCTTCCGAGCATGCGTCAAATTGTTTCCGAGCATGCGTCGGAATTTGGCGTGTCGGAATTGCATACACACGATCGGAAAATCCGATAGAAAGGTTTTCCATCGGAAAAATTAAGAACAGGTTCTCAATTCAAAGTCCGTTGGAAATTCCGACAGAAAAAGACCGTTGGGCATACACACGGTCGGAAAATCCGATGAAAAGCTCCCATCGGACTGTTTCAATCGGAAATTCTGACCGTGTGTACGCCGCATTACATTACAGTATTGTTAGTCCTCTGAAGAGTGATATGTGGTGGATCGCTTTTCAGAGAACATTTGACAGGCAGCAAGGAGACGTTATGTTGTAATAACCCCTAAAAGCCTGCACTACAACCAGGCACTGCTTGTGGTTGCTGGGCAGAGGTGGCGCATTCAGTTGAATGGGGTTGCAATATTGCCTGCTGAACACAAAGGGGGTTTAATACTTTGAAGTATTGAAGTAAATACGTGAAGTAGACATGTGCAATTCGTTTCGTTTTAATTCGTTTTCCGTTCAAATTCGTTATATTCGTTCATTCGTTATCGTACGAATGAACGAATGATTCGCTAAAATTTTTTAACGAATTATCGAATCGAACGAATATGAAAAACAACGAAAATCCGAAATAACCAAATTAGAAACAACGAAACTACAAAAGAAGAAAATCCGAAAAACGAAAACAGGAACAACGAAAATCAAAATGAACGAAAAAATTCGTACATTCGTAACTTTATTTTTTTTGTTGAATTGGTAATTTTCCGTGTCCCTTACAATGGCGCTGCTTAACGTGCTTCGAATGGATTGAACGAAAAAATTCGTACATTCGTAACTTTTTTTTTTTTTCTTGCGATTCGTAATTTTCCGTGTCTCTTACAATGGCGCTGCTTAACGTGCTTCGAATGGATTGAACGAAAAAATTCGTACATTCGTAACTTTTTTTTTTTTCTTGCGATTTGGAATTTTCCGTGTCTCTTACAATGGCGCTGCTTAATGTGCTTCGAATGGATTGAACGAAAAAATTCGTACATTTGTAACTTTTTTTTTCGATTCGTAATTTTCCGTGTCTCTTACAATGTAATAATAGCATACACATTACATACAATTATGAATTATGCTCCGATTACGAATCTACGAAAACAATGTTACGAAAGTACGAATAAATCAATCTTACGAAAGTACGAATGTAACTAAATCTACGAAAATACGAATGCGTCCGAATTTCGAATAAACGAAAATTAAACTAACGGAAAAACGAATCAACGAAAAAATAACTCTTACGAAAATACGAATCGTTACGAATACGAACACCGACGACTTACGAAATTACGAATCGTTACGAATCAACGGAAACGAACAGAAACGAAACGAAACAAATTTTTCTATTGTGCACATGTCTACCGTGAAGTAAAGCACTGCGGCTGCAGCTTGTGTGGAAGAAGGTGCTCTGGTCACATGAGACCAAAATTTAACTTTTTGCCCTAAAAGCAAAACGCTATGTGTGGAGGAAAACTAACACTGCACATCACCCTGAACACACCATCCCCACTGTGAAACATGGTGGTGGCAGCATCATGTGTTGGGGATGCTTTTCTTCAGCAGGGACAGGGAAGCTGGTCAGAGTTGATGGGAAGATGGATGGAGCCAAATACAGGACAATCTTAGAAGAAAACCTGTTAGAGTCTGCAAAAGACCGGGGCGGAGGTTCACCTTCCAGCAGGACAACGAACCGAAACATACAGCCAGAGCTACAATGGATGGTTTAGATCAAAGCCTATTCATGTGTTAGAATGGCCCAATATAGTCCAGACCAGCTGGGAATTTTCTTTAGCTTTGTTTTGCATGCGTTGCCCTTCCATGCGTTGCTTGCTGTAAAGGCCAGTTATAGGTGGGGCAGTGGCCAGTTGTTTGTTACTGATATACTGCACTTAGTTGGCGTCCTCTTCTTATTACTACATTGCCAGTGTGGTCTCACATCGATTTGAAAAAGTGAATGCATAGACATCTGTGCAGCAAGCATCTGTGCACCTGAAGTTGCACTGACATGCGGCTTTGAAATTGTGTGATTTCAGATGAAGTCGCACGATTTAAAGGCCGCATTCAATGTGAACAAGGGCTTAGGGTCACCATACATGTTACAATCTGACTGTATAATATTTATAAAACCAACTTTATATTTACCAAATATATCTTGGTAAATACAGTGGAACCTCGAATTGCGAGTAACGCGGTTAACGAGCAATTCGCAAATACGAGCACTGCATTTTTAAAAATCGTAAAAGTGCTGTCTCACAAAACGAGCACGATTCAGGCCAAATCGTGTGCAGTACTGCATTTCCCCTGAGGTGGGGGGCCCACCGGGGGCCAATCGCCGCCATTCGGAAATGCATGGAAAGGCCCGAGGACAGCTCGGCTGACCTCGGCAAACCCCGGGAGGTCAGCCGAGGTGTTCTCGGGCCTTTCCGGCCGTTTCCGAGGCTCTCCGGCGCCCCCCCCCCCCCCCACCTCTGGCCGCATGCGGTATTGCATGCCATTGAAGTCAATGCGGAACAAACTATTTTTGTTTCCATTGACTTCAACGGGGAAACTCGCTTTGATATGCGAGTACTTTGAATTATGAGCATTCTCCTGGAATAGATTATGCCCGTAATCCGAGTTTCCACTGTATATATTTACCAAAACTATATAATAGGAGGGCCTACCCAATCTATCCAATCAATTTGTATCCGATCAGGCAGGCCGTTGTACTACATAGTTGTTAGTAGATCTTAAGGATATTGTACAATCAGATTGGAATGTGTGTGTGGTTACTGACAGCAGGTCAGAGAACTAGGAACACGCACACTTGCACATTTCTAGTATTCTGCTGCAAGGTTCAATACGTTTTTTTTTTTCAGGGCAAAGGGCATTTTCCATTTGAAGTTGTTTTGCCGGCACAAAGGCGTTAATGCCCATGACCTGCAAATATGTCAGCAAGTGCTGCAGAACCTTCTCTTTATCGCTACAAAGCAGGTTTCCCAATGAAGCTATTTATGTTGGCCTGCAATAGGGAAAGCTGAGGAAGTTGCTTGATCAAGCATCCGATCAAAGGAAAACGATGGGGGATTTCCAAGCTGTGCACGATTTAAGTACCGTAACTTGACATGATTTTTACTTTTTAACAAGCTTGCTATTCCACATTTCATTCATTTTAACAAACAGATCCTTCTAATGTCTATTTCACTTAGTCCCCCGAGGTGACAGCCGAGCCGATAGAAGCAACCTATTCATTGAGAGGTGACTCACCCCCATATCTGTCACAGAATGGAGAACCCAGACACCGGGCGCCTGCGCTATATACCGTACAATCTGACAAACTCAACAGACATGGCTGCCAAGCCATCCCAACTGTATTCAAAACTGAGGCTTAATGTACACGGGACGCTGAGGCAACCTCCTCTGAACACATTTTTGACAGCTTCAAACCGGCGTTTAAAAACGCCCGTTTTGCCGCGTTTTCTTCTAGGAGCGTTTATTTAAGATAACATCATAAGACCCTCCCAAAGCCCCAAAAAAAAGTATTATTTAACTATTTCAGCCATTCTGTGAGACCAGAGTGAGTAGCAGCAGCTGAGAGAGCAGCAGTGTACTTGTATCTACCTCAATTTCGGTGCTTTTACTATGGATCCCATAATTAGCATATGTGAGGAGAAAATGCAAATTTTTTAATATATTTAATTTTTAAATTGCAATTGATTAGTATATTTTATTGTTTATTTTTTTTTATAAGCTGTTTTTATTTTCTATTTTTTTATTTATTTATTTTTGTCTTTTTATACAAAAATTGCAATTTTTTTAATATATTACATTTTTTAAATTGCAATTGATTATTAGAATTTTTTGTTTCATTTTTTTTAAAAGCTGTATGTGTCATTTCATTTTTTTTTTTTATTATTAATTTATTTTGTCTTTTTTATGCAAATTTTAATTGCAATTTTTTAAATATTTTTAATTAACCCTAACCCTAACCGGAAACCCTAACCCTAACTTGTTCTTCAAGGGGAAAACCCTAACTCTAATGCTTAACCCTAACCGGAAACCCTAACTTGTTCTCCAAGGGGAAAACCATAACCATAACCCCCTAACCCTAACCGGAAACCCTAACTTGTTCTTCAAGGGGAAAACCCTAACCATAACCCCCTAACCCTAATGGGAAACCCTAACCAGAAACCCTAACCCTAACTTGTTCTTCAAGGGGAAAACCCTAACCATAATGGGAAACCCTAACGCTTAACCCTAACCAGAAAGCCAAACCCTAACCGGAAACCCTAACCCTAACTTGTTCTTCAAGGGGAAAATCCTAACCATAACTCCCTAACCCTAATGGGAAACCCTAACCCCTAACTGGAAACCATAACTTGTTGTTCAAAGGGAAAACAAGGGGAAAACACTAACCCTAACCATAACACCCTTACCCTAATGGGAAACCCTAACCGGAAACCCTAACCCTAACTTGTTCTTCAAAAAGGGAAACCGGAAAACCCTAACCATAATGGGAAACTTTAACCCAAAGGCTTAACCATAACCGGAAAGCCTAACCCTAACCAGAAACCCTAACCCTAATAGGAAACCCTAACCCCTAACCCTAACCGGAAACCCTAACTTGTTCTTCAAGGGGAAAACCCTAACCATAACCCCCTAACCCTAATGGGAAACCCTAACTCCTAACCCTAACCGGAAACCCTAACTTGTTCTTCAAGGGGAAAACCTTAACCATAACCCCCTAACCCTAATAGGAAACCCTAACCGGAAACCCTAACCTTAACTTGTTCTTCAAGGGGAAAACCCTAACCCTAACCGGAAACCCTAACCCTAACCGGAAACCCTAACTTGTTCTTCAAGGGGAAAACCCTAACCATAACCCCCTAACCCTAATAGGAAACCCTAACCGGAAACCCTAACCTTAACTTGTTCTTCAAGGTGAAAACCCTAACCCTAATGGGAAACCCTAACTCCTAACCCTAACCGGAAACCCTAACTTGTTCTTCAAGGGGAAAACCCTAACCATAACCCCCTAACCCTAATGGGAAACCCTAACTCCTAACCCTAACTGGAAACCCTAACTTGTTCTTCAAGGGGAAAACCCTAACCATAACCCCCTAACCCTAATGGGAAACCCTAACCCCTAACCGGAAACCCTAACTTGTTCTTCAAGGGGAAAACCCTAACCATAACCCCCTAACCCTAATGGGAAACCCTAACCCTAACTAGAAACCCTAACGGGAAACCATAACCCTTACCATAACTCTAAACTTGTTCTTCAAGGGGAAAACCATAACCCCCTAACCCTAATAGGAAACACTAACCCCTAACCCTAAATTTCATGCAACTATGTTTGATCAAGTCGGGGGTGAAACTCAATGGTGGGGTCATCTGGTTGAAATCTAACAACATATGGGTCCAATTACACTTTGGCTAACAGCAATGCTAGTGGTGTATTGGGTTGGATCATGCTCATTAGGGGTATATAAATGGTCTATGAAGCATCACAAGCAATTACAAGTTTATAAAAAAAAAATTGTGTTTTTTTCATCATTTGCTATCGTGTTTAAGCTTTGTAATGTTAAAAAATAGGGCACCTGTAAAAACGCTTATAAACAAAATCACGGAAAAATGCTGGTACCGCTTTTAGCCACGTTTAGCGCCTTTTAGTAGCGTTTTGTGTCTGAAACGTCGAAACTTCGGCGTCTAAACTCATTTTTTTGCCTTCAAAGAAAAGCCTATAAACGCAACTGCCTAAAAACTACATTAAATGAACCTGTGTACATGTACACATAAGATAACATTGGATGAGTTCAGGGGCAGCTGAAAAAAGCAGCCAACTGCCTCTGAACGTCCATTTACATGAGGCCTTAAAGTGGTTGTAAACCTCTGAAATGAAAAATGAACAAAGCATATTTTTCTATAGTGTGTACTTGTCTCAATCCAAAGCATTGAGTGTGATTTCTGTCTGCAGTCTCATTCCTTTGCTATCTGCATGAGTCACTTCTCCCAGTCTATGATGACACCAAGCAAACCCTGGGAGAGGCCCATCCACCTCCAGCCCACAGCAGGTGATTGATAGCCTCGGCTCGCTGTGGGGATTTACTAAAACTGGTGACACAGAATCTGGTGCAGCTGTGCCTAGTAACCAATCAGCTTCTAGCTTCAGCTTGTTCAGGTAAGCTTTGACAATAAAACCTGGAAGCTGGTTGGTTCATAGGCACAGCTTCACCAGATTCTGTCGGTCATGTTGGAACAGGAAGAGGCCATCCCCAAACTGTTCCCACAAAGTTGGGAGCATGAAATTGTCCAAAATGTCTTGGTATGCTGATGCTTTAGGTGTTCTCTTCACTGGAACTAAGGGGCCAAGACCAACCCTGGGAAAACAACCCCACACCATAATCCCCCCTCCACCAAATGATTTGGACCAGTACACAAAGCAAGGTCCATAAAGACATGGATGAGCGAGTTTGGGGTGGAGGAACTTGACTGGCCTCCACAGAGTCTTAACCTCAACCCGATAGAACACCTTTGGGATGAATAAAGTTCATGTGCGTGTAAAGGCAGGCGTCCCAATACTTTTGGAAATATAGTGTATGTCACTATTAGAGGGTATTAAAGTCACTGAAACAACACGACAGCCCGGCATTTTCAGATGGAGGTGAGGAACGGCGATCTACAAATGTCCAGGTTTTCTTTCCCCCGAGTTCTCCGTATAACAGAACTGCGGATTTCACAAGGCAGACAAGACTGTGTTTAATTAATAGCTACTATATCTTCCTGCCCAGGAGTCGTCTAATCTCTCACAATAAAGTTTTAACCAAGAATCAATAATAGAGCCCGAGTCCGCTGCTCTCCAGTCCGCCACTCACACTATAGAAATGTGCAGATTACTAATGAAGTGCATTATCTCCCAGTACAAGGGAAATATAGGTTGGCATCTAATTACATGGCATGCTCACACAAGGTTTCAATTAAATGTTCACCACAATAACTCGTACGTGTCTGGCGAGGAGAGCTGCAGCTCGGCCAACTGGTAAAGTAGTCAATTTTCTTTTTAATGATGGAGCACAAGTGGCTGGAGAGACATGGCAGACTTTTAAGTATTTACGTAAGCAGTAAAAAAGCTTTCATTCAAGCCCTTTACTGGCCTCTGTAACTGCTGGCACAGTGGAGTAATTCATTTTCAATGTTCACAGTGTTCAGCAGCTCAACTCCACCTGCTCCCCCTCCCAGCAGTGACTGAACAGTTCAGGTCTTCCCTTTCCAGCAGCAACTCAGCTCTTCCCCTGACCAGTGACTCCCCAGCTCAGCATCCCCTGCTCTGTCTCCGGCAACGACTGGGCAGCCCCCAACCTTCTTCCCCCCTACCATTATTATACAGTATTTATACAGCGCCAACAGTTTATTGCCGGGCTTTATTATCTAGAAGGAAGACAGTACAGGTACTATACAATAAAATACAAGAGGGTTGAGAAAGCCCCGCTCAGAAGAGCTTACAATCTAATAGGGTGGGACAAGTGGCACAAAAGGTTGTAACTACAGTGAAACCTTGAATTTGCAAGCCTAATCCGTTCCAGGAGAATGCTTGTAATCCAAAGCACTCCCATAGAAGTCAATGGAAACGAACATAATCTGTTCCTCATTGACTTCTATTACATGCAATACCACATGTGACCAGAGGTGGGGGGGGCACTGGAGAGCCTCGGAAATACTCAGGGACAGCTCGGCTGAACTCGGAAAGCCTCGAAAAAGACTCAGGAACGGAGTATTTCCAAGTGTTTCCGAGTATTTCCGAGTCATTCCCAGTATTTCCGAACCGCTCCGAGTGTCCCCGCCCCCCCCCCGAATCTCTGGCCAAATGCGGTACTGCACCGCCCATTAGCTTGAATTCGGCTTGTTTTGCGAGACAAACCGAGTCAGAATTTATTTTAAAAAGTTGCTCGTCTTTCAAAACGCTTGTTAACCGTGTTACTTAGTAAACTAAGGTTCCACTGTATGGGGAATGAGCTGATGGAAGTGATAAACAATTAGTTGGAGGTGCGATAGGCCTCCCTTAAGACATGGGTTTTCAGGGATCGCCTGAAGGCAGCCAGAGTAGGAGATAGCCGGGCAGATTGAGATAGACAGTTCCAGAGGATAGGAGAGGCTCTGGAGAAGTCCCGGAGACAAGCATGGGAGGAGGAGGAGAGCAGGAGGAGCTTACAATCTAATAGGGTGGGACAAGTGGTACAAAAGGTTGTAACTTTGGGGAATGAGTTGATGGAAGTGATAAACGATTAGTTGGAGGTGCGATTGGCCTCCCTTAAGACATGGGTTTTCAGGGATCGTCTGAAGGCAGCCAGAGTAGGAGATAGCCGGACAGATTGAGATAGAGAGTTCCAGAGGATGGGAGAGGCTCTGGAGAAGTCCTGGAGATGAGAATGGGAGGAGGAGGAGAGCAGGAGGAGCTTACAATCTAATAGGGTGGGACAAGTGGTACAAAAGGTTGTAACTATGGGGAATGAGTTGATGGAAGTGATAAACGATTAGTTGGAGGTGCGATAGGCCTCCCTTAAGACATGGGTTTTCAGGGATCGTCTGAAGGCAGCCAGAGTAGGAGATAGCCGGACAGATTGAGATAGAGAGTTCCAGAGGATGGGAGAGTCTCTGGAGAAGTCCTGGAGATGAGAATAGAAGGAGGAGGAGAGCAGGAGGTCTTGAGAGGAGCGGAGAGGGCTTGTTGGGTGATATTTGGAGACAAGACTGGTGATGTAGCTCAGGGCAGAGTGGTAGATGGCTTTGTATGTTGCAGTTGGCATTTTGAATTTAATTTGCTGGGCGATCGGAAGCCAGTGGAGGGATTGGTGGAGAGGGGTGGCGGACACTATGGGTTTGGTAAGGTGGAAGAGTCTAGCAGCAGCATTCATGATAGACTGAAGCGGGGACAGCCTATGGAGAGGTAGGCCGATGAGGAGGGAGTTACCATACCGTTTTTTTGGCACCTACCAGCTCCAACTTCAGGTGGATGAGTGTCTCTACACTTACCGACCGCCTAACTGGGAAAATACATCATTACTTTGATGTTTAATACCGGAGTTGTGGCTGCAGCTAGATGCCATAACCCCCGGTAAGAATTGCTCACTCAGGCGTCTGACTTTCTGCTAAAAGTGACCTGAGCAGCGAATTTGCTGCTGGATCACTTTTAGAATCGGCGGGAGGAGTCCCTTCCCCGAACCCCCATGCCCCCACAACTTTCTGGTGGTTCCTGGGCTTTCCTGGATGATCGGTAGCTCCGGGAACGGATCCGGCACTGGCTGGTCACATGAGGACCAGAGTGACGCCATGACGTCACTTCTGGTTCTGGTCCTATGTAAAAAATGCTATTTTTTTAAAGCAAAAGATCAAAAATTATTATTTTTTTTTATTCTTTTCCTTTTAAAGGTAGAGAAGAGATTTGGGGGTCTTATAGACCCCAGATTTCCCCCACAAAGAGGACCTGTCATGCTGTAATGTTCTCGCAAGGGATGTTTACATTTCTTGTGATAGCAAAAAAAGTGATTTTTAAATTTTTAAATAAAAGAAAAAGTTTAAAGCGCCCCTTTCCCCTCATGCTCGCACGTAGTGGTGAACGCATATCTAGGTCACGTATGTTTTGCATTGGATATGATGACATCAAAGGGCCTGAGACCGCTGGAGCACAGGAAAGAATAGGCTAAATGATGAAGGATCAGGTAAGTAATGCTGCTTTTTGAAAGGAAGGCTGTTAGCGGGCATCCACTCAGCTGCTGCCGCCACGTCCCTCACCTTGTTGTGTCACTGCTGCATCACCAGCCGTCTCATTAACCGGCGCACGACGATGTACGTCGGCAGAATGGCACGGACAGGCATAAGGGCGTACAGGTACGTCCCTTTAAGAATGCCGCCGTGTCATCGCGTGCGTGCCAGTCTGGACCCCCGTGAGTCCGGTCGCGGGTCCCGTGGACTCGATCGGCGCGGGGATACCCGCGATCGTCTCATGGGAAGGCTGAACGGGGAGATGCGGAAGTAAACAGCATCTCCCTGTTCTGCCTAGCAACAAGTGACACTGATCTCTGCTCCCTGTGATTGGAGCAGAGATCAGTGTTCACTAACACACAGCCACACCCCCCATAGTTAGTAACACGCCCCTAGGAACACTTAACCCCTACACTGCCACCCCCTGGTTAAACCCTTTCACTGCCAGTGTCATTTACACAGGAATCAGTGCATTTAAATAGCACTGATTGCTGTATAAATGACAATGGTGTAAAAAATGTCCGCCATAATGTCGCAGTCACAATAAAAATCACTGATTGCCGCCATTACTAGTAAAAAAAAAATATTAATAAAAATGCTATAAAACTATCCCCTATTTTGTAAACGCTATAACTTTTGTGCAAACCAATCAACAATCGCTTATTGCGATTTTTTTTTACCAAAAATATGTAGAAGAATACGTATCGGCCTAAACTGAGGGAAAAAACTTTTTTTTATATATTTTTGGGGGATATTTATTATAGCAAAAAGTAAAAAATAATGCATTTTTTTCAAAATTGTCGCTCTTTTTTTGTTTATAGCGCAAAAAATAAAAACCGCAGGGGCAATCAAATACCACCAAAAGAAAGCTCTATTTGTGGGGAAAAAAGGACGTTAATTTTGTTTGGGAGCCACGTCGCACGACTGCGCAATTGTCGGTTAAAGCGACGCAGTGCCGAATCGCAAAAAGTGGTCTGGTCTTAAACCAGCAAAATGGTCTGGGCTGAAAGTGGTTAAAGTGAATGGGACTGTCGGTGAGTCAACAGCGGGTCAGAGGAGGAGCCTCTGCTGGACAGAGATGACAGTTGCTCTTTAAAAATTATGATTTCAATCCAGTTGATTTAAATCAAGCCTTCTTACTAGTGATTTAAATTGTGATTTAAATCGACTTGATTTAAATCAAATTCATGCTGGTTATGACACCAGTCATTTGATGGTTTGACAGTTTGGTTGAGAGCACAAGAAATGCGACAGTTAGCAATCGCGGCATGCTGGGAATGCATCTGTTTATTGAAACCATTAAATCGATCGGTATAGTTCCTCTTTAACACTTGCCAAGGAAGCAGCACACAGTTTGCCATCGCTAAACGTTTTCTTTTCCGCAGCCCAAACTTTATGTAAGAATGCAAATGGAAAATGTATCATTAGGATCTGCTGACGGAGGGCCCTGGCTGCCAAGCTAACTTTGCTAGTCGTACTCAGCACTTTTCCATCACCTGTCATTACAATATCTGCTGCGTAATTGTTCAAGGCTGGCCGGGGAGCGAGTTTTCTCTCGAGATACAGAACCCCAAGACGTCCTTGGAAGACGAACCGCAACTATCACAGCTTATTCAGGTCTTGTGGGTAAATAACCAGAGGAGTGGCTGCTAGGGAGCCAGTAAAGGTCCTAGGACAGTGATGGCGAACCTTTTTGAGCCCAAGTGCCCAAACTGAAATAAATACGTTGGTTTTGTGTTGCAGAGTGCCAACACTGCAATTCGCGAGAGAGAGAGAGGGGGAGAGAGAGAGAGAGGGGTAGAGAGAGTGAGAGAGTGGGGTAGAGAGAGAGAGGGGTAAGAGAGAGAGAGAGAGGGGTAGAGAGAGAGAGGGGGTAGAGAGAGAGAGAGGGGTAAAGTGTGAGAGAGAGAGAGAGAGGGGGGGGGGGGGGGGGGGGGGGTAGAGAGAGAGAGGGGGGGTAGAGAGAAAGAGAGAGAGAGAGAGAGGGGTAGAGAGAGAGAGGAGAGAGAGAGGGGGGAGAGAGAGGGGGGTAGAGAGAGAGAGAGGGGGTAGAGAGAGAGAGGGGTTGAGAGAGAGAGAGAGAGAGAGAGAGAGAGAGGGGTTGAGAGAGAGAGAGAGGGGTTGAGAGAGAGAGAGAGGGTTGAGAGAGAAAGAGAGCGAGAGAGAGAGACAGAGAAGAGTGCAATTCGCGAGAGAGAGAGAGGGGGGAGAGAGAGAGAGAGAGGGGTAGAGAGAGAGAGAGAGAGAGGGGTAGAGAGAGAGAGGGGTAGAGAGAGAGAGAGGGGTAAAGTGTGAGAGAGAGAGAGAGAGGGGGGTAGAGAGAGAGGGGGGGGTAGAGAGAAAGAGAGAGAGAGAGAGGGGGTAGAGAGAGAGAGAGAGAGAGAGGGGGGAGAGAGAGAGGGGGGGTAGAGAGAGAGAGGGGGTAGAGAGAGAGAGGGGTTGAGAGAGAGAGAGAGAGAGAGAGAGAGAGGGGTTGAGAGAGAGAGAGAGGGGTTGAGAGAGAGAGAGAGGGGTTGAGAGAGAAAGAGAGCGAGACAGAGCAAGAGACAGAGAGAGAGACACACAGAGAGAGATGAGCTGAGAGAGAGGAGGAACAGAGAGAGGGAGGGGTGGGGGCTGAGAGAGAGGGGGGACAGAGAGAGAAAGGGGTGTGAGAGTGAGGGAAGGGGACAGAGGGAATGGGACAGAGAAAGGGGGACAGAGAGAGGGGGACACAGAAGGGGGGTGGAAAAAGAGGGGGGCTGAAAGAGAGACCTCTAGCTCTGTCCTGTACCCTCTCGTGTGCCCACAGAGATGGCTCTGCGTGCCAGCTGTGGCACGCGTGCCATAGGTTCGCCATCACTGTCCTAGGACCCTTTCACACTCATACGTTTTTTCCTGCGTTTTTACCTTGCAAGAAAAACGCAAGACAAATGTGTCCCTTTAAATCCTATGGGACTCTTCACACCGCTGCATTACAGTTGCAGTATGTTTTGAAAAGTCCTGCATGCTGCATCTTTGGTGTCGTTCTGAAAGCCGCACCAAAAACGCAGCTCCCCATTGAAATGACTGGAAAATGCTTTAAAGTGACTGTAAAGGCTTGTTTAAAAAAAATAAAATAATAACAAACATGTTATACAGATGCTCCCGAGGGTACTTAGGGAACTCAGTCAAGTAATTGTCAGACCATTGTTCCTAATTTTTACTGACAGTCTACTGACTGGAATTGTACCAGCTGATTGGAGAAAAGCCAACGTAGCACCAATATTTAAAAAGGGACAAAAATACATCCCTGGGAATTACAGACCAGTCAGCCTAACATCAATAGTATGTAAACTCTTATGCCGCGTACACACGGTCGGAATTTCTGATGAAAACAGTCCGATGGGAGTTTTTCATCGGATTTTCCGACCGTGTGTATGCCCATCGGTCTTTTTCTGTCGGAATTTCCGACGGACTTTGGATTGAGAACCTGTTCTTAATTTTTCCAACGGAAAACCTTTCTATCGGATTTTCCGATCATGTGTATGCAATTCCGACACGCAAAATTTTATAGTGCAGTTGGACGTTTTTTAAGGCGTCGTGTTATTGACCGTCGGAATTTGGTGTGACCGTGTGTAGGCAAGACAGTTTGAGCGAAATTCCGTTGGAATTCCAACGGGAAAACCATCAGAGCTTTTTCCGACGAAAATTCCGACCGTGTATACGCGGCATTAGAGGGGATGATAAGGGACTATATACAAGATTATAGTAATGAAAACTGTATCATTAGCAGTAATCAGCATGGATTCATGAAGAATCGTTCTTGCCAAACCAATCTACTAACCTTCTATGAGGAGGTGAGTTACCATCTAGATAAAGGAAGGCCCGTAGACGTGGTGTATCTGAATTTTGCAAAAGCATTTGACACAGTTCCCCATAAACTTTTACTGTACAAAATAAGGGCCATTGGCCATAGGGGTGAGTACATGGATTGAAAACTGGCTACAAGGGCGAGTTCAGAGGGTGGTGAAAAATGGGGAGTACTCGGAATGGTCAGGGGTGGGTAGTGGGGTCCCCCAGGGTTCTGTGCTGGGATGAATCCTATTTAATTTGTTCATAAACGATCTGGAGGATGGGGATGGGGGAAACGGTTCAATCTCTGTATTTGCGGACGATACTAAGCTAAGCAGGGCAATAACTTCTCCGCAGGATGTGGAAACCTTGCAAAAAGATCTGAACAGATTAATGGGGTGGGCAACTACATGGCAAATGAGGTTCAATGTAGAAAAATGTAAAATAATGCATTTGGGTGGCAAAAATATGAATGCAAACTATACACTGGGGGGAGAACCTCTGGGGGGATCTAGGATGGAAAAGGACCTGGGGGTCCTAGTAGATGATAGGCTCAGCAATGCCAAGCTGCTGCTAACAAAGCAAACAGAATATTGACATTAAAAAGGGGATCAACTCCAGAGATAAAACAAAAATTCTCTGGCAGTACAAGACTCTGGTCTGGCCGCACCTGGAGTATGCTGTCCAGTTCTGGGCACCAGTCCTCAGGAAGGATGTACTGGAAATGGAGCGAGTACAAAGAAGAGCAACAAAGCTAATAAAGGGTCTGGAAGACAGTTATAAAGAAAAATTGCTAGCACTGAACTTATTCTCTCTGGAAAAGAGACGCTTGAGAGGGGATATGAATTCAATATACAAATACCGTACTGGTGACCCCACAATAGAGATAAAACTTTTTTGCGTAATGGAGTTTAACAAGACTCGTGGCCACTCATTAATATTAGAAGAAAAGAGGTTTAACCTTAAACTACGTAGAGCGTTCTTTACTGTAAGAGCCGCAAGGATGTGGCATTCCCTTCCACAGGCGGTGGTCTCAGCGAGGGGCATCGCTTGTTTCAAGAAACTATTAGATAAGCACCTGGACAACCGCAACATACAGGGATATACAATGTAATACTGACATATAATCACACACATAGGTTGGACTTGATGGACTTGTGTCTTTTTTCAACCTCACCTACTATGTAACTATACTTACCTCCTCTGTGCAGTTGGTTTTGCACAGAGCAGCCCCGATCCTCCTCTTCTCGGGTCCCTCTTTGCTGTTCCTGGCCCCTCCCCCCTATCGAGTGCCCCCACAGTCAGCAGCTTCCTATGGGGGCACTGGAGCCGAGTCACAGCTCCGTGTATCCATTCAGACACGGAGCCCGACCCGGCCCCGCCTCATCTCTCCCCTCATTGGATGACTGACTTTGACTGACAGCCAGGGGAGCCAATGGCACCGCTGCTGTGTCTCAGCCCATCAGGATGGCTTAGACATTTGTGGACATCGCTGGAGAGAGATGGGGCTCGGGTAAGTAAGTAGGGAGTGCTTGGGTGGCTGCAACACACAAAAGGTTTTTTATCTTAATGCATAGAATACATTATGATAAAAAAAAATCTTCTGCCTTTACAACTTCTTTAAAATCGCGGTAAAAATGCATTTTTGATGCATTTGTGTGTCACATATCCATTTTTTACAGATGCAGGCAACCCAAAAACACACAGAAAACACATATAAAACACAGCAAAATTGCTACAGAACAGTGTGAAAGGGCCCTTAAAGGCTCAGACCCAAAGTTATTGTCTTCGGTAATGGAGCTTTTCTTTTCCAAGGAGTAGGTAGAAGTCGGAACCTCTGCCAAATTTTTATCGTGTCCTCATTTCCTCTACTAGTGGCACAAGGACAAGAAATGAGAGGGTGTGGGTGTCATTGAAACAGATATTAGAAAAAGCCTTACAGACATTGAGATTCCTCCCCATTTTACTAAATAAGTGGGCATTCATCCTCTGGGCAAATATTATTTATTTATTACAGGCAATTATATAGCGCTGACAATTTATGCAGCATTTTACATATATATATATTCTACATTTACATCAGTCCCTACCCTCAAGGAGCTTACAATCTAAAGTCCCCAACTCACATTCATACATACACATACTAGGGCCAACTTAGACAGGAGCCAATTATCCTACCAGCATGTCTTTGGAGTGTGGGAGGAAACCCATGTAGGCACAGGAAGAACATGGGATTCAAACCAACGACCCCAGTGCTGCTAGGCAGAAGTGCTGACCACTTAGGTACTGTGCTATAAGAGAGATATCCCTGTCACCAGGAAGAAGGGCAAATCTTTCCAGGAGGGACACAGCCAGGGCTGGAGCTTGACTATTTCGCTCCCTAGGCAAGACTAACCCCACCACCAGGGGGGAGCGTTAGTCTTGCCTAGGGTGACTACAACCGGGTCAAAGCGGACTCACCGGGGCAGCAACATTTCTTGTACATCCGGAGACACGGTGCCCGCCTCCCCAGCTGTCCTTGTGCCCGCCTCTTTTGCCTCCCCAGCTGTCCTCATGCCCGCTTCCTCCGCTGTCTTCGTGCCCACCTCCTCCGCCTCCCCAGCTGTCCTCATGCCCGCTTCCTCCGCTGTCTTCGTGCCCACCTCCTCTGCATCTCCAGCTGTCCTTGTGCTCGCCTCCTTCGCCTCCTTCGCTGTCCTCGTGCCCGCCTCCTTTCGCCTCCCCAGCTATCCTCATGCCCACCTCCTCCGCCTCCTCAGCTGTCTTCGTGCCCGCCTCCTCCGCCTCCCCAGCTGTCCTCACGCCCACCTCCCAAGCTGTCCTTGTGCCCGCCTCCTCCGCCTCCCCAGCTGTCCTCGTGCCCACCTCCCAAGCTGTCCTCGTTCCCACCTCCTCCGCCTCCCCAGCTGTCCTCGTGCCCACCTCCCAAGCTGTCCTTGTGCCCGCCTCCTCCGCCTCCCCAGCTGTCTTCGTGCCCACCTCCCCAGCTGTCCTCGTGCCTGCCTCCTCTGCTCCCCCAGCTGTCCTCGTGCCCACCTCCTTCGCCTCCCCAGCTATCCTCGTGCCCACTTCCTCCGCCTCCTCAGCTGTCTTCGTGCCCGCCTCCACCGCCTCCCCAGCTGTCCTCGTGCCCACCTCATGAGCTGTTCTTGTGCCCGCCTCCTCCGCCTCCCCAGCTGTCCTTGTGCCCGCCTCTCCAGCTGTCCTCATGCCCACCTCCATCGCCTCCCCAGCTGTCCTTGTCTCCACATCCTCCACCTCCCCAGCTGTCCTCGTGCCCACCTCCTCCTCAGCTGTCTTCGTGCCGGCCTCCTCCGCCTCCTCAGCTGTCCTTATGCCCGCCTCCTTCGCCTCCCCAGCTATCCTCGTCCCCACCTCCTCCGCCTCCTTAGCTGTCTTCGTGCCCGCCTCCACCGCCTCCCCAGCTGTCCCCATGCCCATCTCCCGAGCTGTCCTTGTGCACGCCTCGTCCGTCTCCCCAGCTGTCCTTGTGCCCACCTCCCCAGCTGTCCTAGTGCCGTGTCCTTAGCTATGACTAAGCACTGATAAGTGTGAAATGCGTCAGTTAAGGTAAGAAAAAGGGTATTGTATTGTTTTGTTTTTTTACTATCAAAATCGTCGGTCTTTTGGTGTTTATAGCAAAAAATAAAAACCGCAGAGGTGATCAAATACCACCAAAAGAAAGCTTGTTGGGGGAAAAAAAGGACATCAATTTTGTTTGGGTACAACGTCGAACGACTGCGCAATTGTCAGTTAAAGCGACGCAGTGCCGTATCACAAAAAATGGCCTGGTCAGGAGGGGGGGGGGGTGGTAAACCTTCCGGGGCTGAAATGGTTAAACGTCTGGATCTCCTGATTGCTCGGACACGCAGTGTACAATGACGATAATCTCTGCTTATTCATATTTTAATTATGTGCTTCGTATGAGTTGTCCAAGTTTGTAATCGGTTTTAGGCCTTTTCTCCTCATGCTTCCATTTTCATTCCGATTTCCTTATTTCCTACATTTTTGTACTTCGCTGTCACTGCGCCGGCCTAACAAAGGAATGGAAACAACGCTGAACAGAGATTTAGATTAAATGAAAAATAATACCTAATTTTAGCTACTGACAGCAAAGGAAAAAAAAGAAAAACGAAACAAAAGTTGCAGTTTTGTACAGAAGAACACAAAAGATTGAACATTTGCAAGGACGATCGTCTCACCAACAGATCTCTATTATTTGACACTGCGATGCTCCACGGGGATTGGCAGAACACGTGGAAGGACAACGCCAATTTCAGACCTATGGTGACTTCTGACACCTAACAAGAAGTCCTATTCAGATAGGGAGCCATGGCCTTAGTGAGGCTGTTCAACAAAAAAAAGGTACCCCTTGAAAAGCAGATCCAGAGGAAACTATTCCTCCCACTGACACCAACAATGGGACACTATTTCACCCTCTAACACCAACAATGGGGCATAATTCTTGCCACTGACACCAACTACGGGGCACTATTCCTCCCACTGACACCAACAATGGAGCACTATTCCTGCCACTGACACCAACAATGGGACAATATTTCACCCTCTAACACCAACAATGGGGCATAATTCTTGCCACTGACACCAACTACCGGGCATTATTTCACCCACTGACACCAACAATGGAGCACTATTCCTGCCACTGACACCAACAATATTTCACCCTCTAACACCAATGGGGCTTAATTCCTGCCACTGACATTAACAATGGGGCACTATTCTTCCCACTGATACCAATGATGTGGCACTATTCCTCCCACTGACACCAACAATGGGACACGATTTCACCCTCTAACACCAATAATGGGGCATAATTCTTGCCACTGACACCAACTATGGGCACTATTCCTCCCACTGACACCAACAATGGGGCTTAATTCCCGCCACTGACACCAACTACGGGGCACTATTTTACCCACTGACACCAACAACGGGGCTTAATTTCTGCAACTGACACCAACTGCGGGCCACTGGCACCAACGACGATGCTCTATTCCTCCCACTAACTTCCACTGACACCAACAATGGGACACTATTTCACCCTCTAACACCAACAATGGGGCATAATTCTTGCCACTGACACCAACTACGGGGCACTATTCCTCCCACTGACACCAACAATGGAGCACTATGCCTGCCACTGACACCAACAATTAGACAATATTTCGCCCTCTAACACCAACAATGGGGCTTAATTCCTGCCACTGACACCAACAATGGGACACTATTTCACCCTCTAACACCAACAATGGGGCATAATTCTTGCCACTGACACCAACCACGGGGCACTATTCCTCCCACTGACACCAACAATGGAGCACTATTCCTGCCACTGACACCAACAATGGGACAATATTTCACCCTCTAACACCAACAATGGGGCATAATTCTTGCCACTGACACCAACTACAGGGCACTATTCCTCCCACTGACACCAACAATGGAGCACTATGCCTCACACTGACACCAACTACAGGGGGCACTATTTTACCCACTGACACCAACAATGGAGCACTATTCCTCCCACTGACACCAACAATGGGGCTTAATTCCTGCCACTGACACCAACTACGGGGGCACTATTTCACCCAGTGGCACCAACAATGATGCTCTATTCCTACCACTGACACCAACGATGATGCCCAATTCCTCCCACTGACATTAACAATGGGGCACTATTCCTCCCACTGGTACCAATGATGGGGCACTATTCCTCTTACTAACACCAACAATGGGCCACTATTCCCCCCACTGACACCAACGATGGGGCACTATTGAAATAGTAATGTGTTGTGAATTGTGACCATAGGCACAGTCCACTGAACAAGGTCGCTACACCCAGTGCTGGGACAAGATCATCCTGTGCCCAGGGCAAAGATGGTTAATTGCGCCCCCTCTCCCCCTTCACTATGTGTGAGCTTATCAGGGTGAGGTGGAGAGAGAGCACAGCCTGCACCTCCTCCCGGCTTCCCCCTAATTGCTTCCAGCGCTGGGCTGACAGAAGTAGTGATGCCGCTGTCACTACTCCTATCAGCCTTATAGTAGTAGGAACTCGCGGTGCCTCCATTCCTACAATGCACACTGCGCCCAGGGCAGCCGCCCCCTTTTGCCCACCCCTTTCTCCCGGCCCTGGGTACACCTTGAGAGGGGCAGGAGCCACAAGGACTGGTCTTGTGCAGGGAGGATTAGGTAAGTGTATCTCTGTTCTCCAATCACTTAGACAAAAATGAGCAGCTGACCTGTGCAGTGCTGGCACAGCTCCACTGCATGGGAATTTTTATTTATTTTTTTGCCCGTAGTTGGGCTTTAAAGCATTTACATAAGTTTTTATTTATTTTATTATTTTGGAAAGAGGGAATAAAGTAGAACTTAAGGCCACAATACTTACCTCTCCTTCAAAGGTCCCTCGAAAAGGACGTGCGCAGCTCAGTGTACATTGTAAGGATGACTGCGAGCAGGCAGGGAGACTTCTTTTATTGGAGAAGAGACATGGCATATAAAGAGCAATAAAGAGCAATAAAGAGCCCGCTGCTCGCTGTTTTATAGTTCAGCTTTCAATCACATAAAATCTGACCGTTATAATCACCTCCGGTAATGTTTTATGGTTTGTTCCAAATCCTGTAACTGTCATGTTGCTGCTAGTAAAAGGAAAGGAAGCTGCATTCCAGGTTACAAGCCGTAGCTGAAGGTGTAGGGATGGCACTACCTGCCTGGAGTTTGCACGTTCTCACTGTGCCTGCGTGGGTTTCCTCCGGGTAGTCCGGTTTCCTCCCACACTCCAAAAACATACTGGCAGATTAATTGGCTCCTGTCTAGTTTGGCCCTAGTATACACTATGTTGTTAAAAGTATTGGGACGCCTGCCTTTACACACACATGAACTTTAATGGCATCCCAGTCTTAGTCCGTAGGGTTCAATATTGAGTTGGCCCACCCTTTGCCGCTATAACAGCCTCAACTCTTCTGGGAAGGCCGTCCACAAGGTTTAGGAGTGTGTCTATGGGAATGTTTGACCATTCTTCCAAAAGGACATTTGTGAGGTCAGGCACTGATGTTGGACGAGTCGGGTTGAGGTCAGGACTCTGTGCCCAGAAGAGTTGAAGCTGTTATAGCTGCAAAGGGTGGGCCAACTCAATATTGAACCCTACGGACTAATGCGGACATTCCGACAGATTTTGGCCGAAACGTGTCTTGCATACACACAGTCGCACAAAGTAGTCAGAAAATGTGACCGTTCGGAACTAGGTGACGTATAAAACGTACAACGGGACTACGTAGAGGCCAGTAGCCAATAGCTTTCATTTTCCAAATTTTTGCTGAGCATGCGTGGCACTTTGTGCGTCTGAATTCTCGACACACAATCGGAAAAAGTCCGATCGGATTTTGTTGTCGGAAAATTTGAGATCCAGCTCTCAAACTTTTTCCGACAGAAAAAGTCCGATGGAGCCCACACACGGTCAGATTTTCCGACAGCATGATCCGATCGCACATTTTCCGTCGGAAAATCCGACCGTGTACAAGGCACAAGACTGTGATGCGGTTACACTGTACATGTACACTGCTGCTGGTAAACGGATGTTTAGGAGCAGTTGGGCATTTTTTTTCAGCTGCCCCTGAACTCTCCTCTGTGTTATCCTATCAGTACACACGGTCGTTTATAGTCGTTTCCAGGCAGTTGAGTTTAGAGGCCTTTTTGGAGAGCAAAATAATGCATTCAGGACAGATGTTCAGACGGCATAACAGCTTGTAAACATGGTAACTTGCGTTTAGCCGCATTTCGTTTACAGACGTTTTTAATGGAGAAACATTTTTGAATTTTTTCAATGTAAAAAGCGCTTCTAAGCGCAAACGCGGCTAATTTAAACACGGCACAACGGACGTTTTTAAACATCAGTTACTATCTGTCCAGTTAAATCGTTCAGGAGAGGCTTTAAAGCGTCCCGTGTACATAAAGTCTAATGCCCCTTTCACACTGGGGCCGCGGCCACGTTATAGCTAATGCATCGCTAGTTTTAGCGGCGCTTTAGCGCTGTTTAAGCGTCGCTTTTCGGCCGCTAGCGGGGCGCTTTTAACCCCAAAGCAGGCTGTTAAAAACTCCCGTATTGCGTCGCTTCGGAAGTACTGCCCATTGCAATGGGCAGGGGCATTTTGGGAGCGCTGTATACAGCGATAGCAACACGGCGCGACCGCAAACGCCGCGCTGCGTGCCCCCGCAAAGTGCAGCCGTTTGGTGTGCGCCGTCATAGGACGTCCACCCAGAACGAGAGCCGCACTGTCTCTCCGGTGGGCGGAAAGTGGTTAAATATGTTTCTTGTCAACTCGTGCGCTTCTATATGTAGTGTTCTATATTTACGTGGTATCCAGATGTTCTTGTGTCTAATGCCGCGTACACACAAGCGGATTTTCCGTCACAAAAATCTTGGATGGTTTTTCCCAACAGAATTCCGCTCAAGCTTGACTTGCATACACACGGTCACACAAAAGTTCGCTGAACTTTCGACCGTCAAGAACGCGGTGACGTACAACACTACGACGAGCCGAGAAAATTAAGTTCAATGCTTCCGAGCATGCGTCAAATTGTTTCCGAGCATGCGTAGGAATTTTGCACATCGGAATTGCTACAGACGATCGGAATTTCCGATCGGAACTTTTCCTGCCCGAAAAATTGAGACCCTGCTCTCAATCTTTTGCTGGCTGGAATTCGGCCAGCAAAAGTCCGATGGAGCATACACACGGTCGCATTTTCCAACCAAAAGCTCTCATCTGCGAATTTCTGATCGCGTGTACGCAACATTACTGTAATGTTTTTTTCATCCTAACCTTTTTTTTTCACTTTTTGTTTTTGTTCCATTCTACCATTCGTACTATTATTACAGCCTTAAAATATCTTTTGATATCCGGTGTTGCCAAACCCCCTTGTTTTTTCCCTCTACTTATTAGTGCAAATTGTACTCTAGGCTTTTTATCTTGCCATATATATTTTAATATAATTGTTTTTACTGTTTTAAAAATGCAATTGGTATAATTTGGAACTTATATAATATTTTTGGGAGAATAACCATTTTTAATATCTTTATTCTTCCCATCCAGGATAATGGGTTTATTGATATTTTCCTAGTTTTTATCTCATTAAGTAGCATTATATAATTAGCTTGGTATAGTCTCCCCAGTGACGTTGTTATTTTAATTCCTAGATATTTTAATCCCCCCCCCCCCCCCAAGTAAATGGAAATTCTCTGTCTGTAGTTGATTCTAATGCCGCGTACACACGATCGGAATTCTCGTCGGAAAAAGCTCTGATGGTTTTCCCGTCAGAATTGCGTCGGAATTCCGCTCAAACTGTCTTGCCTACACACGGTCACACCAAATTCCGACGGATAATAACACCGCGAGATACAACACGTTCGATGGCACTATAAAAGGGAAGTTTAATGCTTCCGAGCGTGCGTCAAATTGCTTCCGAGCATGCGTCGGAATTTTGCGTGTCGGAATTGCATACACATGATCGGAATTTCCGATAGAAAGTTTTTCCGTCTGAAAATTAAGAACAGGCTCTCAATCTAAAGTCCGTCAGAAAAGCCGACAGAAAAAGACCGATGGGCATACACACGGTCGAAAAATCAGATGAAAAGCTCCCATTGAACTGTTTCCATCAGAAAATCCGGCCGTGTGTACGTGGCATAAGTGTGACAACAGTGGTAGATGATCGCAGGATCCTCTCTATGGTAAAGAAAAACCCATTCACAACATCCAGACAAGTGAAGGACACTCTCCAGGAGGTGGGTGTATCATTGTCAAAGTCTACAATCAAGAGAAGACTTCATGAAAGCAAATACAGAGGGTTCACCACAAGGTGCAAACCATTCAAAAGCCTGAAGAATTGAAAATACAGATTAGACTTTGCCAAAAAAATATTTAAAAAAGCCAGATCAGTTCAGGAAAAGCATTCTTTGGACGGATAACCTAAGATTAACCCCTTCACGCCAACCGTACGCAAATATGCAGCCTCGGCTTGAAAGGGTAGCACTGGGGTGATGCATGCAGCTGGTACCGGTACCATTTTTCAGAGCTGGTGGTTGGCTTTCTTGGAATAACAACCGATGTAGCTAAAAGCCAATCGGCTGTTATCCCAAGGAGTGCCTCCCCCTCCCGCCTCCTTCCGCGGCTTTCCCATCCCACCAGGAGGCCCGAGCAACCAACCGACATGTCCGCTGGCTGGTCGAAGACCCGAACGAAGCCGGAAACGGCTTCGATTTGGTCTCGGATCTAGTAACCCGGAAGCGATATCATGATATCGCTTCCGGTTTACTGAAGACTTAAAGGTGCCAAATTTTAAAAAAAATACAGCATTCAAAACTGCCAAACTTAACGTTTTGAATGTTTTTAGGTGAAGGAGGGATTTGGGGTCTTATAGATCCCAGATCTCTCCATAAAGAGTACCTGTCACTGACTATTACTGTCACAAGAGATGTTTACATTCCTTGTAACAGCAATAAAAATTATCAGAATTTTTTTTTCGTTTTTTAAAGAAACAGTGTAAAAAAAAAATTTTATAAAAAAAAAACAAAAACGAAGAATTTTTTTTTTTAAGCTCCCCGTCCTTCACGCTTGCCTGCAGAAGCGAATGCATACATAAGTGGCGCCCGCAAATGTAAATGGTATTCAAACCACAGATGTGAGGTATCGCTGCGATCATTAGAGTGAGAGCAATAATTCTAGGACATCCTCTGTAACTCTAAACTGGTAACCTGTAGAAATTTTTAAAGTGTCACCTATGGAGGTTTTTAAGTACAGTAGTTTGTTGCCATTCCGCGAGTGTGTGCAATTTCAAAGAATGACATGTTAGGTATCTATTTACTCGACGTAACATCATCTTTCACATTAATATATATATATATATACATAGGTTGGACTTGATGGACTTGTGTCTTTTTTTAAATCTCACCTATGTATGTAACTATGTTTGGAGATTCTAAGTAATTTTCTAGCAAAAAATACTAGCAAATGTTAGAAAAAGGCTTAGGCATAAAAGGGTTAATCTGTACCAGAATGACGGGGGGAAAAAAACGTGGAGAAGGCTTGGAACAGCTCATGATCCAAAGCACACAACATCATCTGTAAAACATAGTGGAGGCAGTGTGAGGACATGAGCATGCATGGCTTCCAGTGGCACAGGGTCATTGGTGTTTATTGATGATGTGACAGAAGACAGAAGCAGCCGAATGAATTCTGCAGTGTTTAGAGATATACTGTCAGCCCAGATTCAGCCAAATGCAGCAAAGTTGATTGGATGGCATTTCACAGTACAGATGGACAATGATCCAAAACACACTGCAAAAGCAACTCAGGAGCTTTTGAAGGAAAAGAAGTGGAATATTCTGCAATGGCCGAGTCAATCACCAGCTCTCAACCCAATTGAGCATTTCACTTGCTGAAGATAAAACTAAAGGCAGAAAGAGCCACAAACAAAGAACAACTGAAGACAGCTACAGTTAGAACCTGGCAAAGCATCAGAAAGGAGGAAACCCAGTCTTTGGTAATGTCCCTGGGTTCCAGACTTCAGGCAGTCATAAGGATTCCCAACAAAAGGATTCCCAACAAAATATTAAAAATTAATATTTTATTTATGTTAATATTTATATTTTATATTTTTATTTATTTATTCATTTTATATTTATTTTATTTTATTTATTTTATTTTTAGTTTATATTTATTCATTTGTCCAATTACACTTGAACCCCTGGAAATGGGGGGGCTGTGTATAAAAATGGTTGCAGTTCCTAAAATATGTACTTGATATTTATGTTCAACCCCTTGAATTAAAGCTGAAAGTCTTCACTTCAAATTAATTTGTATTGTTTCGTTTTAATTTTATTCTGGTGGCATACAGAGCATGAGTATGAGAATGGTGCCCGTGTCCAAATATATATGGACCTACCGTATATACTCGAGTATAAGCCGAGTTTTTCAGCACATTTTTTTGTGCTGAAAATGCCCCTCGGCTTATACTGGAGTCAAGCACTTCTCTGCTGCAGAAAATTAAATTTTCCAAACTGACTTTGGGGCCCCGTATCTCGGGGGCCACTTGGTGCTAGGAACCCCATCTTTAGATATGTTGTAGTACTAGTTCCACTGGGTTTGCATACCACATTTGGGGTTCCTAGCACCAAGTGACCCCGAGATACGTGGCCCCAAAGTCTGTCAACTGTGTCCATCTGCAGCAATGTCATTTCGGGACCCTTTGGGTCCAGAGACCCCAAATTTTGCCTATAGTTAGGGGGCATTTAGGAACCCTTAACTTCAAAGTTTGAAGTTCAGGGGACCTATGGCTACAAATGGGCACAGTGAGGCATGGGCACAGTGAGGCTGCAAATGGGCATTGTTGACCCTCTTTTCCACTTACAGTAGCTGCGCATTTCTCACCTAGGCTTATACTCGAGTCAATACGTTTTCCCAGTTTCTTGTGGTAAGATTAGGTGCCTCGGCTTATATTCGGGTCGGCTTATACTCGAGTATATACACTAACTGTATATAAGGCTAAATATTTGCACAAACCCATACATGACTGGTTCTCTTAAACCAAGTCTCCTTACGCTCTGGGGTATGAGCCCCGACTAAATAATTGGATTACTCTTATAAGCATCTCAGCACACTCCAGAGAACGCGGCCTATTATAAATAAGAGCAAACCTGAATTATTAGTGGATATTTCCAGGTATCTGCATATTTTTAGGAACGTTCAGCCGTGCGCAGACCTCTCCTTCCACAGCTTTAATCAATAAACAGCAGGAATTTAATAGCACATGAGGGTGTATGTCAAGTCCCCAGGATCTACTCGCAGACATCGATTAACCTCCTGGATCAGGTCGGTGTGCCGGTGATTTTTGGCTGTTGCCAAGAAACTTGGCATACCTCCAATACATAACACAAAGATCTCTGGCATTACATCTATATCATATGCCCAAAATTTGCAAAAGGATTTAGAAAAACACTAATTGTTCCTTTGGGGTATAGCGTTTGAAGAGGCAGGTGTAATGCCGCGTACACACGTCGGAATTCTCGTCGGAAAAGCCTTGGATGATTTTTCCGATGGAATTCCGACAGAAAACTCAAGCTTGTGTTGCCTAAACAAGGCCACACCAAATTTCGACCGTCAAGAACGTGGTGACTTACAACACTACGACGAGCCGCGAAAATTAATTTCGATGCTTCCGAGCATGCGTCTGAATTTTTGCGCGTCGGAATTGCCACAGACGATCGGAAATTTCCGATAGAAACTTTTTCTGTCGGAAAACTTGAGAACCTGCTCTCAATCTTTTGCTGGCCGAAATTCAGCCAGCAAAAGTCCGATGGAGCGTACACACGGTCGCATTTTCCTACCAAAAGCTCACATCGGTCTTTTGCTGGCGGAATTTCCGATCGCGTGTACGCGGCATTAGTGCACGGCATTTCAGGTAAAGATGTTCAGACAGGAACGGTAAGCTTGTCCTGGGAAAAGTGATGCTTCCCGATCATCCCTCTGCTGGGTCATGCAACTTTCACATAGCCAGTTGTGGAATGGGAAAAGATAATAAACAGCAGACGCATCAGCTTCACTGTTCTGCTCAGAGTCATTTGTGAGTTGTATAAACTACAACAGACTAAAGCCTCGTACAGACGATGCGATTGTTGGCCAACCGAGCGTCTGATTTTTGTCAAAAGGGCATGTGCCAGGATTATTATTATTATACAGGATTTATATAGCGCCAACAGTTTACACAGCGCTTTACAATATAAAAAGGGAGACAATACAGTTATAACACAATAAAATACAAAAGGATTAAGAGGGCCCTGCTCAGAAGCGCTTACAATCTAATAGGGTGGGGCAGGTGGTACAAAGCGTTGTAACTGTGGGGAATGAGCCGATGGAAGTGGTAAAAGATTAGTTGGAGGCGTGATAGGCTTCCCCCGAAGAAATGAGTTTTCAGGGATTGCCTGAAGGTAGCAAGAGTAGGAGATAGCCGGATCGCTTGAGGTAGCGAATTCCAGAGGATGGGAGAGGCTCTGGAGAAATTCTGGAGACGAGCATGGGAGGAGGAGACGGGGGATCTTGAGAGTAGGAGGTCTTGAGAAGAGCGGAGAGGGCTATTTGGGTAATACTTGGAGACAAGATTGGTGATGTAGCTCGGGGCAGAGTTGTGAATGGCTTTGTAAGTTGTGGTTAGTATTTTTAATTTAATTCGCTGGGTGATCGGGAGCCAGTGTAGGGATTGGAGGAGAGGGTTGGCAGACACTGAGCGGTTGGTAAGGTGGATAAGTCTGGCAGCAGCATTCATGATAGACTGAAGAGGGGAGGAGCCTATGGAGAGCCAGGCCAATGAGAAGGGAGTTGCAACAGTCAAGGCGAGAGATAACGAGGGAGTGAATGAGGAGCTTGGTGGTGTAATTTGTTAAAAAGGGGCGAATTTTAGAGATGTTACGGAGGTGAAGTCTACAAACTTTTGACAACGATTGGACTTGAGGCTGAAATGACAAGTCAGGGTCTAGGATTACACCGAGTACCCTGGCGTGAGGGGAGGGACTGATGGTTGCATTGTTGACTTTAATGGAAAAGTCATGGAGGGGGGCACGGGCGGGGGGAATATTAATAGCTCAGTTTTAGAGAGATTTAATTTAACCACTTCAATACCCGCCCATAGTCATATGACGCCCACAAGGTGGATCTCCCATCCTGGGTGGGCGTCATATGACGTCCTCCCATTCCCGGCACGTCCTGTCAACGGAGAGGAGACCGATCATGTGATCCCAGTACGGAGGAACACATGATCGGTCTCCTCCCCTTGAGTCCCCTCCCCCCACAGTTAGAATCACACATATAGGGAATACATTAACCCCTGCAGCGCCCCCTAGTGTTAACCCCTTCCCTGCCAGTCACATTTACACAGTAATCAATGCAATTTTATAGCAACGATCGCTGTGTAAATGTGAATGGTCCCAAAAATGTGTCAAAAGTGTCCGAAGTGTCCGCCGCAATGTCGCAGTCACGAAAAAAAATCGCAGATCGCCGCCATTACTAGTAAAAAAAAAAAATGCAATAAATCTATTCCCTATTTTGTAGATGCTATAACTTTTGCGCAAACCGATCAATATACGCTTATTGCGATTTTTTTTTACCAAAAATATGTAGAAGAATACGTATCGGCCTAAACTGAGTAAAAAAATAGTTTTTTTTAAAAAAAAAAAATTGATATTTATTATAGCAAAAAGTTAAAAATATTGTGTTTTTTTTTCAAAATTGTCACTCTTCTTTTGTTTATAGCGCAAAAAATAAAAACCGCAGGGGCGATCAAATACCACCAAAAGAAAGCTCTATTTGTGGGAAAAAACGACGTCAATTTTGTTTGGGTGTAACATAGCACGACCGCGCAATTGTCAGTTAAAGCGACGCAGTGCCGAATCGCAAAAAGTGCTCTGGTAAGGAAGGGTGTAAAATGGCCGGTGCTGAAGTGGTTAAGGAAGTGCTGCGAAGTGCAGGATCTTGTCTTGCATACTAACGGTACACAATTGTCGTGCAACAAACACAAACAAAGTGACGTACTACGAGGAATTTCAGCTCTTCAGCGCCACCCTTTGGGCTCCTTCTGCTAATTTCGTGTTTTGTGAGCATTGATTCCGAGCATGCGTGTTTGTTTCAACTTTTGCGTGACGGTTTTGTGTACTGACCATACAAAGATCTGACAACAGACCGTTGTTTGCCGAAAATTTTCTAGCCTGCCTTCCAAAAATTGTTTGCCGAAAGTTGGTCAACAATTGTCAAAAGGAGCGTACTAACAGCCAGATTTTAGGACAACAGTCTGTCAACAGACAATCCCCTGCCAACAATCGCATCGTGTGTATAAGGCTTTAGGAACTATACCATCTGGAGAATGCCAGGAATAGTGGTGACCTTAAAACGGGAAAATCTCCAGAATTAGGTTTTGTAAACTCTCTACATTGGGAAAGCTGCCTCTTTGGCGACATTGGGAAGTCAAAGTCAAGTGCTTCTACAGTGACCTTCCTCAAATGCCGCGTACACACGGTCGGACTTTCCGGCAGAAAAGGTCAGATGGAATCTTTTCATCTGATATTTTCCGATCGTGTGTGGACTTTTTTTTTTTCGAAAATTCTGACGGACCTAGAAATAGAACATGTTTTAAATATTTCCGACGGAATCAATTCCTATCGGGAAAACCGCTCGTCTGTATGCTGTTCCGACGGACCAAAAACGACGCATGCTCTGAAGCAAGTACGAGACGGAAGCTATTGGCTACTGGCTATTGAACTTCCTTTTTCTAGTCCCGTCGTACGCGTTGTACGTCACCGCGTTCTAGACGGTCGGACTTTGGTGTGATCGTGTGTAGGCAAGACCGCTTGAGCGGAATTCCGTCGGAACTCAGTTGGAAAAAACATCAAGAGTTTATTCCAACGGAAAAACCGGTCGCGTGTGCGCGGCATAACAGTCTTCTGGGCATAGCGCAGTCTCAAGGCAACTTGGGCATTCTCTGCATTTTGGAGTTTTTTTTTTGTGTGGATTATGGAGGTTTAGGTGAGCGTTTCAGGTTCTTGGGACAAGTCGAGGTTGCGGGTCAGGTTGTGGATGGTAAGCAGAATGAGACGGATGAAGGTCTACAGAACAAGCATAAGTATCTAGAACGAGGTTCACTCCACACAGCATGTCACGATATACAGACCCCGGTGCACAGAGATGTCATATTATCTAGGTTAGATGCTATTAAGGTTAACTGGAATCTAATTTGTCTTCCACAGATGAAATGACAAGAGTCTGCAAGACTAAAATAGCAATCACGAGGGAGATGCATTGGAAGCACTTCGGGCTACCAGTAAATTGAATGACCATAAACGGCAATAAAACTGCTGTCAGTCAACACTGGCCTGGATGTAGGGGGGGGGGGGGGGTCACCTTTTATTCATTAAATGCCACCTCCCCCTAAAAGAGCAGGTAGATGTAGACACAAATTCAGCTTGAGTGGAAAGGCATTTTTACAAACCCTCATATACCATGTTTAAACAACCGGCTGCTGAATGTTGATGCAGCCGATTGGATTATATATACACGGTTATAAAAAAATGTTTTAAATTTTCTTTTGCAGATTTAAACATTATATTTCCTGAAGAAGCTACCGTATTTATCGGCGTATAACACACACTTTTTCCCCCTTAAATCGGGGGAAAGTCGAGGGTGCGTGTTATACGCCGATACCCCCCAAAAAAATGACAAAACTAAACTAACGCTGAAAAATAGCGAACCGCCGCCGAAAAAGACCGAACCGCCACGGAAAAAGACCGAACCCCCGCCGAAAAAGGCCGAAGCGCCGCCGAAAAAGACAGAGCCGACTGTTCAGCTCCGCTCGTAGTCCCGCCTCCCTGCGCTCGCTCCCGAAACAGCAGGGAGGCGGGACTCCAAGCGGAGCCGAACAGTCGGCTCGGTCTTTTTCGGCGGCGCTTCGGCCTTTTTCGGCGGCGCATGCGCGGTCTGTCTCGGCGGCGGGAAATTTAAACGTCGGCAAGACTGCAAATGACGCTGGCAAACTGCAAATGACACTGGGCAAGGCTGCATATGACACTGGGCAAGCTACAAATGACACTGGGCAAGGCTGCAAATGACGCTGGGCAGGCTGCAAATGACACTGGGCAAGCTACAAATGACACTGGGCAAGGCTGCAAATGACGCTGGGCAGGCTGCAAATGACACTGGGCAAGGCTGCAAATGACGCTGGGCAAGCTGAAAATGACACTGGGCAAGGCTGCAAATGACGCTTAAATGTAAGTTTTTTTTTTCCCTAAACTTCTCTCCTAAAACTTTTTTTCCTTAAAATTCCCTCCTAAACTTGGGGTGCGTGTTATACGCCGATAAATACGGTATATATCTGTAGCGAAACTAGTTGAAATACCCCACGTATGCATCTGCTTTTATGTTTGAAAATGTGTTTTGTATAAATAAAAAAACCTTGTATTTTTATATATATTGGTTTATAAAATGATTTTGCTATTTTTGTTACATTGTACTGTGATAGTCCGACAGCTCCTCTCCCCTGGAGGTTCCCCCAAAAAACTTTACTTTAAACCCTCATATGAATATAGAACTAAGTCAGTGGGAATAAAAATAAGCCCCATTTTTTGTGTCAGCGGCAGTAAATAAAGGAGAATTCCAGGAAATTTTACATATCTTATGCAGCATGGACCAATGCAACTAGGCATATACCATACCTGGCCGAAATTATCCTTACAGGGGATTGAACCATTTCCTATTCTATCTTAAACTCAAATAAAAAATATATACCGTATATACTCGAGTATAAGCCGACCCGAATATAAGCCGCGGCACCTAATTTTACCACAAACAAATGGAAAAACTTATTGACTCGAGTATAAGCCTAGGGTGAGAAATGCGCAGCTACTGTAAGTGGAAAAGAGGGTCAGCAATGCCCATTTGCAGCCTCACTGTGCCCATTTGCAGCCATAGGTCCCCCAAACTCCAAACTCAGTAGTTAAAGTGGATGTAAACCCCCCAATTTTTTTTTTGATGTCATAATGTAGAGAATAAGGTTGCCTTTCATTTGAGCCCAGTCTTGCCACACAGATTTACTCGAGGCCTGAGCAATCCTCTTTTATTGTTCAGTTAGAGAAATCTTGACAAAGTCTTGAAAACTTTGTCAAAAACGCCCCCTTACTGTGACTGACAGGTGATTTACATATCTCATGCACTAGCCTGAGACAGGCACATCCTGTGTAAAAAGTTCACAATTGACATCCCCCTCCCCTCCCCTCCAGCTCTCCCAGCTTTACTGTGTTTTGACTGGATGTTTCCCATCATGGGATGCAGTGAACAGTCAGCAGACTATAGACAGACAAGTGATTTAGGGGACATGTATCAGGGAAGTAACTTGGATCAACCTTACCATCTCCCTGCGCGCAGGCGCACACAAATGCACCATGGATTGCCACTCCAGCGGACGCACATTCGCGGCCCTACTCAGCGGCGCGCACGCGTACGCACAAGTGCACGCATAACGTGAATCCCCTGACCAGCCTATAAAAGGAGCCTTGGCAGACAGACAAGTTGCTGGTTTGTCTCAGCTCACCTGTGTTCCTCTGCTTCCTGTTCCTGTTTACCATTTCCTGTTCCTGTTTGCCATTTCCTGTTGTGACCCGGATCGTTTGAAGACTACGCTGAATCTCTCCTGACCTGACCCCTGGCTTGCTTTACGGACTTCCTGCTCTCTCCTGCGTTTGACCCTCAGCCTGCTCCTGGATTATCTTCTGCCTTCAGCACTTAACCTTGCTGGCTCCTGGACTGATTACCTGTGTTTGACCCTCAGCCTGCTTCTGGATTATCTTCTGCCTTCAGCACTTAGCCTTGCTGGCTCCTGGACTGATTACCTGTGTTTGACCCTCGGCCTGTTTCTGGACTTTCCTCACCTGTTTTACAGACCTGCTTGCCACTTACCTTCTGGTCCGGTCCATCCTGCATGAGCCATCTTCCAGACCTTCACACAAGTCAGGTGTCCCGCTGGAGGCTTGTGCCTCTTGGTGCAACCCACTCCCTGTATCACCTCCAGGGGTGGTGTGCGCCGAGTCGCAACAGCCACCGCTCTCTGCATCTTGGCCTCGGTGAGTACCTCTTTGCTGATAGTACAAACCAGCCATGTCAGAGGCCAACAGAGCGGGCTCACCCTTGGAGATTTTATGCCAGCAAGTTACAGTCCTCGCAGACGCTGTGCAGAAATTGCAGGAAGGGTACACCCAAATTGACAGCCGTCTGCAGCAACTAGCCGGAACACCCGCACCAGTTAACACAGCACCAGCACCTACCAGCGGGGCCTCCTCACCTCAGGCTCATTCACCACCCGCCATGATGATGGCGGTTCCTGAACCGAGAGTACCTACACCCGAGCGATTTTCGGGCGACCGGAAAAAGTTCAGGGCATTTAAAAACGCCTGCTCTTTATATCTGGCCCTGCAACCAAGGACTTTTTCTTCCGAAATAGTGAAAGTCGGATTCATCATCTCCCTACTGTCCGACGAACCCCAGGCATGGGCACATAGCCTCATGGAACAAAGAAGTCCCCTCCTGAACTCTGTGGAAACCTTCTTTAACTCCATGGGTCAGTTATACGATGACCCACAACGAACTGCTACAGCTGAAGCCACCCTGCACGCCTTGACACAAGGAAAGAGACCAGTGGAGGACTATACCGTCGAATTCCGCAAATGGTCAGCTGACACCGGCTGGAATGAGGCCGCCCTCAGGTACCAATACCGACAAGGCCTTTCCGAAACTTTAAAGGATGAACTGGCTAGGGTTGAGACCCCCGCTTCTTTGGAGGACCTGATTCAATTGGCCACCAAGCTGGACAGATGCATGCGAGAGCGGCGCTCTGAGCGCCTTCAGACCCCTCGGCCCAGCTGGATGCTCCCCAAGTCAGCCACTCCTTACCTTCCAATTCCGGTCCCTTCCGGCCCCTCGGCCTCGGAAGGGGAACCCATGCAGCTAGGACTTGTTCGCCCTCGTCTCTCCCCTGATGAGAGACAACGAAGACGGCAGGCCAACCTATGTCTGTACTGCGGAGGGGTTGGCCATTACCTCCGCAACTGCCCAGTGAGACCCTGTAAGCCACCTCTGCAAGTTGTTATGAACTATCAAGCCACAGGTCTTGCCCAGTCTTATGTTACTCTTTTTGTTTCTCTGCAGCTGGCGGAAGAGAGGATTCAACTACCGGCCGTAATTGACTCTGGAGCATGCAGTTGTTTCCTGGACATCTCGGTGGCTCAAAATCTTCACATCCCTCTCCATGACAAAAAACAAAATCTTCTTGTCCACTTGGCTGATGGGTCTTTACCCCGCTCCGGACCAGTGACACAGGAGACCCAACCGATTCTCACCACCACGGACTCAGGCCACCAGGAATTCTTACGCTTTGATTTAATTTCTTCTCCCATGTTCCCTATTATTTTAGGGCTTCCTTGGTTGCAGGCCCATGACCCTCAAGTTAACTGGGGCAAGAAGAAGGTCTCCTTTACGTCTGTTTACTGCTCTCAACACTGTTTCCCTCCAGTCCCAGCTCCTTGTATGGCAGTCATTCCTGCATCCGACAATCTTCAGCATATCCCTCCAGCATATCTTGAGTTTAAGGATGTTTTTGATAAGAAGAAGGCAGATTGTTTACCACCTCACCGGTCCTACGACTGCCCCATAGAACTGTTACCAGGGTCTGAAATTCCTTTTGGGCGCATATTCCCTCTGTCCGAGACTGAACTAAAGGCTCTTAAAGCCTATATCGATGAAAACCTGGAAAAAGGCTTCATTCGCCGCTCTTCATCTCCAGCCGGGGCGGGTATTTTCTTTGTTGGGAAAAAGGATGGCTCCCTCAGACCCTGCATTGATTATAGAGAACTCAATAAAATAACTATCAAAAACCGATACCCGCTCCCGCTCATCCCAGAACTATTTCAGCGCCTCCGGACTGCCAAGATCTTTTCCAAACTTGACCTGCGAGGTGCCTATAACCTTGTCCGGATTCGTGCCAATGACGAATGGAAAACAGCCTTCCGGTCCAGGTTTGGGCACTTTGAGTATTTAGTGATGCCCTTCGGCCTGTGCAACGCCCCAGCCACCTTTCAACACCTGGTGAATGATATTTTCAGAGACTACCTTGATGACTTTGTAGTCGTCTACTTGGACGACATTCTCATTTTCTCTGCCACCATCGAACTACACCGAGACCATGTAAGGAAGGTCCTTACCATTCTTAGGAAACATAGACTATACCTTAAGGCAGAGAAATGCGAATTCGAGAAGACTGTTGTCCAATTTCTTGGATTCGTCATTTCCACTGAGGGGATCGCCATGGACCCCCAAAAGGTCAAGGCAATTCTTGAATGGCCCGCTCCAGGGGATAAAAAAAGCTGTGCAAAGATTCATAGGCTTTGCTAACTTCTATCGAAGATTCATCATCGGCTTCTCATCCATTGTTTCTCCAATTACGCAGTTAACCAGGCTACATGGTCGCTTCCAATGGTCCCAAGAAGCTCAGGAAGCCTTCACTAAACTGAAATCTTTGTTCACCTCGGCACCCATTCTACAGCACCCAGACCCGCTTTTGCCATTCGTGTTAGAAGTTGACGCTTCTGAAACCGCCACTGGAGCCATTCTTTCTCAGAGACGGGGCCCCAAAGCCCTTTTGCATCCAGTAGCTTTTGCATCCCGAAAGTTAAGTCCTCCAGAAAAGAACTATGATGTCGGGGATCGAGAGCTATTGGCCATTAAGTTCGCCTTAGAAGAATGGAGGTATCTCTTAGAGGGCGCAACCCATCCTATTACAATTTTTACGGACCACAAGAACCTAGAATACCTCAGAACAGCCAAGCGCTTAAGACCACGACAAGCCCGTTGGGCACTTTTTTTTTCTAGGTTCAGCTTCCATATTTCTTACCGTCCCGGGTCCAAAAATGGCAAAGCTGATGCACTCTCTCGGATGCTCCCTGAATCCTCCCAGTTAACCGAGCCCAGCACCATTCTGTCACCTCAAAATTTCCTTCTTCTTACACAATCTGATCTGGCAGCTGCCATTAAAACAGCCTCAAGCTGCTGTACCGATCCAGTAGTGTCTTCCTTGGAGAGACGCAATGATCTATTTTGGGCACAGGATAAGGTCTTTGTCCCTCAGGAAGTAAGACCAGCAATCTTAAAGACTTTTCATGACCACAAGTTGGCTGGCCACTTCGGAATACGGAAGACGTCAGAATTAATTTCTCGTTCCTTCTGGTGGCCTGGTTGGAGGCGGGACTGTCAGAAATTTGTCTCCTCATGTGTTCCGTGCCAACGCAACAAAGGATTTAAAGCCAAACCTTGGGGATTACTGAGACCCTTACCTATCCCTGAACGGCCATGGGCAGATATGTCCATGGACTTTATTGTTGACCTGCCACCCTCAGAAGGGTTCACCACCATCCTGGTCGTTGTTGACCGTCTCTCGAAAATGGCCCACTTCGTGCCCATGATTGGTACTCCATCTGCCTTGGACACTGCCAATACCTTTATTAAGGAAATAGTCAGACTCCACGGAGTACCTAACAGTATCGTCTCAGATAGGGGCGCTCAGTTTACCTCTAAATTCTGGAGAGAACTCTGCAAAACCCTGGAAATCAAGGTCTGTCTCTCATCCGCATACCACCCTCAGAGCAACGGTCAGACAGAGAGGACAAATCAATCTCTAGAACAGTATCTCCGCTGTTTCTGTTCCGGCTCCCAGGATGACTGGTCTTCCCTCCTGTCTTATGCAGAGTTTGCAAACAACAATTCGGTACACACGGCTACTCACCAAACACCGTTTTGGTCGAATTTTGGATTCCATCCCTCCTTCCTCCCCAACACCATCCCTGAAATCTCAGTCCCTGCTGTTCAGGATCGGATAGTCTCTATCCAATCAAATTTTCAAAAAATTCAAGAGACCATGCAAAGAGCTCAAGACGACTACAGGAAGCACTATGACAAGGGAAGAAAGGAGAATCCAGCTTTTGGAATTGGCGAAAAGGTTTGGCTAGCCTCTACTCACCTCAAATTACCCTGCCCTTCACGTAAGTTAGGTCCTCGGTTCATAGGTCCATTCACAATCAAGCGAATGGTGAATCCTGTGGCCTTCGAGCTAGACTTGCCCAGATCGTACAGAATACATCCGGTTTTTCACGTATCTCTCTTAAAACCAGTAGTCCCTAGTCCATTTCCCGGGAGAGAGGAGCCTCCCCCGCCTCCAGTTGTAATCGATGGGGAGGACGAATTCGAAGTGGAAGCCATAATTAGCTGCAGGAAGATGGGAAGACAACTTCAGTACCTGGTAAAATGGAAAGGGTACCCATCAGAAGACAACTCCTGGGAACCGTCTGGTAACTTTCATGCTCCAAGATTGATTAGAGCTTTTCACCGGGAACATCCGGAGTTGATGGCCAGCTTGGGCGTCCAGAGGCCGCCCCTCGGGGGGGGGCACTATCAGGGAAGTAACTTGGATCAACCTTACCATCTCCCTGCGCGCAGGCGCACACAAATGCACCATGGATTGCCACTCCAGCGGACGCACATTCGCGGCCCTACTCAGCGGCGCGCACGCGTACGCACAAGTGCACGCATAACGTGAATCCCCTGACCAGCCTATAAAAGGAGCCTTGGCAGACAGACAAGTTGCTGGTTTGTCTCAGCTCACCTGTGTTCCTCTGCTTCCTGTTCCTGTTTACCATTTCCTGTTCCTGTTTGCCATTTCCTGTTGTGACCCGGATCGTTTGAAGACTACGCTGAATCTCTCCTGACCTGACCCCTGGCTTGCTTTACAGACTTCCTGCTCTCTCCTGCGTTTGACCCTCAGCCTGCTCCTGGATTATCTTCTGCCTTCAGCACTTAGCCTTGCTGGCTCCTGGACTGATTACCTGTGTTTGACCCTCAGCCTGCTTCTGGATTATCTTCTGCCTTCAGCACTTAGCCTTGCTGGCTCCTGGACTGATTACCTGTGTTTGACCCTCGGCCTGTTTCTGGACTTTCCTCACCTGTTTTACAGACCTGCTTGCCACTTACCTTCTGGTCCGGTCCATCCTGCATGAGCCATCTTCCAGACCTTCACACAAGTCAGGTGTCCCGCTGGAGGCTTGTGCCTCTTGGTGCAACCCACTCCCTGTATCACCTCCAGGGGTGGTGTGCGCCGAGTCGCAACAGCCACCGCTCTCTGCATCTTGGCCTCGGTGAGTACCTCTTTGCTGATAACATGTATGTAGTCAGAGCTGGGCAGAGTAGAACATCCAGTGATCTGATGATAACCTGTCTCAGGCTAGTGCATGAGATATGTAAATCACCTGTCACTCACAGCAAGGGGGCGTTTTTGACAAAGTTTTCAAGACTTTGTCAAGATTTCTCTAAGGCTGCTTTCACACTGGGGCGGTGCGGGGCGGCGACGGTAAAGCAGCGCTATATTTAGCGCTGCTTTACCATCGTTTTACCCGCGGTATGTGGCCGCTAGCGGGGTGGTTTTAACCCCCGCTAGCGGCCGCAAAAGGGTTAAAAACCTCCGCAAAGCGCCGCTGCAGCGGCGGTTTGCGGGCGGTATCCCCGCGGTTTCCCATTGATTTCAATGGGAAGGAGCGGTATAGGAGCGGTAAATACACCGCTCCTTCACCGCTCCAAAGATGCTGCTAGCAGGACTTTTGTTGCGGTCCTGCTAGCGCACCGCTCCAGTGTGAAAGCCCTCCGGCTTTCACACTGGAGTGAATGGGGCCGGTTTTTTCAGGCGGTGTACAGGCGCTATTTTTAGCGCTGTACCGCCTGAAAACCGCCCCAGTGTGAAAGCAGCCTAACTGAACAATAAAAGAGGATTGCTCAGGCCTTGAGTAAATCTGTGTGGCAAGACTGGGCTCAAATGAAAGGAAATCTTATTCTCTACATTATGACATCCACTTTAAGGGTTCCTAGATGCCCCCTAAATGCAGCCAAATTTTGGGGTCTCTGGACCCAAAGAGTCCCGAAATGGCATTGCTGCAGATGGACACAGTTGACCAACTTTGGGGCCCCCGTATCTCGGGGCCACTTGGTGCTAGGAACCCCAAATTCGTGCAAACCCAGTGGAATTAGCACTACAATATATCCAAAGCTGGGGTTCCCCAAGTGGCCCCGAAGTCAGTTCGGAAAATGTCAAGCACTTTTCTGCAGCAGAGAATGACATTTTCCGAACCGGATTTGGGGCCCCCGTATATCGGGCCACTTGTTGCTTGGAACCCCAGCTTTGGATATATTGTAGTGCTAGTTCCACTGGGTTTGCACGAATTTGGGGTTTCTAGCACCAAGTGGGCCGAGATACGGGGCCCCAAAGTTGGTCAACTGTGTCCATCTTCTGCAGAAAAGGCATTTTCAGCACAAAAAAATATGCTGAAAAACTCGGCTTATACTCGAGTATATATACGGTATATATTTTAGATAAACTCTAAAATAGCATTGTATGCATGAAGGTAAAAAACCTTGAGCCTTTACAACCACTTTAAAGATGGAATTTTCGTGAAGGAGGTAAACTTTTTAAAAGTCACATATTGTGATATGTATTCTTGTTGAGAGTTCCAGTAAGCAGTTAACTTTAATTCTGGCCCAACTACTTACCTTCCCTTCACTCCCTTGTCCTTCCTTTTTGATGCCAGGAGCAAAGTCCTGTGTAGGAACTTGCAACTTGGAGCTACAGAGTGCTAGCGACTTACTCCCTGCTGGGCCAATCACCAAGCACCAAAGCTGTCACATGGGAGGAGGAGAAGTGAATCACATGCTCCACCACCTGGGTATTTTCTTCGCTCTTGTTGGCCAAACTGATGGGGGGAGAGAATATAAACTGATGGAGGAACTGACATTGAAGTCAAAGTCTAGCTTTTCTGTGCCCCCCCACCTTACATCTTTTTTTTCCTTTATAATTATATCCTAAATTGTGCACTTTTCAAGGTGGCATCACAGGTCCTTCCTCATCTCCTCCAATGTCTGTGGTAGGCGGTCCTTGGCAACAAAATTACATGTGCACACATTTTTGACCAGGAGTAATGTGAGCCCAGGGCGGTATGACAATGCACCCCCAGGGGGCGTGTTCATGACAGCATGGGTGTCATGAACTCGGCCAACTCAGGGTTCTCCATGACACAGAGTCTAAGCTTCAGTCTGCTTCTTCACCAGGGTCGCTGATGGTGGGGATGGACTTGCAGCACACTGGAACCAGGTCACGGCCTCCAGGTATGCCCAGCTGAAGATGCGGAGACCACTCGCGTGTGTGGAGTACAGATGGCAGAAGACAGAAGAGGATCCAGGAAATGAGTCGAGGTCAAGGCACCCAAGCAAAATCGGTAGAGTCAGTACACTGGAAGTCAGACACAGAATACAAAGAATATGTGGGAAAGCAGAAGCACGGAGAAACTAGGAAGTTTCTCAGGCAACACAAGCTGCACTGAGCATGTCAATATATAGAGCAGCAGACTGGGAGGTGGAGCAGTGAGTGATAGAAGGGAAGGGTGTATAAATCCACAGTAGAACAAGACCCGCCCATAGGTGAACAAAGAAGCCAGCAGCAAATGTGAGTAGAAGCACCGGTCTAGCAGAACCACGGCACTGAGAAGGTGAGAACTTCAAAAGCAGGAAACTGTAGGCTATACAGTGGCAATCGGCTTACGGGAAATAGATTGGATGACACTGGTTCTCATTCAACCCTGGAAGAGGGCCGGTCCTGGAACCCTGTGTTAGTGAGTCTATGGGGGACAGTACCAGAGAGAAGCAATGCGGCAGAATCTGATGGGGAAATTGTCTGGTGAAGTTGGGATTTACAGTATAAGTACGGGAAAAGCATGGGCTCATTTAAAGCACTAAATGTAATTGAGAAGAGTAGATGATTTTCCTACACACTGAGACCCTACAAACAATATATAACCAGAAAATCAACCAACTAATAATTATACAGACATATAGAGCTGTGTGTCCTCAGGCTTCAGAGAAAGACAAAAATGTTAATTAAAATTCATCAGCAACGTCTCACTTCATCTGTAACCATTTGACCCCTGATGACGTCAGATGCTGCTGACGGAACGCGTTGGGTGGGACTTTCCAAGATATGTCGCTTCTAGTGGATGGAACACAGGTGGAAGGCAGACCAGCGTTTCAGTTTTTATTACATGATACTTCTCATTAATGTAAGTGTAATTTTAATAGCTGCCTACTAAAAACCAAATACGCTACACCAAGGGTAGGCAAACTTAGAGAGGTGGAGATCTACCTGAACAACACGGGAGAAGTCAAAGATCACCGGTCACAGTGTCGCCTCCTCACACCTGATTTAAACCTCTAATTGCAGAACTACCTGGTCGCAAAGGCATGCATTGCTTGGCAATCATGGGTTTAAATCAGGTGTTGAGAAGGCAACATTTCGCCTCCTCACCACCTATCAACACACACTGAAGATCTCTTCTTTCCCGCTGCTGGCACCATTCTGGAGACCGGTAGCCTGGATAAGAGGTGGAATGCAGTTGGTATCACACCGCATGGGACAGGAGTCGGCACTACAGAGGAGGCATCGGCTTATGCAGCTCTTGCTCACTTCTACAGCTCTAGCTTTGCAAGTAGTCCCTCTGTCTGATGCTCTGGAATGGCAGGTCAGCAAACCAAGACCAAGATCTACCAGCTCACTATGAGAGATTCCCTTACATTTATCCCCTGTGCATGAGGCACATGCAGGATTCCTTAGAGATGACCCTTTTTAGCCGGCTAGAGGCTTAGGATGCCATTGGTGGATCGAGTATATGCTATTGGGTGATAAACCTACCCCACTCAAGTTTGACCTGCTTTGCGAAAAGAGGTCATATGTTCCGGTGAGTGCGCACTGTTATGTTCCGGTGAGTGCGCACTGTTATGTTCCGGTGAGTGCGCACTGTTATGTTCCGGTGAGTGCGCACTGTTATGTTCCGGTGAGTGCGCACTGTTATGTTCCGGTGAGTGCGCACTGTTACTATCTGGGTGAAGAGGTTGTTGTTTTGGGTGCTTAATTTTTACTTTTTGTGCACACAATAATTATTTTACACTCAGTGATCCATGCAGTAGGAACAGTTCCACTCTTCTGTGCCTTAAACTGTACACCAACCCCATATGTTTTTGAAACCTACAAGCCACTACTAGCCAAGCGCCGTCATGTTCCAAAACAAGCTGCTCTGCGATTGGTTCATGTCTTATCATGCCGCTGACACTTCTCTAATAACTGTCTGAAATAAGCTTTTTAATAAAGCTTGATTTTTATTTTTTTCTCCCATCTTCTATAGTACAGCTCTGCACAGATCCGTTTAATGCCTAAAATCTGCACAGTGGGACTGCGAACACTTCACAAATGAATTGGAATCATTGTTCCAGGGAATTAGGCTGTACATCTGCAGCCATGCTGGAAGGAACACCGGATTATGATGCTGGGCCATTTAAGTGTAACAAAGCCGTTTAACCACCTGGGTCCCTTCCGTGAATATGATACGAGTAACAAACATCCCAAGGCTTTCATTACAACTGCCTGATTTGATATTAGGTTAATGAATATAAAAATGGGATACAACATAGTTGGGCCATAGCTATTATAAACCCATAGATTCCTGTTATAGTCATCAGAGACATCCCAGATATGAAATTAGTATCCTATCCCAACATCACATCTATTCACTAGAGACCGGTGACATCACTGAGAACGCAGCCTATCCATTCACTCGAGAGCGGTGACATCACTGAGAATGTAGCCCATACATTCAGTAGAGACCGGTGACATCACTGAGAATGCAGCCTATCCATTCACTAGAGACTGGTGACATCACTGAGAATGCAGCCTATCCATTCACTAGAGACCGGTGACATCACTAAGAATGCAGCCTATCCATTCACTAGAGACTGGTGACATCACTGAGAATGCAGCCTATCCATTCACTAGAGGCCGATGACATCACTGAGAATGCAGCCTATCCATTCACTAGAGACAAGTGACATCACTGAGAATGCAGCCTATCCATTCACTAGAGACCGGTGACATCACTGAGAATACAGCCTATCCATTCACTAGAGACCGGTGACATCACTGAGAACGCAGCCTATCCATTCACTAGAGACCGGTGACATCACTGAGAATGTAGCCCATACATTCAGTAGAGACCGGTGACATCACTGAGAATGCAGCCTATCCATTCACTAGAGACTGGTGACATCACTGAGAATGCAGCCTATCCATTCACTAGAGACCGGTGACATCACTAAGAATGCAGCCTATCCATTCACTAGAGACTGGTGACATCACTGAGAATGCAGCCTATCCATTCACTAGAGGCCGATGACATCACTGAGAATGCAGCCTATCCATTCACTAGAGACAAGTGACATCACTGAGAATGCAGCCTATCCATTCACTAGAGACCGGTGACATCACTGAGAATACAGCCTATCCATTCACTAGAGACCGGTGACATCACAGAGAATGCAGCCTATCCAATCACTAGAGACTGGTGACATCACAGAGAATGCAGCCTATCCATTCACTAGAGACCGGTGACATCACTGAGAACGCAGCCTATCCATACACTAGAGAGCAGTGACATCACTGAAAATTCAGCCTATCTGTTCACTAGAGACCGGAGACATCACTGAGAATGTAGCCTATCCATTCACTAGAGATCAGGTGCATCACTGAGAATGTAGCCTATCCATTCACTAGAGACCATTGACATCACTGAGAATACAGCCTATCCATTCACTAGAGACTGGTGACATCACAGAGAATGCAGCCTATCCATTTACTAGAGACCGGTGACATCACTGAGAATACAGCCTATCCATTCACTAGAGACCAGTGACATCACTGAGAATACAGCCTATCCATTCACTACAGACTGGTGACATCACAGAGAATGCAGCCTATCCATTTACTAGAGACCAGTAACATCACTGAGAATGCAGCCTATCCATTCACTAGAGACAAGTGACATCACTGAGAATGTAGCCTATCCATTCACTAGAGACCAGTGACATCACTGAGAATACAGCCTATCCATTCACTAGAGACTGGTGACATCACAGAGAATGCAGCCTATCCATTTACTAGAGACCGGTGACATCACAGAGAATGCAGCCTATCCAATCACTAGAGACTGGTGACATCACAGAGAATGCAGCCTATCCATTCACTAGAGACCGGTGACATCACTGAGAATGCAGCCTATCCATTCACTAGAGACTGATGACATCACTGAGAATGCAGCCTATCCATTCACTAGAGACCGGTGACATCACTGAGAATGCAGCCTATCCATTCACTAGAGACTGATGACATCACTGAGAATGCAGCCTATCCATTCACTAGAGACCGGTGACATCACTGAGAATGCAGCCTATTCATTTACTGTCACTGCTGACAGGGCTTCCTTCCAGGTTGGCGGGCTCCGGCCGTCTGACTGGCTGAGCCGCGATGACGTCACTCCCGCACATGCACAGTAGATATTAATTTTGCCTATAGGTAAGCTTTATTAGAAGCTTACCTGTAGGTAAAAATGTCACAGACGAGCTTACTACCAATTTAAACCGTAATACCTGTATAGAAGGGTTTGCCAGCCCCAATATAAAGCCCAGCAATGTAATGTATATCATATAACCTCCATTTCTTGTGTTTCCTTCATTGATAAATGAACTTCATTTAATCCACCTTATCATTTAAGCAAGCTTATATCAAATGAACAGGCAATTTATTCTAACAAGTACAATATTGAGCTAATTAATTAGCAGGTAATTCAAGAGAACGACAAAAATACTCAGAAAGTACAACATAGTTATAATTTATTTTTGGCAGCGATGTTATGTCACTATACAATCTATCCAGTATGAGATACAGATATCAAGAGGCAAAGCAACATCAGGGAGAGGGAGGGGCCAGGCAAAGAGCCAATGGGCTGCACACACATGAATTGCCAAGGAGCATGCCGATAGGAGAGCAGAGTGGGCAGAGCTGATGACTTGAGTGTTGCTGCAACTTCACTATCCAATCAGAAGTTGGAGGGCGGAGATTAGACCCCACAGTATTCCTTATCTCAGGGACATAAAGTGGTATCACACTCCTGGCTGTGCTGTGCGGCAGAGGTATACGAATCGCAAAAGTGGCCAGACAGAAGTCTTTTCTCAGATATCCCAGATTACATACTTTGCTAATTTATTGCCTGGAATTCACTTTAACCACTTCAGCCCCGGAAGAATTGCCTGCTCAATGACCAGGCCATTTTTTGCGATTCGTCACTGCCGCGCTTTAACTGACAATTGCGCGGCCCTGCAGCGCTGTGCCCAAACAAAATTGATGTCCTTTTTTTCCCACAAATAGAGCTTTCTTTCGGTGGTATTTGATCACCTCTGCGGTTTTTATTTTTTGCGCTACAAACAAAAAAAGACTGACAGTTTTGAAAAAAATATATATATTTTTTTTATTTTCTGCTATAAAACGCACCCAATAAAAAAATTTAAAAAAATCCAGTTTCTTTATCAATTTAGGCCAATTTGTAGTTTGCTACACATTTTTGGTAAATTTAACCCCAATAAGCGTATATTAATTGGTTTGCACAAAAGTTATAGCATCTACAAAATAGGGGATAGATTTATGGCATTTTTATTATTTATTTTTTTTACTAGTAATGGCGGTGATCAGTGATTTTTAGCGGGACTGCGACATTGCGGCGGACAGATCGGACACCTGACTGACTTTTTTGACACTTTTTTGTGAAGCAGTGACATTAATACAGTAATTGGTGATAAAAATATGCACTGTTATGCCCCGTACACGTTTAGACTTTCCGACAACAAAACCGTGGATTTTTGTTCGAAGGTTGTTGGCTCCAACTTGTCTTGCATACACACGGTCACACAAATGTTGGCCAACAATTACGAACGTAGTGACGTACAAAATATCTCCATTACGAACGCTAGTTATATCTCCGGCTCGTACTTGATTCCGAGCATGCGTGGACTTTTGTCCGGCGGACTTGTGTACACACGATCGGAAAGTCCGACAACAAACATTTGTTGGTGGAAAATTTGAGAACCTGCTAGCCAACATTTGTTGGTGGAAAGTCCTACAACAAATGTTCGATGGAGCCTACACACGGTCAGACTTTCCGCCAACAATCTCACATCCAAAATTTGTTCTAGTAAAATCTGATCGCGTGTACGGGGCATAATTGTATTAATGACACTGGCAGGGAAGGGGTTAACACCAGGGGCGATCAAGGGGTTAAATGTGTTACCTCAGTGTGTTTACTAACTGTCTGGGGGATGGGCTGCCTGGGACAACACACAGATCCCTCTTCCTGCATAGAAGAAAGACAGGATCTGTGTGTCATCCCCTGACAGAATGGAGATCTGCCTTGTTTACTGTGGAAGATCCCCGTTCTGTCACTGCGGGGAACGATCGCAGGCGGCTGGCGGACATCGAGTCTGCCAGATCCTGCTGATTGGCTCCTAGATCGCTGTGTACGAGCCCGACATACACCTACGGCGATTTGCGCAGCCGAGCCAACCTGCCGCAGTATAAGGCCGGCATCTGGTCGGCAAGCAGTTAATGATTTGTAATGAATACATAACAGGAGTACTCAACACTGTTGTTGATTTTTCATATCTGCCTTAGTTTTAAAGCAGGGTTTCACCCGTTTTTTAGTCTATTAAAAGTCAGCAGCTACCAAAAGCATAGCTGCTGACTTTTAATAAACAGACACTTACCTGTCCCACAGTCCAGCTATGTGGCCGCCCGGAGCCTCACTCCTCTCCCCCTCCTCTCCTCGGCGCCGTCATAGCAACTGTGGGCACCGTCCGTGACAGCTTACGGCTTCACGGCCGGGCGCGATCTGCGCATGCGCGAGTCGCTCTGCGCTCTGCTATTGGCCAGCCGATCTTCTGGGACCTGTGTTGTGTCCCAGAAGATCGCTGGCAGGGAGGGGCCACCTAGGGCGAGAGGAGGAGTCGCCTAGGTGGCCAAGAACAGGAAGGAGGAAGTGGGACAGGAAGTCCCACTAAAAAGAGGGTACACTCCCCCCCCCCCCCAAAAAAAATTACATGCCAAATGTGGCATGTCAGGGGGCGAGGAGTGCTTAAAGCGGAAGTTCCACTTTTGGGTGGAACTCCGCTTTAAGACCAGGCAATGAAGACCTATTATGGTGACCCCTGGCACTATCTTGTTGTTGTTGTTGTTCAGTAATAATATAATAAAGCTTTAGAAAAAAAAAAAAAAAAAAAACTTGCTAACTCCGCGGCCTGTGGGCCAATTCTAACGACTCGGAAAAGTGAGAAATATTCTCAGCAGCCAGTGTATTTACCCGGCATAACGTAATTACCACTGGCGTTACTGATGGGGTCCCTCTAGCTATTCTCTGTATTATGTGGCTGCCCCGCAAATAACATTTCTGTCAGAGGGAAGCGATAAGCGGGGCTTTGTCCTTCCAAAACGCCTCATGAACATGAGGGATTAGCCGTAATTCCCGGGGCCCCGCGCGCAACAAAGAGTCTGGAGGAAACCAGAAAGGTCCTTTCAATCATTCCTTTCACAGCGGCCTGTAATTACCAGACCATCGCTCAGCGGCCTGCACACATAACATTATACACCTGACATTAGGAGATGACACAGTGCGCCAATTCCACAATCAATTTTGTGTTTAATACAGTTACATTTACTTTAGAGCTGAGCTCCGGGGCAAGAAACCTTTCATTTACATGATTCACAAAAGGATATTCATTCACTTTGTGTGCACCAAATGTCTTTGCAAACTCATACTACCTCATAAAATGATCGGTGACATCATCCCTGTGCTGTACACAGAGCAGGGATGTGGGAGGGGCCAAACAGGCTCCACTCACTACAGAAAACTACGGGGGGGGGGGGGGGGAGACAAGACCAGCCACCCTGCACAAGGAGAGAGAGAAAGTGACCGGTCTTTATTACAGGAAGTCTCACACTGGATTACTGTACAGATCTGGAAAAATCCACAAAGAACATCAAGATTCAAGGATTAAAGCAGAGTTCCACCCAAAAGAACATCGAGATTCAAGGATTAAAGCAGAGTTCCACCCTTACATGCCACATTTGGGGGGGGGGGGGGGGTAACTGGTTTTGATAGGTACTTCCTGTCCCACTTCCTCCTTCCATCGCTTGGCCATCTAGGCGACTCCTCCTCTCCCCCTAGGCGGCCCCTCCCACTCTGCAATCTTCTGGGACTTGTGACGATTGCCCGGCTTCTAAGAGAGCGCAGCAAGACTCGCGCATGTGCACGCCCGGCTGTGAAGCCGCAAGCTACCACAGCTGGGTGCCCACAGTAGTAATAATGGAGAGGAGGGGGAGAGGAGGGGGAGAGAGCGAGGCTTCGGACGCTCACATCACTGTTTTTTAACCACTTGACCACTGGGCACTTAAACCCCCTTCCTAACCAGACCAATTTTCAGCTTTCGGTGCTCTCACACTTTGAATGACAATTACTCAGTCATGCAACACTGTACCCATATGAAATGTTTGTCCTTTTTTTCACACAAATTGAGCTATCTTTTGGTGGTATTTATTTTGGCTGGGTTTTTTATTTTTTGCGCTATAAATCAAAAAAACTGACAATTCGGTAAAAAAATTAAAAGAAATTCTTTGTTTCTGTTAAAATTTATTGCAGAGTATTGGTGAGTATTGGCAGAGTATTGACAGAGTATTACATAGTGTTGCAGAGTATTACATAGTTTTGCAGAGTATTACATAGTATTGTAGAGTATTGGCAGAGTATTGAATAGTATTGGCATAGTATTGCAAAGTATTGGCAGAGTATTGCATACTATGGCAGAGTACTGGCATAGTATGGGCACTAAGCAGCGCTGTGGGCTGGATCTGTAGTGCCCACAGCGCTGCATCCGCTCTCTCCCCCTCTCCTCTCACACTGTACCGAGCGGTACAGAGAGGGGAGGGAGGAACCGGCATCATTTGAGCGGCCGTTTACCGCGATCCGTGATGCGCCGGGTCCCACAGACGTCCACCCAGAATAAGCTGACCACGATGTAGCCGTCTTTCGGCTATGGCCCGGTCGGCATGTGGTTAAAAGTCAGCAGCTACACCTTTTGTAGCTGCTGACTTTTAATAAACGTATTAATAAACGTACAAAACCGCGGAACTCCGCTTTAAAGTGTTACTAAACCCACAACAGTAAAATCAGTGTGTATATGCAGTAAAGCATTGCTTGTTCTACTCACTGTGGAACCTCAGGAATAATCCTCTGCATTGTGTATAAAGGTTGTTTGTCTTCTCTGAACCTCCTCCTTCTTGCACTGTCTCCAAAAAATAACCTGATATTTACAGAGCCAGGGGACAGGCAGTACATGCTCCGTTTGGTGTCTACTGCTACAGAGTTTTTTTTTTTTTTTCTTGGGAGCGTGCATGTGATCAGCACAAGGCCAATCAGCACTGTCCAGACAGAGGGTCAGGGGAGAATGAAAACTCCTCCTACAAGATTTAACCAGACACTGATAGAAGTCACAAGACTGCTATATATTGCTGATGAGAAAAGGTATTGATCGGTTTATATTTACTAAAATAATTGCATAATTAATCTGTGTACTGTGGGAGATCAGATATAGTGAATGCAGGGTCCTGGGTTTAGCAACACTTTAACCTCCCTGGCAGTATGATTATGTCAGATTTTTGCGTCTCAAAGCGGTACATTGTTTTGCATGGAAATTTGGCGTTTTATATTGTAGGCCTGTAATTCTTAGAAATAACACACTTAAATCTGTCGAAACAAGAGTCTAGTATATATATATATATATATATATTTAGCAGAGCCCCTAGAGCAGGGGTCTCAAACTAACGGCCCTCCAGCTGTTGTGAAACTACAAGTCCCATAATGCCTCTGCCTGTGGGAGTCATGCTCGTAACTGTCAGCCTTGCAATGCCTCTTGGGACTTGTAGTTTCGCAACAGCTGGAGGGCCGCCAGTTTGAGACCCCTGCCCTAGAGAATACAATGGCAGTCATTGCAATTTGTTATATTACACGGTATTTGTGCATCAATTTTTCAAACACAATTTTTTGGGAAAAAATACACCTATACTGTAAGTGGCAGCGCATGCACGGCAGTGACGTCATCACAGCTCAAGCCACTCAAAACCGAACCAAGAAAGAAGACTGGGTGAAGATGGGAGCGCCTGCAGCGGTGACAGTGATGCATACTAGCACATTATGACAGTACCTTTCAGGTTAGAGAAAAAAAAAATCTGCGGTTTACTACCGCTTTAAAAGCTGTAACAAACCCCAGCTTCAACGATAGTCACAATAAATAATAACGCAAATTTATAGCACAACTCTGTGACCGTAATTGCCACAACAGTAGTAAGGTGAGTCCAGGAGAGCGTTCTCAAGGTCATGTACAGCATTCCGACAAAGTGTAAGATTTAAATGGCCGTTCATCACAACAATGACAACCATGCAGAACAGCACTCAGGAGGACGTCATGGATTGATGTGCCTCAATAGAAAATATAAGTATAAAGCAAAAATAAAATGTTGTTCACAGAAATCTCAGACCATTCCGTGTTCTTGGAACTGTGACAGAGTAAGGGAGGCATTTTAAGGCTCAGATGCACCGTGGCCACTGTGGAATGGTTGGGGTGGCTAGAGAAAGTGGTGGGGTCATTTATAAAAGGCCTAAGGTTGAAGTGGTTATACCAGGACCAAGGTTGAGGCTACAACCATGATCCTGTTATCGTTTTCCTCAGCCTGCGACTCAGTACATTGTAGAAGTGATCTGAGCAACTATAGAGCCGCTGGATCACTTTCACAGGTGGTCAGATGGGGCTCCGCCCCCTCACCATCGCCGCCTTTACCAGGCTCTCCCGTTCCGATCGGGGGCCTGGTAAGGATGCAGCCACTGACGTCCACTTCCTAGGACAACCTTGGAAAAACTGATGTTGTTCCTTCCACTGTGTGACATCAGAAACAGGAAGTGACGAGTATTTCATCACTTTCCAGTTTCAGTCATAGTAACATAGTTAGTCAGGTTGAAAAAAGACACAAGTCCATCTAGTTCAACCAAAAAAAAAATACAATCCCATATACACATTACTTCACCCACAGTTGATCCAGAGGAAGGCAAAAAAAAAAAACAGCAAAGCATTCTCCAATTTTCTCTAGCAGGGGAAAAATTCCTTCCTGATCCCCCGAGAGGCAATCGGATTTTCACTGCATCAACTTTACCTATAAACATTAGTACTCAGTTATATTATGTACATTTAGAAAAGAATCCAGGCCTTTTTTTTAAAGCAATCTACTAAACTGGCCAGAAGCACCTCTGGAGGGAGTCTATTCCACATTTTCACAGCTCTTACTGTGAAGAAACCTTTCCGTATCTGGAGATTTAATCTTTTTTCTTCTAGACGCGAAGAGTGCCTCCTTATCCTCTGGGCTGACCTTAAAGTGAATAACTCAATACCAAGTTCACTATTTGGACCACTTATGTATTTGTACATGTTACATAGAGAAACATAAGACAAAACACAACAAAGAAATGACAACAAAAAACAAACACCAACATAGTTACATAGTAGGTGAGGTTGAAAAAAGACACAAGTCCATCAAGTCCAACCTATGTGTGTTATTATATGTCAGTATTACATTATATATCCCTGTATGTTGTGGTCGTTCAGGTGCTTATTTAATAGTTTATTTGAAACTATCGATGCCCCCCGCTGAGACCACCGCCTGTGGAAGGGAATTCCACATCTTTGCCGCTCTTACAGTAAAGAACCCTCTACGTAGTTTAACCTCTTTTCTTCTAATTACAATAAGTGGCCACGAGTCTTGTTAAGCTCCCTTCCGCAAAAAAAGTTTTATCCCTATTGTGGGGTCACCAGTACGGTATTTATATATTGAAATCATATCCCCTCTCAAGCGTCTCTTCTCCAGAGACAAAAAGGTCAGTGTTCGCAACCTTTCTCTCAACTAATATCCTCCAGACCCTTTATTAGCTTTGTTGCCCTTCTCTGTACTCGCTCCATTTCCAGTTCATCCTTCCTGAGGACTGGTGCCCAGAACTGGACAGCATACTCCAGGTGCGGCCGGACCAGAGTCTTGTAGAGCGGGAGAATTATCGTTTTATCTCTGGAGTTGATCCCCCTTTTAAAGCATGCCAATATTCTGTTTGCTTTGTTAGCAGTAGCTTTGCATTGCATGCCATTGCTGAGCCTATCATCTACTAGGACCCCCAGGTCCTTTTCCATCCTAGATTCCCCCAGAGGTTCTCCCCCAGTGTATAGATTGCATTCATATTTATGCCACCCAAAAGCATTATTTTACATTTTTCTACATTGAACCTCATTTGCCATGTAGTTGCCCACCCCATTAATCTGTTCAGATCTTTTTGTAAGGTTTCCACATCCTGCGGAGAAGTTTTTGCCCTGCTTGGCTTAGTATTGTCCGCAAATACAGAGATTGAACTGTTTCCCCCATCCCCATCCTCCAGGTCGTTTATGAACAAAATGAACAGGATTGGTCCCAGCACAGAACCCTGGGGGCCCCACTACCCACCCCTGACCATTTCGAGTACTCCCCATTTATCACCACCCTCTGAACTCGCCCTTGTAGCCAGTTTTCAATCCATGTACTCACCCTATGGTCCATGCCAACGGACCTTATTTTGTACAGTAAACGTTTATGGGGAACTGTGTCAAATGCTTTTGCAAAATCCAGATACACCACGTCTGCGGGCCTTCCTTTATCTATATGGCAACTCACCTCCTCATAGAAGGTTAGTAGATTGGTTTGGCAAGAACGATTCTTCATGAATCAATGCTGATTACTGCTAATGATACCGTTGTTGTCACTAAAATCTTGTATATAGTCCCTTATCGTTCCCTCCAAGAGTTTACATACTACTGATGTTAGGCTAACTGGTGTGTAATTCCCAGCTATGTATATTGGGCCCTTTTTTCTGTTGTTGATCATATCCTCCCTTCTCAAGAGGGAATAGATTCAGTTCCTCTAATCTTTCCTTATAATTGAGCTCCTCCATGCCTCCTATCAATTTGGTTGCCCTTCTCTGCACTTTCTCCAGTTCCCCGATATCCTTTTTGAGAAAGTCTCATATAAACAGCTTGTGAAAGCATCTGATCAAACCAATCTCGGTTTGATGCTTTGGAAACCAGGAGAGATTTGAGGTCTAGTAGACCCCAAATCTTTCCAAAACGAGGACCTGTCTGCCACAGCCCATGCTATCACATGGGATATTGTTCATCCCTTGTGATAGCAATAATGTTGATCCAAAAAAATAAAAAAAAAATAAAGGTACAATGTAAAAAAATGACATAAAATAAATAATAATAAAAAATAAAAAAATGTCAAGCTCACCATTCCCCTGTGCTCACGTTGAAATGTGAAAGTGCACATCGGTCACACATGCATATGTAAATGTAAATCACACCACATAAGTGAGTTATCACCACAACCATCAGGAGGAAAGCTATCATTTTAGCACCAGACCTCCTGTATAACTGGTGACCTGCAAAGGCTTTTAAAGCACCGCTTGTGGAGATTTTTAGATACTGTAGTTTGTTGGTTTTCTATGGGCATATCCAATTTCAAAGCGAGACATGTTAGGTATCTATTTACTTGGCGTAACATCATCTTTTATATTTTATCAAACGGTTGGGTATTAGATTGTGTTTTGTGCATTAAAATTCATTAAATTGTATTAAAGAAAAATTGTATTTGAAAAACCGCTGTGCAAATATTGTGTGACATAAAAATATGCAACAACCACCTTTTTATTCTCCAGGGCCTCTGCTTTTAAAATCTATAATGTGTGGGGGTTCTGTTGTTGATAATATATCAGAGTGGACAACAATCAAGAACGGGTCACTGGAGGAGCCGCTGTGTGACAGAGATGACAGTTGCTCTTTAAAAATTATGTTTTAAATCAAGCCTTTTTACTAGTGATTTAAATCATGATTTAAATCGACTTGATTCAAATCAAATCCACCCTGTAATATATTATATTATTATATATTTATAATATATAATTTATTTTATATTTAAATATATTTATATAGCATCAACAGTTTGCGTAGCGCTTTACAATGTAGAGGGGGGACAGTACAGTTACAATACAGTTCAGTACAGAAGGAATGGGAGGGCCCTGCTTGTGGAGCTTACCATCTAAAGGGAGGGGGGAGGTGGTACAAAGGGTAATAGCTGCGGTGTCTGATCTGATGGAGGCGACTCGGGTACAGTTCTAAGGTTGAGGTGGGGTAGGCTTCCCTGAACAAGTGAGTTTTCAGGGATCGCCTAATAGTGGACAGAGTAGGGGCTGACCAGACATAGTGGGCAGGGAGATCCAGAGGATGTGAGAGGCTCTGGAGAAGTCTTGGAGGAGGTAATAAGGGAGCTCGAGAGCAGGAGGTGTTGGGAGTAGCAGAGAAGATGATTTGGGCGATATACAGTATCTCACAAAAGTGAGTACACCCCTCACATTTTTGTAAATATTTTATTCTATCTTTTCATGTGACAACACTGAAGAAATGACATTTTGCTACAATGTAAAGTAGTGAGTGTACAGCTTGTATAACAGTGTAAATTTGCTGTCCCCTCAAAATAACTCAACACACAGCCATTAATGTATAAACCGCTGGCAACAAAAGTGAGTACACCCCTAAGTGAAAATGTCCAAATTGGGCCCTAAGTGTCAATATTTTGTGTGGCCACCATTATTTTCCAGCACTGCCTTAACCCTCTTGGGCATGGAGTTCACCAGAGCTTCACAGGTTGGCACTGGAGTCCTCTTCCACTCCTCCATGACGACATCACAGAGCTGGTGGATGTTAGAGACCTTGCGCTCCTCCATCTTCTGTTTGAAGAGGCCCCACAGATGCTCAATAGGGTTTAGGTCTGGAGACATGCTTGGCCAGTCCATCACCTTTACCCTCAGCTTCTTTAGCAAGGCAGTGGTCATCTTGAAGGTGTGTTTGGGGTCGTTATCATGTTGGAATACTGCCCTGCGGCCCAGTCACTGAAGGGAGGGGATCATGCTCTGCTTCAGTATCTCACAGTACATGTTGGCATTCATTGTTCCCTCAATGAACTGTAGCTCCCCAGTGCCGGCAGCACTCATGCAGTCCCAGACCATGACACTCCCACCACCATGCTTGACTGTAGACAAGACACACTTGTCTTTGTACTCCTCACCTGGTTGCCCCCACACACACTTGACACCATCTGAACCAAATAAGTTTATCTTGGTCTCATCAGATCACAGGACATGGTTCCAGTAATCCATGTCCTTAGTCTGCTTGTCTTCAGCAAACTGTTTGTGGGCTTTCTTGTGTATCATCTTTAGAAGAGGCTTCCTTCTGGGATGACAGCCATGCAGACCAATTTGATGCAGTGTGCGGCGTATGGTCTGAGCACTGACAGGCTGACCCCCCACCCCTTCAACCTCTGCAGCAATGCTGGCAGCACTCATACGTCTATTTCCCAAAGACAACCTCAGGATATGACGCTGAGCACGTGCACTCAACTTCTTTGGTCGACCATGGCGAGGCCTGTTCTGAGAGGAACCTGTCCTGTTAAACCGCTGTATGGTCTTGGCCACCGTGCTGAAGCTCAGTTTCAGGGTCTTGGTAATCTTCTTATATCCTAGGCCATCTTTATGTAGAGCAACAATTCTTTTTTTTTCAGCTCTTCATAGAGTTCTTTGCCATGAGTTGCCATGTTGAACTTCCAGTGACCAGTATGAGAGAGTGAGAGCGATAACACCAATTTTAACACACCTGCTCCCCATTCACACCTGAGACCTTGTAACACTAATGAGTCACATGACACCGGGGAGGGAAAATGGCTAATCGGCCCCAATTTGGGCATTTTCACTTAGGGGTGTACTCACTTTTGTTGCCAGCGGTTTAGACATTAATGGCTGTGTGTTGAGTTATTTTGAGAGGACAGCAAATTTAGACTGTTATACAAGCTGTACACTCACTACTTTACATTGTAGACAAGTGTCATTTCTTCAGTGTTGTCACATGAAAAGATGGAATAAAATATTTACAAAAATGTGAGGGGTGTACTTACTTTTGTGAGATACTGTAAATCTAATATCAAAAGGGAAACATAATGATTTCATGGCAGATTAAAGAGCAATCCATGTCTTTTTGATTCTCCTTTGCCTCTCCGAGTGTTAACATAGTGACCCTGTGTTAGATCTGCGCTACGTACATAACAAGGTCTGAGCTATTGATTGGGTGACAAGCCCCCTGCAATCTCCACCTCCCCGATCTGCCATTCATTTCGTATCCACCTCACGGAGCCAGAAAATCAATCCGGCCTCAGTCTAGTTGCCCGCATTAGTAATTCTCGCTCTTACGTTGCCGTCATCTGTAAGCAGCCTCGCAATAACTGCCCCCCCCCCCCTGCGCTCCGGGGAGGCGACGTGATGGAAATTTCATAACATCGCATGAAAAAAAAGAAAGCGCCGTCTCAGCCTGAACACACAAACTAATCAGTGCGAGACAGGTGCCACTGGGGGTCATTCGTAAACGTGATCGATGGCGAGACAAGAATCACTTCTTAGAAGTCTCCAGACGCACGTGACAGACGGGTTTTATAAAACAGATTAAATGTTTTCAGCTGTGGTCCTTCTTTTGTGTTTTTTCCCGGGGCGCTGCGTCGCTGTCGGTAAATTCTGGTGATTTGAAATATGGTGTGCTTGTGAATGGCCCGTCCAGCCAAAACGTTTCTTTTTCGTTTTGGATAGAGTGGGGAAGGACTAGAACTCTTAGCACCCAACACGCTATTCCAAACGCACACACGACATGTAGACATGGCATCTAAGTGGGTGCTGTAGCGACCAACAGCTGGAACCGCGTCCAAGCAAAAAAAAATGTCACCAGCACACCGAGGATCTCCAGAGTGGGTCCAAAGCTTTAATCAGCGATCAGCAGATTGCAACGTTCCCGGAGCCAGGCAGGACCCCTTCATCAGGCTTGTGATGTCATATGCCTGATAAAGGGGCCCTGCCTGTCTCCGAAAAACATTGCTATCTGCTTTAACCACTTAAAGCGGAGTTCCACCCTAAAGTGGAACTTCCGCTTATCGGATTCCTCCCCCCCCTCCGGTGCCACAATTGGCACCTTTCAGGGGGGAGGGGGTGTAGATACCTGTATAATACAGGTATCTGCACCCACTTCCGTGACGAATTATCCGGGGCTGCCCCGCCCCTATCCGGAGATGCCCCGTTGTGTCTTGGGAAACACAGTTCCCAGGACACAGCGGGGACCAATAGAGACGCGCAGCGCGACTCGCGCATTGCGCAGTAGGGAACCGGGCAGTGAACACGTTGCGTCTTCACTTCCTGATTCCCTGACAGAGGATGGCGGCGGGGCAGCGAGAGACGAGCGTCTCTCATCACATTCTGCCTACACCGCTGGTACCAGGAACAGGTAAGTGTCCATCTTTTAAAAGTCAGTAGCTGCACTATTTGTAGCTGCTGACTTTTAATGTTTTTTGTGCGGGTGCAGCTCCGCTTTAAGGACTTTCTTCATCAGTTTAGGCCAATATGTATTCTTCTACATCTTTTTGGTAAAAAATAAATAAAAACAACGCAATAAGCGTACCGTATTTGTCGGTGTTTCGTCACATATTGCGACCCATCACATTTGGCTACCCACTGGACTGCGCATGCCCGACACCGCCATATGCGCTCCAACGCTGTGGCAATATCCACTTGCGTAGAATTTTGTGCCCACACCGCTGAGTCCAGGTTCAAACCCCACCATCCAAGTGGACATAGAGTTAGATTATAATTATGCCGAGCGAAGCAACGCTGTGCCCGAAGTGAGGCGAGCGAAGCGAGCCCGCGAGGGGCCCTGTGGCAAAGTGGTGCCTTACAACAGTGTTGGAATGCATATGGCGGCGGCACGCATGCGCACTCCAGCGGGAAGCAACATGTGATGGGTAGCCGAATGTGACGTGACAACGGCGTATAAGACGACCGGCATCAGTGCAGTCTATTAGTGCCCATCAGTGTAGTCTATCAGTGAAGCCTATCAGTGCTGCCTATCAGTGCCACCTCATCAGTGACCCACCTATCAGTGCCCATCAGTGCAGCCTATCAGTGCAGTCTATAAGTGCCCATCAGTGCAGTCTATCAGTGGAGCCCAGCAGTGCCGCCTATCAGTGCCGCCTATCAGTGCCACCTCATCAGTGCTGCCTATCAGTGCTGACGATCAGTGCAGCCTCATCAGCACACGATAGTGAAGAAGAAAAGTTATTTATTTGCTAAATTTTATCATTTTGGTGTTTTTTAATTTGTTTAGCAAAAAATTAAATACCACCAAAAGAAAGTTTGTCTAAAAAAAAAAAGCTAAAAATGTCATGTGAGTACAGTGCTGCATGACCGCGCAATTGTCATTTAGGCTGCATTCACACCTTTCAGGCAGAAAATCGTGCGAATTGCGGCGTTTTTTGCGGCGTTTTTTTACCGCGATTTGCGGCGTTTTTTACCGCGATTCGCAGCGTTTTTTACCGCGATTTGCAGCGAATTTTGTGCAGAGCAAAAGGTCACCAATGTAAAAAAAAAAAAAAAAAACGCCCAAATCTGCCCGATTCGCGAGACAAAAAAGGGTCCGGAACTTGTTTGAGCTTCAGGAGTTTTGGAGTGGAGATGTGAACCATCTCCATAGAGAATAATGTATTTTTTCCCCTCTAGCGTTTTGTAGCTTCAGGCTTCAAGCTACAAAACGCTCAGGTGTGAATGCAGCCTAAAAGTGCGACAGCAGGTCACCAGGAAAAGAATGAAGAAAAGAAAGACTAAAAAAAGAGAACTAATGCAGCCATCACATCTAAGAATTGGTACGCTGCAATAAATGTTCTCTTTTGGGTTTTAGTAACATTTAAGTAGCTGGAGGAACTCATCAGCTATGAGGAAAGATTAGAGGAACTGAATTTATTCACCCTTGAGAAGAGGAGAATAAGGGGGGATATGATCAACATGTATAAATATATAAGGGGTCCATATAGTGAACTTGGTGTTGAGTTATTCTCTTTACGGTCATCACAGAAGACAAGGGGGCACTCTTTACGTCTAGAGGAGAAGAGATTTCATCTCCAAATAAGGAAAGGTTTCTTCACAGTAAGAGCTGTGAAAATATGGAATAGACTCCCTGCAGAGGTGGTTCTAGCCAGCTCAGTAGATTGCTTTAAGAAAGGCCTGGATACTTTCCTAAATGTACAGAATATAACTGGGTACCAACATTTATAGGTAAAGTTGATCCGGGGAATATCCGATTGCCTCTCGGGGGGATCAGGAAGGAATTTTTTTTTCCCCTGCTGTAGCAAATTGGATCATGCTTTACTGGAGTTTATTTTCTTTGTCTTCCTCTGGATCAACTGTGGGTATAGGATTGGGTATATGGGATTGTATGATATGATTTTTTATTTATTTTTATGGTTGAACTAGATCAGTGTTTCTCAACTCCAGTCCTCAAGGCACCCCAACAGGTCATGTTTTCAGGCTTCCCATTATTTTGCACAGGTGATTTGATCAGTTTCACTACCTTAGTAATTACTACAGCCGTTTCATCTGAGGGAAATCCTGAAAACATGACATGTTGGGGCACCTTGAGGACTGGAGTTGAGAAACACTGAACTAGATGGACTTGTGACTTTTTTCAACCTGATTAACTATGTTTAGTGCAGTTCTGTAATCATTAATACAACTTGAAATACATTTTTTATATTATAGGTAGGTTAAGTACCTGAATTTGACCTGGTAGCTGCCTCTTTCAGTCCCTGTACAGCAAAGCTCAGACTAGGGGAGAGAGAAGCAGCACAGGGAGCCAGTCGGGTATGCTATTACCATAGCTCCCGACTGTCCCTGATTTCGAGGGACTGTCCCTGATTTCGAGGGACTGTCCCTGATTTATAGCAATGTCCCTCTGTCCTTCTTTCCTCCTCATTTGTCCCTCATTTTGGTCTGATCCTTATAGTTGTATATAAAATGCACTTTTTATCTTTCACAAAGTGTTTCCCAGTGCTAAACCTTTCATCCAAATTCTAAATTGTTGCATTTGTAAACACCAAAAGCCAATATAAAGGAATAGTAGTGGTAAAAAGTACTTGTGGGTTTAGCCAATCATTTTTTTTTTTTAAATACAATTCTCCTTTAAGAAGGGTGTGGCAGGGGGGTGTGTCCTATGTCTTTTTTTTGCAAATAGGTGTCCCTCATTCCCATTTCAGAAAGTTGGGAGGTATGTATTACTGCTCATGTGCTAACAAAGAATATGTTGATAGGAGATATGAGCAGAGCAGAGATGAGGTTGTCAGTGTACTACTTCTCCTTTCACTGTCCAGTCACAGTCTGGGGGGAAGGACAAGACCTGTAAAGTGTTAATTAACTTCAGCAGAGGAAAAATCAGGTCTGTGGTCCTGCCAGACACATCTATGCTGTGTATACTTTTCCTGGTGATATTTAAAAATTATTTTTTTCAATGCAGAGTCTCCATTTGCCCCTTAGCATACCAATAAAGAGAGTGGGACAGAGCAGGTAACAATACATATATGTATTTAGTATGCGATTTATTCACTATATCGTATTTCCCAGCATTCACATAACTAAATATTCCTTTAAGAGGCCTGGAGTTACTCGAGGTCCCTGAAAATCAAATACTGTTAACAAAAGTGCTATAAAGGGTTATTTAATATAAGTCTGGTAAACGCTGATTTACAGATTCATTATTGGATCATCAGCCTAGGATTGTGTCTGGGCATAAATTAGGAGCATGCTGGGACTGTGCATAGCTAAACAAAAGCTTTATTTATTCTAGTCGTAGAGCCAAGGCTGAAGCTCGAATCTCTTAGAATTTTTTACATTAGCTAAAAAGATGCCATTTGTTTTTTAAAGTAAACGAACTAGGAGAAAAACTGGGGCTGGAGCTGCTGGCACCTGGGCATTATGGGTGGGCTGCAGTTTCCCTTGCTCACCTCCAGGGGCAGTAGTCTACCCCATGAGACAGGATGGGGAGGCAGGTCAAATGCAAAGCCTTACACTGGCCCAGTGGCGTTGCTAGGGGGTGGCTTTTGGGGCTATAGCCCCGAATCTGGGGCCTATAGCCCTGAGTCTCTGCATGAGTCCCCAAGGGGAGGGGGACATATACACACACACACACACACACACGTACGTACGTATATTATATACATGTGTATGCCCGCCCAAGCGTATGACTTTCTTTACTACGCTACTATGGGCTCTAGCCCCGGATCTTTTGTAGACCTAGGAACGCCCCTGCACTGACCCCAGTTCCTTGTCAATCATCTTAGCATAGGCTCCTGCCCTCAATGACAGTCTACAGACCACTGGAAGATGTCACCACTGTAGGAGTCTTGTATGTACGAGCAGCATTGATACCAGTGAGGGGGCACTATCCCTCCCTCTGATACCAATGATAGGGCACTATTCTTACCACTGACATCAATGGTGGGGCACTATCCATCCCACTGATACCAATGATAGGGCACTATCCCTCACTCCTATATCAATGATGGGGCAATATCCCGCCCTCCTATACCAATGATGGGGCAATATGCCGCTCTCCTTTACCAATGATGGGGCACTATCCCACCCTCTGATACCAATGCTGTGGCACTGTTCCCCCTGATGACATCAACAATGGGGCACTATTACTCCCATTGACACCAATGATTGGGATTATTCCTCCCACTGACACCAATGATGGAACACTATTCCTCCCACTGACACCAATGATGGGGCACTATCCCTCCCACTGACACCAATGATGGAGATTATTCTTCCCACTAATACCAATACCTCCCACTGCCCAAAGGCGTTATGTGATTATTTTACCCCCCGCTGACCAACAAGTCCTAAGGCATTTCCTACTCCCACTGGCCACACTCCGGCCCTCCTAAAGTCTGAAGGACAGTAAACTGGCCCTTTGCTTAGAAAGTTTGAAGACCCCCTGGTCTTTTGATTTGGTTTACTTTGGACAACCATAAATTGAGAGATGGAGAGGATTCCTGCTTCTAGAGTGATGGGTATACAGATCGTAGCTGTGTTTTAAAGGTAGATCAGAAGGGGGACTTTTTGTATCTGTTCTCGAAGAGGCTCCAGAAGTGAAGGAGATAGGCTTCTATTCCTCCCACTGACACCAATGATGGAGATCATTCTTCCCATTAATACCAATACCTCCCACTGCCCAAAGGAGTTATGTGATTATTTTACCCCCCCGCTCAACAAGTCCTATAGCCTTTCCTACTCCCACTGGCCACACTCCGGCCCTCCTAAAGTCTGAAGGACAGTAAACTGGCCCTTTGCTTAGAAAGTTTGGACACCCTTGGTCTTTTGATTTGGTTTACTTTGGACAACCATAAATTGAGAGATGGAGAGGATTCCTGCTTCTAGAGTGATGGGTATACAGATCCTAGCTGCGTTTTAAAGGTAGATCAGAACGGGGACTTTTTGTATCTGTTCTCGAAGAGGCTCCAGAAGTGAAGGAGATAGGCTTCTATTCCTCCCACTGACACCAATGATGGAGATTATTCTTCATACTAATACCAATACCTCCCACTGCCCAAAGGCGTTATGTGATTATTTTACCCCCCACTGACCAACAAGTCCTAAGGCATTTCCTACTCCCACTGGCCACACTCCGGCCCTCCTAAAGTCTGAAGGACAGTACACTGGCCCTTTGCTTAGAAAGTTTGGAGACCCCCTGGTCGTTTGATTTGGTTTACTTTGGACAACCATAAATTGAGAGATGGAGAGGATTCCTGCTTCTAGAGTGATGGGTATACAGATCCTAGCTGTGTTTTAAAGGTAGATCAGAAGGGGGACTTTTTGTATCTGTTCTCGAAGTGGCTCTAGAAGTGAAGGAGATAGGCTGCTGGGTTTTCCCCAAGTTCAACATCCATTAATTTTTCTAACTAGCATTCCTACCTTTGTTAAAAAGTCTTTTGTTGTAGACCAGAAGATGTGTATGAGTGTGTCCTTGGCTGGCCCACATCTCCAACATGAGAGACGTTTGTGGGTATGTATCATGTAGGACCGTTGGTACATTGTGACATTTTGAAGGCCAACTCTTGGAACCTACCAGTGATGGAAGAATGATGGGAGAAGTATAGGATATCATCTCTTTATTTAAGTGTGAAGGAGGTACCATGATTTCTCTCCGGTTTGAGTAGAAAGGGTGTTGTGGGCTGCTTTCTAAACAGGCCCGGATTTACTCCCTTTGCCGCCCCAAGGCCGGGTCCTTCAACACACACACACACACACACACACACACACACACACACACACACACACACACTTTATTGATGACTGCTACAATAGATCAATTAAAAACATATCTCCACTATATACACCCCTCTCTATCATCTCTATATACACCCCTCTCATCTCTATATACACCCCTCTCATCTCTATATACACCCCTCTCATCTCTATATACACCCCTCTCATCTCTATATACACCCCTCTATCGTATCTATATACACCCCTCTATCGTATCTATATACACCCCTCTATCGTATCTATATACACCCCTCTATCGTATCTATATACACCCCTCTATCGTATCTATATACACCCCTCTATCGTATCTATATACACCCCTCTATCGTATCTATATACACCCCTCTATCGTATCTATATACACCCCCTCTATCGTATCTATATACACCCCCTCTATCGTATCTATATACACCCCCTCTATCGTATCTATATACACCCCCTCTATACTCCCCCCTCTATCATCTTTATATACTCCCCCTCTATAATCTCTATATACACACCCCTCTATCATCTCTATATACACCCCTCTATCATCTCTATATACACCCCTCTATCATCTCTATATACACCCCTCTATCATCTCTATATACACCCCTCTATCATCTCTATATACACCCCTCTATCATCTCTATATACACCCCTCTATCATCTCTATATACACCCCTCTATCATCTCTATATACACCCCTCTCTATCATCTCTATATACACCCCTCTATCATCTCTATATACACCCCTCTATCTACACCCCTCTATCGTCTCTTTATACACCCCTCTATATACACCCCTCTATCATCTCTATATACACCCCTCTATCATCTCTATATACACCCCTCTATCATCTCTATATACACCCCTCTATCATCTCTATATACACCCCTCTATATACAGGTATCCAGGCAGGCTAGGCTCTAGTCTAGGGGGGGGGGGAGAGAGAGAGAGAGAGAGAGAGAGAGAGAAGGTGATGAGGAAAAGAGGGGGAGGAAGAAGGTGCATAGCACAAAGGGGTGGGAACATAGAGGGGGGTTATTCTGGGGGTCTCACTCACGAATTATGCTCTCCCATTGAGGCTGGTCTCCCCCCAGGGCTGTGGCAGCTATTGTTTGAAAACAGAACTCCCCTCACAGCACAGTACAGTACATTGCATGCATGTGGCTGGAGTGTGGGCGGGCACAAATGGAAGGCAGGGTATTGGATTGGACAAGCAGTGCAGTGAGGGAGGGGTTAGGAGGAGAGTGGAGACGGAACACAGCCCGACTCCTGCACAAGCTAGCTGGCTTTCTCTCTCACTGTATCACTGTGACAGGATGCCAGAGGTTGTGGAGCGCTGGAGCTTGAGGGGAATAGCTATTCTTGATCTCCACTCCACACTGTACAAGTCTTGCTGCCTGGGGGAGAAGACGCTCCTCCTGCAGCTGCCCACACAGACTCCGCCCCCTGCTCTCCTTTCTTGTTAGAACACCAGCGCTTGTTTATCCTCATCCCGCCCTGCTCATACAGAGCTCCGAATGATGTTAGTGCGGGAGCGGCGCCGCCCCTGCACCACTGCCGCCCCAAGGCCTGGCCTCGGTGGCCTTGTGGGAAATCCGGCCCTGTTTCTAAATAAAATGAACTGGAAGACCTCGAGCACCTTCTGCTTGGAGACACGTGGAATGCCTACAGCTGATTTAAACGAAACATTCAGTTTGGGCTTTAATTATTTCCTGGAAAACACATTTTACCTCTTAATTGCCTAGTTAGTAAAATATTGATTTTAACATCCGTTATCTTTATAGCTGGGGCCTTACTGAGAACAGAACCATATGTGAGAGCGCAGTGGTGTAGGAGGAAGATATATAGGGCACATCTACGCTGTGTAGAATCTTCAGGAGCCGTAGACATTCATCCCTAACTATGAGCGCCAGGCTGGAACACAGAAGCGGCTCTGGCATGACAAGCGGAGCAGCCCATATTTGTAAGTGGCTGGAGCCAAACATTGTTTTCACTCAGCCTAACACTGGTGACAGTGTTTATCAACTGCAACAGGGTCAAGCCGCAAGCCAAGCGTGTAGTGGCTGCTGCCCAAGACTATTATATTTAAAGCAGGCCTGGGAGGTTAATGCAATCTGGACGACACGTCTGAAAGAGATAAAAACACAGATAAGTCTGGAAGCCAAGACCGATACGCTCATGCCGTTAGACAATTCGGCTCCCCTGGCAAATGCCAGCGTTGCTAAGATGGCAGTCTGGATGGGCTTTCTGATATGATGGCTCTCGCTCCGTGTCACTGTCATCCAATAAATATGGAAAGTGAGTGTATTGCAGCAATCAGTAAGGGCTCATTCACACTTCATATGAATTCATATTAATACACGTTGCGTTGTGCCCGAGGCAGACCATTTATTGTAAATAGGCTTCCAACTCACATTAACCCTTTCATATATTCAGATATTTTGCAAAGAAGAATGGGGCAAAAATGTCCCTCTCTAGATGGGCAAAGCTGGTAGAGACATCCCCAAAAAGACTTGCAGCTGTAATTGCAGAGAAAGGTGATTCTACAAAGTATTGACTCCGGGGGGCGCTATACAAATGTACCCCCACACTTTTCACATATTTATTTGTAAAAAAAAATTGAAAAATATTTATCATTTTCCTTCCACTTCACAATTATGTGCCACTTTGTGTTGGTCTATCACATAAAATCCCAATAAAATACATTTACGTTTTTTGGTTGTAACATGACAAAATGTGAAAAATTTCAAGGGGTATGAATACTTTTTTAAGGCATTGTAAAATGCTATACATAGATTTACTACTTGCTGACCAGTGACCTACCGGTAGGGAGTTTAACAAGACTCGTGGCCACTCATTAAAATTAGAAGGAAAGCGGTTTAAGTTTAGAGGGTTCTTTACTGTAAGCCCCCGTACACACGGTCGGAAATTCCGACCACAAAATCCGTCGGATTTTTTCTGACGGATTTTGTCCGATACTGGTGTTGCATACACACGGTCGGACAAAGTTGTCAGAAAATCCGATCATTCTGAACGTGGTGACGTTTGTTGCGTACGACGGAACTATGTAGAGGCTAGTAGCCAATAGCTTTGGTCTCCTAATTTGATCTGAGCATGCGTTGCACTTTTTCCGTCGGAATTCTCGACACACGATTGGAAAAAGTCCAATCGGATTTTGTTGTCGGAAAATTTAAGATCCTGCTCTTCCGACGGAAAAAGTCAGATGGAGCCCACACACTGGCGGATTTTCTGACAACATGGTCCGATCGGACATTTTTCATCGGAATTTCCGACCGTGTGTACGGGGCATAAGAGTGGCAAGGATGTGGAATTCCCTTCCACAGGCGGTGGTCTCAGCGGGGGGCATCGATAGTTTCAAGAAACTATTAGATAAACACCTGAACGACCACAACATACAGGGATATACAATGTAATACTGACATATAATCACACACATAGGTTGGGCTTGATGGACTTGTGTCTTTTTTTGACCTCACCTACTATGTAACTATGTAAGTAGTTTTACTGGGATGATGCCTGCAGCTGTATTATCATCCCGCAACCTGTTTTTAGAGCCAGCAGCTGTCTCTCCTGTAAAAGCACGGTCCTGCTCTGCTCTATGGGGAAATCGGAAGGAAATGGACCGCCTTTCCATCCAATCTGATTCCATCGGAGGGATGTAAAATAGGACCACGTCTGTTTTTGGCGGCACACAGGATTGGATCGGATGGCGGCGGGTGTCATTTGACACGTGTTCGCTGACATCCACTGCTCCATAATGCAGGACAATGCAGGGTCTGATCAGGTCCGATTGAAAAACTGACAGACGGACCTGGTCGAACGGCCCGCGTGAAAGGGGCCATACTCTTTTTTTAGCTTGCTTTTATACACAGTTAAAAAAAAACAAAATCAAATATCTCTTTATAAATATGTAAAGTACAGAAAAACACATAAACTATAGTGGTGGCCGTCTAGCAGCCAATGCTGTATTCACTGTACAAAGAAACTCCCCGTCTCGTACATACATCAATGTGATGTTAATGAGAGAAGGAACTGAATTCATCTACACAGCATCTCATTCAAGTCTTACATTGTATTGGGTGGACTCTCCCCCCTCCACTGTCACTAGCTTCTTCCTACATGTTCCTCATAATATTATCTAATGTGAAGTGCACAGCAGAGGGATCTGGAATGTGCACAGAATAATGGATTTCCCCGAGGAGAAGATGCCAGAGCATCAACTATTTCCACTACACAATGAAAATACTCTTTTATTTGGATTGCTTACTTGTAGATATTTACTCGGCCTCCCCCAACACAGTACCTGCAGCTTATTAACACACCGTGGACCTTATCCAGAGGCTACCAAAGGCTCGTGTCATTGGGCACCAGTGCTTACACCAACACTTCACTCAAAGGTGGCACGTAACGCCAACAATGGGCATTTCTTCTATTATGAGCCCCTCGTTAAGGTGCAATGGTCACCTTATGCCACGTACACACGAGCAGATTTTTCGACGGACTAGGTCCGACGGTCTTCCCGACGGACTTTCCGAATGAACGGACTTGGCCACACACAATCACACCAAAGTCCGACGGATTCGAACGTGACGACGTACGACCGGACGAGAATAAGGAAGTTCATAGCCAGTAGCCAATAGCTGCCCTAGCGTCGGTTTTCGTCCGTCGGACTAGCATACAGACGAGCGGATTTTTCGACCGCACTCGAGTCAGTCGGAAAAATTTGAAACATGTTCTATTTCTAAAGTCCGTCAGAATTTTGGACAGCAAAGGTCCGATGGAGCCCACACACGATCGAATTGTCTGACAGATTCGTTCCGTCGGACCTTTGCTGTCGAAAAGTCATCTCGTGTATACGCGGCATTACGCTCACCGCCCATTTTATTAGGTTCATTTGCTTGGTAACACAAATTGCTAATCAGCCAATCACATGGCAGCAACTCAATCCTTTTAGACATCTAGACGTGGTGAAGGCAACATGGTGAAGTTCAAACCGAGCATCAGAATGGGCAAGAAAGGGGATTGAAGTGACCTTGAACGTGGCATGGTTGTTGGTGCCAGACGGGCTGGTCTGAGTAGTTCACAAACTGCTGATCTACTGGGGTTTTCACACACAACCATCTCTCAGGTTTACAGAGAATGGTCCGAAAAAGAGAAAATATCCAGTGAGCGGCAGCTGTGTGGTGGAAAATGCCTTGATGTCAGAGGAGAATGGGCAGACTGGTTCCAAATAGAAAGGCAACAGTAACTCAAATAACCACTCGTTACAACCAAAGTATGTAGAATATAATCTCTGAACGCACAACACAATTGAACCTTGAAGCAGTTGGGCTACAGCAGCAGAAGACCACACCGGGTGCCACTTCTGTCAGCTAAGAACAGGAAACTGAGGCTACAATTCGCACAGGATCACCAAAGTTGGACAATAGAAGATTGGAAAATCGTTGCCTGGTCTGATGAGTCTCGATTTCAGCTGCGACATTCAGCTGGTGGGATCAGAATTTGGCGTAAACAACATGAAAGCATGGATCCATTATGCCTTGTATCACCAGTTCATGCTGGTGGTGGTGTAATGGTGTGGGTGATATTTTCTTGGCACACTTTGGGCCCCTTAGTACCAATTGAGCATGGTTTAAACGCAACGGCCTACCTGAGTATTGTTGCTGACCATGTCCATCTCTTCTCTTCTCTTCTCTTTTATACTCTGGAGCTCCTGATGGATTTTTCTTCTAATCCCCTTGTGGAGGCTTCCATTTGTGGATGGACATTTTATGGTTACACAACCTGATCACAGCTTACGCAAGTGCAGTGCGTGCCCGGCTGTGAAGCCACAGCTGGGCGCCCACAGTGACAATGCCGGCGCCGCAGAGAGGAGCAGGTGAGGAGCGGTGCTTCGTTCCCCCGCATCGCTGGACCCTGGGACAGGTAAGTGTCCGATTATTAAAAGTCAGAAGCTGCAGTATTTGTAGCTGCTGACTTAAATTTTTTTTTTAAGCGGCACTCTGCTTTAAAGTGTGAGATTAAAAAATAACAGGTACTCATCTCCCTGCTGTAACATCGGTTTGATGCTGCAGCTGTCCCTCCGCCAACTCTAAGCCTGAGGACTAAGCTGTCACACGATCGCTCAGTTTTCGGTCCGCTCTGAGCACTGAGCAGTGACTGTCAGTCAGCGGCTCTCTGTTCTTTCTTTGTTATTAAGCAATTTTCCTTTAGAATTACCAAAACCATATAATATGAGGTCAAACCTAAACACTTTCAATGTGTATGAAATCAGGCAGGCCCTTGTACTACATAGTTGAAGGTAAATCTAAAGGAAATTGAATAAGAAAATTGTATAATATATGGCCAGCTTTAGGCTATGCTTGCAAGTCAAAGGAGCATCTAATGCCAGCGTTTCCTGCAGGGCTGAAAAACACTAATCGACACTAAACCCTTTATAAGATCCCGTTCACACTGCTGTGATTTATCATGCGATTTGAGACACATAAAGTTAAAATGACAACTCAAAACACATTCATTTGAATGGGTGCCGTATTAATGGGACAACTTTACTATTTTTCTGCAACTTTGGTGCAATTTGAGTGCCGTAGACTGCAATGTTAAATCACAAAAGTATTAAATCCCAAGGAAATCACATGAGTTTAGGGTCGCAGCCCTGTGAACCAGGCCTTACGGTCCCGCAGCGAGACCCTTTCACATGTTCTGCAGTGGGCCCCCTTCCTGCAGCTTGGGGCCTCTCCACAGTGGCGGAACGCCAGGGCACGGGCAACCTTTGCTACCCTGGTAGTTTTGCAACTGGTTCAGGTGGTTCCGGTGCTCTTCTAACCTTGTGGTAAGCATGGCAATGCCCCTGTGTACAAAGCCAGCTTCATAAAGATATGGTTTGATAAGTTTGGTAAGGAAGAACTTGAGTGACCTGTACAGAGTCCTGACCTCAACCCTACGGAAAAGCATCCATGAAGGCACAGTTTGATGAGTTTGGTGTGGAGAAACCACATGGGTGGGGGGCAACTTCATATTAATGGCCATTGTCTTGGAATGGGTTGTCCAACAAGCTTATATGGGTGTTATGGTCAGATGTCCACTTATCCTAAATCAGTGCCTCCACAGGTTGTGAAGGAAGTCACTGTGTGACTTTATTTTATATGTATAATATAACGCTATGATACGAGGCCCAACCAGCCATACCAGTACACGCACCAAGATTCCTCATCTGTGGCCTAAATCACTATTGTATATGTTTCTCATACCCTTCTTCTAAAACCAATATGAGCAACAAATAAAAAAACAACCGGCTGGTGACATTTGGTGGCCATAGACAGAACGGGAACCCCAGCCGGATGACGAGAATGACTGACTGACCGGTTGCACGTACAATCTGCTCATAATCTTGAGGAAAAGAATTTCTGTCACCGGCTGCTCAATTCCTGGGCTGGAGCCTTTTCATTCTGCAGTGTGTCAGAAAAATCACAAAGATTATCGCGGTTGCCCAGAAACGAGAGAGGCAGAAGCTGTGCGGGGGAAGGGAGAAGGCAGCGAAAAATATGTTTAAGGAGGAATGTCACCTTTTATCAGGACAGCTCTGCAGTGAAGAGTGGGAGGTATGACATCATAGCCAACATCTACACACATGGCCGCCGAACCTACACTTCTCCTGTACTGGTATGAGTGCTGTTCAACAGACAGAGAAACACTATATTGCCTGACCAGTCCACGTTGAGCTGCTTAACTCATTCATAAATGCATCTGTTGTATCATTCTAAAGACAAGCAAGTCAAGCAAGCAAGCTAAGTCAAGCTTAGTCAATGTGGAAGGAGCACAGTTCCGATTCTATTTTGCCATATCGAAGACACAAAAGTACAGAATGGAATGAGAATCGGATGCTGTGAGCACTGGTCTTTTAAATCACATCTAAAACTGTAACTAAACGTCACACACTCTGCTTGAGCACTTTCATCATATACCACTTCCTCCCAGTCTGAATACAGATATCATATATTCCAACCGCTCACAAGCACAAAACAAGATGATACTTGCTTAGTTGCTGAACATGGACTCTTTATTAGAACCAAAATACAAGTCTAATATACAGTTGAGGAGGAGGTTCCTACCTCCTGCTCATATTACTCTAACAATACAATTGTAACCAGAAACCTAATTAACATGAACTAATTAACTAATCCCTTAAAGCAGCTGATGTGAATCTGTGCCCTACTGAACATTGTTATGATTAATCAGGATTTCACTACAGGACAGACTTGTTGTCACCGAGCTTCACACAGTAGATTATACATTAACATAAGTATAAACACAGAACTCCTTCATACAATAGCAGGAGCTCCAGCAGGAGTTGGCCTGTCTCCTACATTGTACAGAGGCCAATGTGATCAGCTAACTCAACTAACATGATCAAACAAACCAAGAATAGTCTTTACATATATCCTGGGAGATATTGTGGATAAATATTACTGTCCCATTTTAAATAATCCAAGATATATTTTCTCAGTCACCCTGTGCCAGGATGGCACAGGGTGACTTAGACATAAGAGCTGAAACCTGGGTTTCCCAACTTTTCCAAGGGATTCTGGGTTCCACGGGCCCTCCCGTCACAAAAAACAATCTCACATAAGCTATGGGGCTTGTGCACATGGGCGTTGTTGTCCTGCGTTTTATGTCCACATCTCAAACACTGGTCAGCCAAAGTTAGTAACCGTTCAAAGAAAAAATCTAGCCACATGTGGCGGAACACCATGGCCCGTTAACAAGCGAGACCTTTGCGACTTGGTAGTTTTGCCACTGGTTCAGGTGATACCGGTACACTTCTATCCTTGTGGTAAGAATGGCCGTGTACAAATCCAGCTCCATGAAGATATGGTTTCATGAGTTTGGTGTGGAAGAACTTGAGAGACCAGTGGTCTTCAAACTGTGGCCCACAGGTTGAATGTGGCCCTTTGCTTGCTTTTATTCAGCCCTTGGGGGACTAATCTTCACACTAATATGAGGCACTATTCCACCCACTGACACCAACAATGAGGCACCATTCCGTCCACTGACACCAACAGTGGGGCATAATTCCTCCCACTGACACTTTTTTCCCCCACTGGCAATAATGATGAGGGACCATCCCTTCCACTGACACCAACAAGGGGGCACCATTCCTTCCATTAATATCAATGATAGGCCTCTATTCCCCCTTCTACTGACTACATGTGCTATATACTTGTTTTACTCTCACTTACCCCCAAGCTTGAGGCGTTGTTCACTCCCACTGATGCTGGGGCATTTCCTACTATCACTGGCCACAGTCTGCCCCCCCCCCACCCCCTCCAATGTCTAAGGTCAGTAAACTGGCCCTTCACTTGCAAAGTTTGGAGACCCCTACTTTAGACTTAGGCCTAGTTTACACTTGCTTCAAAACAAGGCTTCGGACAGGCTTAGTTAAAGCTCTCTGAACGCCAGTCAAATCTCCTGTCACTAAATAAAATGGTTAGCTTACAGTCCTGTTTACACCTTGCTTTTGTTTGGTGCTTTCGTGAGGCTTCAAAGAAGCTTCGATAAGCCTTGGGGGGGTGGGGGCTTTGGTGGGTCTTCGGTGAGGCTTCGATAAGGCTTTGGTGGGGCCTCAGTGAGGCTTCAAACAAGCTTTGCCATAGACTTCTATGGAGGCTTTGAAGACGCTTTGAAGCACCACTAAAGCCACATGAGGTATGATTTTTGAAGTGAAGCCGAAGCATAGCAAAGCAAAAGCAGGTGTAAACAGGACTGTAAGCTTTTGTAGTGGCTGGTCTTCACTTGGCATACCAGCACCAGGAAGCACCAACATGCATTCAAAATGGACAGCAAAAGAGGTCAGGGCTGAGAACGCAGTTTCAATGGCGCCCAGGAATTTCAATGGTGGCTAGAAAGCACTGTCGGCCCTCAGCCAGAGATATATCGTACAACTGGAATCTGGCAGGAACAACATGTAATTGTAAAGGGATATGAAAGATGGTAAAACCTAATATCAGGGTTATTAGAGGTAGTATACTATGCAATACCAATTTTTTGTTTTTGACTGGAGGAAGCCAACGTTCGACAACAGCTCCCATGTACATAGGCTTAAGAGCACACGATCAGATTTTCAGGGGAATTGTGTGATGACGAGCTGTTGGCGGAAAATCCGACCATTTGTACGCCTCATCAGACAATTGTTGTTGGATTTTCCGCGGACAATTGTTGGATGGCAGGCTTTAAAGTTTTCCACGGACAACGGTCTGTTGTCAGATTTTCCAATCGTGTGTACACAAGTCCGTCAGACAAAAGTCCAAAGTACAAACACGCATGCTCGGAAGCAAGGACGAGCCGGAAACGGTCGGTCTTGTAAACTGGCGTTCATAATGGAGAATTAACATTCGTGACGCGGCAAATTATGAAATCTGGAAATGCAGTGCACAATTCTCTTCTTCTTTAATGGGATAATAATGAAGCTGCTTTGCTGGTGATACTGATGGAGTTATTGCAAACTAATTTTCAAAGGCTTTTTTTTTCTAGTGATATCAAGAATAATATTATTATGTTTGTTATTTTTTTCGGTGCAAGTTACCACAACACCATTATCCCGGAGTTTTTAAGATCAAAGATACAACTATGTTGGTGACCCTTGTTAATTTTACATTGTATTTTTTTAAATGTAACTGCCGACTCCCAAACTGTCATTTGAGGTAAAACACACAGCCTAGTATTATTCTCCACAATTGTTTTATTGTGCATTAAAAAAAGAAAACAAATAAAATTAGACATGATATCTGTCAATAGAACTTAACCAAAAAGTGTATTCTATGCATCCAAAAATATAGAAAATATACCAAATCATTATTCAACCAAAAAATTCAATAAAAGCCTCATGCATGTGTCCTGCTTCTTAATATAGGGGGTCAACAATAACAAGATTTGGTGAAAGCAGGGGTCCGTCATCCGGAGATAATTCCAAAAAATCATCCGGATTATTCTTCTGGAGCTCCCGCAGCAAAGGCATATGACATAATTGGTCACGATTAATAAACCAACCAATTTTTGGTCCAAGAAATCCTCTTCCTCCTCCTGTTCCTGTACTGGACTTGGGTCAAAGCAATAACTCCAAGGCCAATAATAAATAACACGTAATTTCCTCCAATTCCACAACATGGCTGGTTGACGAATGGCCATTCAGAAATTAACTGAAAAGCGTGAAATGAAAAGCGCAAATTGAAAAGCAAGAATCAACACTCACCAAACTTCTACTAACACAAAATCAGCAGAAGGAGCCCAAAGGGTGGTGCTAAAGAGCTAAAAAAAACACGTAGTACATCACTACGTTCGTGTTTGTTGGCTGACAATTCCTTGCCGTTTGTATGCAAGACAAGTTCGCCCTTCGGACAAAAGTCTGAGGTTTTGCCTGCGGAAAATCCGATCGTGTGTACGAGGCTTTAGCGTGTTTATGTAATTTCAAAAGCTGTTTTCAATATTTTTTAAAATTTGCAGCTTTCATATGAAATAAAATCAGATCAAATAATATCTGACGATCCTACGAAGGGCCTAATTCAGACACTTCCGTTTATGGGGGGACAGCTGTCTCCCATCTTTTGGTTCTTTGTTGTCACTTTGTCACGTGCACTCATGGTGCAGACTACAAGCAGCAGTGCTCTCACACATTGGGCAGACATGGTCCTCTGTCGTCCTTATCAGGAAGCCGGTCCAGAGCAATTATGGGAGTGCATGTAGACAGCAAGGGGCAGAAAGAGGCCGGAGAAGAGAAGCAGCACTGAGATGGAAAAAAATGCATTGAAAAGTAAAGTGTTTGTGTATAATACAGGGTGCTTTAACAACCTAAAGGTCATCCAGTTAGGGTTTAGTACTAAGCTCCACCATGGGGTGAAACACATCAGGAGATACCGGGTGGAGAGATCTCTGCTGTGCTGGAACAATGCAGTTGACTTAGCAATTCTGAAACAGCAGTATTGCGGAGTTTATTGTACAGGGGGATTACAAGGAGTAGAGATTGGTGAAGGACCTCGAGATGCGGGGCACCCGCAGCTGGGATGATTACAGCAGAAAGACTCTGCAGTTGAATTCCAAGATAAGCCAACATTATCTAAATCCATTCGTCATGTGTATTCTTCCTTAAATCTTGGTGTGCTTTGTGCATTTCTTCCAGCTCTGTGCAGTGATCCAGTGTGAGACGTTTCCTCTGTGCAGGAGTTTCCTGTAATAAAGACCGCTCACTGCTGCTCTCTCTCCTAGTGCAGGGTGACCGGTCTTGTCTCCGCCCCTTCCTGTAGTTTTCTGCAGGCAGCCTGTAGTGGGTGGAGCATACTGGGTAATATCTGGGTTTGCAAAGGCGTTTGGTGCACACAAAGTGCGTTTATATCCTTTGTGGTTATTGAAGAATATATTTAAATCAAAGTTTTCAGAATTTACATTAAAAGAATTGGAAATATATTTTCTATTTAAAAGAGACAAATCTTTCAGCTGCGAAAAAGTATTCATAGCCCTTGAAATTTTACACATTTTGTCATGCTACAACCAAAAACTTAAATGTACATTATTGGGATTTTATGTGATAAACCAATACAAAGTGGCACATAATTGTGAAGTGGAAGGAAAATTATAAATGGTTTTCAATTTTTTTTTACAAATAAATATGTGAAAAGTGTGGGGTGCATTTGTATTCAACCCCGTTTACTCTGATACCCCTAACTAAAATATAGTGGAATTAATTGCCTTCAGTCACCTAATTAGTAAATAGAGTCCACCTGTGTGTAATTTAATCTTAGTATTAATACAGCTGTTCTGTGAAGCCCTCAGAGGTTTGTTAGAGAACCTTAGTGAACAGACAGCATCATAAAGGCCAAGGAACACACTAGACAGGTCAGGGATAAAGTTGTGGAGAATTTTAAAGCAGGGTTAGGTTTTAAACAAATATCCTAAGCTTTGAACACCTCATGGAGCTCTGTTCAATCCATCATCCAAAAATGGAAAGAGTATGGGACAACTGCAAACCTACCAAGACATGGCCGTCCACCTAAACTGATAGGCCGGACAAGGAGAGCATTCATCAGAGAAGAGCCAAGAGGCCCATGGGAACTCTGGAGGAGCTGCAGCGATCCACAGCTCAGGTGGGAGAATCTGTCCACAGGACAAATATGGAAGAGTGACAAGGAGAAAGACATTGGTGAAAGAAAGACATAAGAAGTCCTATTTGCAGTTTGCAAGAAGCCATGTGGGGGACACAGCAAACATGGGGAAGAAGGTGCTCTGGTCAGATGAGACCAAAATTGAACTTTTTTTCCTAAAAGCAAAATGCTATGTGTGGCGGAAAACTAACACTGCACATCACTGTGAAACATGGTGGTGGCAGCATCATGTTGTGGGGACGCTTTTCTTCAGCAGGGACAGGGAAGCTCGTCAGAGTTGATGGGAAGATGGATGGATGGATGGAGCCAATACAGGGCAATCTTAGATGAAAACCCTTTTATGCCGCATACACACGACCGGACTTCCCATCAGAATAAACTCAGACGGTCTTCCCGACGGAGTTCCAACAGAGTTCCGACCGAACGCACTTGCCCACACAAGATCGGACCAAAGTCTGTTCATTTCAAACGCGATGACGTACGACGGGACTAGAAAAGGAAGTTCAGTAGCCAATAGCTGCCCTTGCGTCGTATTTGGTCCGTCGGACCAGCATACAGACGAACGGTTTTCCCGATAGAAATTGATTCCGTCGGAAAGATTTAAAGCATGTTCTATTTCTAGGTCTGTCTGAATTTTTGGAAGAAAAATAATCGGATTATCCCACACACGATCGGAATATCCGTCAGAATGATTCCGCCTGACCTTTTCTGCCGGAAAATTTGGTCGCGTGTACGCGGAATCAGAGTTTGCAAAGGACTTGAGACTGGGGCGGAGGTTCACCTTCCAGCAGGATAACGACCCTAAACATACAGCCAGAGCTACAATGGAATGGTTTACTTTAAAGCATATTCATGTGTTAGAATGGCCAAAGTCCAGACCTAAATCCAATTGAGAATCTGTGGCAAGACTTGAAAATTGCTGTTCACAGACGCTCTCCATCCAATCTGACAGAGCTTGAGATATTTTGCAATGAAGAATGGGCAAAAATATCACACTCTAGATGTACAAAGCTGGTAGAGACATCCCCAAAAAGACTTACAGCTGTAATTGCAGTAAAAGGAGGTTCTACAAAGTATTGGGGGGCGCTATACAAATACACCCCACACTTTTCACATATTTATTTGTAAAAAAAATTTGAAAACCATTTATCATTTTCCTTCCACTTCACAATTATGTGCCACTTTGTGTTGGTCTATCACATAAAATCCCAATAAAATACATTTATGTTTTTGGTTGTAACAAAATGTAGAACATTTTAAGGTATATGAATACTTTTTGAAGGCATATCTGACCTGTAAAATCAATGAGAGTTGTATATGACTGAATGGATGTATACTGTACATACATCAAGGCATCTGAAACAAGAACTGTATTAAGCTGGCCATAAACAGATCCAAATTCGTCGAGTTCGGCAGGAACCGGCTGAATTTTCGAATTTTAGATCCATGCATGGGCAGGCTGGTTGTACTGAAGTTTATCCATCAAATGGCTTCAGTACAATCAGTTTGTCGGGTTATTTATGTGATCACTGCTGGTGGCTATAGCTGCCATTGTATTCTAATGACTGGGAAACCTCCCGCTGTCAGAATACAATAGCTCAGCAGGAAGAATTCCCCCATCAACAATGAATGTTGAAGAAAATTGGTTAATGTATGGCCTACCTTAGTAATGGAGACAAATACTATTGATGTAGCTTGACAAAAAAACTATTCTTCACCCATCCCATTCTAAAAATTCCTAATGGATAATTAAGCCCTAGATACAGAGACTCTGACTGTAAAATCTGAATGGCCGTGAGATTGCTGCTTCTTTGCATTTGGCGTCTGTATATCTATTTTATCATTTCATGACGAGGAAGGGAATTTTATGTGGGCAAACCAGCCACAACCCAAAACTGAAATAATAACTGATGGTAGTGTAGTGGTGGCCTCACCACTTGGTTATAGAGCTGCCACGGCGCGACTACGTCGACTAAGAAAATACGTTGACGTGCGTGAAAAGCGTTGATGCGTCACACGTTGCGCAGGTTGCAGGTAAATACATCCCCACCGCGGCTTTCACCATCACCGCTGACTGTCCCCTACCCTCCTCCTTTCCCCATCCGTCCTTCTCCATGCTGCTCCGTGTCCCCCTCTCTCCTCCATGCATCTGTCCCCCTCCATGCTGCTGTCCCCCTCTCTCTTCTCCCCCTCGGTATCTCAGGATGGAGAGCGGAGGTAGGAGGTAAACCCGGCTCCTTCGTTTTCTGAATGGACAGAGTCAGTGACTGACTCTGTCCATTCACATTAATGAATAAAGAGAAGACGCTGTCTTCTGTACATTCATTATCAGTGCAGCGGAGGTTACAGAGAAAGGGAGTGGGGAATCTGTGTCCTCAGTCCCTTTCCCTGTCTCAAATGGGAGATGTCAGAGGTCTGTTAGGACCCCTGATATCTCACCATAGCCCCCCCAACAGGGCTGATAAAAAAAAAATTGCAATAAATAATAAAAAAAAAAAACACACTGACACTCCCCCCCCCCCCCCTTAAATATAAATAAATTATAAACTTCTGAACAGAAAATAAAAACAGAACATAAAAAAAAAAGGTGAGATTAAAGAATATAACTACATACATTATTTTTTTTTTTTTATATATATATATATATATATATATATATATATATATACAGTGCCTTGCGAAAGTATTCGGCCCCCTTGAACTTTTCAACCTTTTGCCATATTTCAGGCTTCAAACATAAAGATATAAAATTTTAATTTTTTGTGAAGAATCACCAACAAGTGGGACACAATTGTGAAGTGGAACGAAATCTTTTGGATATTTTTAACTTTTTTAGCAAATAAAAAACTGAAAAGTGGTGCGTGCAAAATTATTAGGCCCCTTTACTTTCAGTGCAGCAAACTGACTCCAGAAGTTCAGCGAAGATCTCTGAATGATCCAATGTTGTCCTAAATGACTGATGGTGATAAATAGAATCCACCTGTGTGTAATCAAGTCTCTGTATAAATGCACCTGCTCTGTGATAGTCTCAGGGTTCTGTTGAAGGCGCAGAGAGCATCATGAAGACCAAGGAACACACCAGGCAGGTCCGTAATACTGTTGTGGAGAAATTTAAAGCCGGATTTGGATACAAAAAGATTTCCCAAGCTTTAAACATCCCAAGGAGCACTGTGCAAGCGATCATTTTGAAATGGAAGGAGTATCAGACCACTGCAAATCTACCAAGACCTGGCTGTCCCTCTAAACTTTCAGCTCAGACAAGGAGAAGACTGATCAGAGATGCAGCCAAGAGGCCCATGATCACTCTGGATGAACTGCAGAGAACTACAGCTGAGGTGGGAGAGTCTGTCCATAGGACAACAATCAGTTGTACACTGCACAAATCTGGCCTTTATGGAAGAGTGGCAAGAAGAAAGCCATTTCTCAAAGATATCCATAAAAAGTCTCATCTAAAGTTTGCCACAAGCCACCTGGGAGACACACCAAACATGTGGAAGAAGGTGCTCTGGTCCGATGAAACCAAAATCGAACTTTTTGGCCACAATGCAAAACGATATGTTTGGCGTAAAAGCAACACAGCTCATCACCCTCAACACACCATCCCCACTGTCAAACATGGTGGTGGCAGCATCATGGTTTGGGCCTGCTTTACTTCAGCAGGGACAGGGAAGATGGTTAAAATTGAGGGGAAGATGGATGCAGCCAAATACAGGACCATTCCTGATGAAAACCTGTTGGAGTCTGCAAAAGACCTGAGACTGGGACGGAGATTTATCTTCCAACAAGACAATGATCCCAAACATACAGCAAAATCTACAAAGGAATGGTTCACAAATAAACGTATCCAGGTGTTAGAATGGCCAAGTCAAAGTCCAGACCTGAATCCAATCGAGAATCTGTGGAAAGAGCTGAAAACTGCTGTTCACAAACGCTCTCCATCCAACCTCACTGAGCTCGAGCTGTTTTGCAAGGAACAATGGGCAAGAATTTCAGTCTCTCGATGTGCAAAACTGATAGAGACATACCCCAAGCGACTTGCAGCTGTAATCGCAGCAAAAGGGGGCTCTACAATGTATTAACGCAAGGGGGCCGAATAATTTTGCACGCCCCACTTTTCATTTTTTTATTAGTTAAAAAAGTTTAAAATATCCAATAGATTTCGTTCCACTTCACAATTGTGTTCCACTTGTTGGTGATTCTTCACAAAAAATAAAAATTTTATATCTTTATGTTTGAAGCCTGAAATGTGGCAAAAGGTTGAAAAGTTCAAGGGGGCCAAATACTTTCGCAAGGCACTGTATATAGTTATATTCTTTTACCTTAACACTTTACAAAAAATAAGTACATAAAAAAAGGTAAGATAAAATATAACTACATACATATAATATATAAATGTAGTCATATTCTTTTATCTTACCTTTTTTTTTTGTACTTATTTTTTTAGTTATCCAAAGGATTAATTGGCTATTCAAAAAAAAGAACACTAGATTAAATAAATAAATAAAATAAAAATAATCGTTAGTCAATGACTAATCATAAAAATAATCGATAGATTAGTCGACAGACAAAATAATCGTTAGTTGCAGCTCTACTTGGTTACTTAGCAATCCGCCAATCACCCTGCTGCCAGACCCCCATCTATCAGTGAAGACAATGACCAGTCATTTGCGCAGTTTTGTTACGTTTATTGCAGGATACAACTGGGGTGGGATAAAGGAAAATATGAGATGCCCATAGCATTAGCACTTTGTAGAACGTTATTCAGTGGCCGTAGCCTTGCAAACAGATGTACACCTTGCAGCCTCAGCTTCCTTCCTCTGCATAACTTCTCTGCAGACTGCAGAGACGTTCCTTCTCTTCTGATACAAGTCCTCTACTGCAAAGCTACTGAAACACTACTTCTTTACTTCCATTGGAACAAGAAAGAATCACTCTGAATAATTCCACCTTGCAGACCAGAATGGTATTGCCTTAGGCCCCTTTCACACTTATACGACTTGTCCCACGATTTGGGACTGCAAAGTAGCAAGACAAGTCCTTCCCCATGATTTCCAATGACAGCCATTCATATTAGTACGACTTAAAGTGTGAAAGGGGCCTTAGTGAATCAAAGAACCAGAGGCCTACACAGCCTCTCCCCGATGGATCAATGAATCAGACAGCCACACAGTCTTTGGAAGGTATTACCAATGTGATAACCAGGCCAGAGATAACACAATATCTCCCCCCCGGTGACCTGACACGTGGTAATAAGCGGACCACTGTTCCTAGCCAGTCCATTGTTGTCAATGCTGTGTTCCCCGGCCACAGCATTCTGCACTACTCTTGATAGATTCTCCTCTTCTGTTTCTTTCACCCTGACCTTTCTCCGGTCACAGAACGCCGATCTACTCTCCTCCACTTTACTGCCACTTGATCTTCTCCGGCATACAAGTCCCGTGTTCCCCGGTCACAGCAGCTTGATACCTCTTTAGAAATGAAGATCTTTATCTAGGGCTCCTTCCTATCGGTTCCTCCATCCCTCCTCCACGCTCGGCGCATCCCCATGTTCTTTGTTACGCCAATGAACGACGGTAAGTGTGAGATCTACCAACTGTTATATGTATCCACTGTGAAGTTATACTTTTTCTGATATATGTACTTTTATTATAGACAACGAAACCTCTTGACCCCTGATGAAGGAGCCACATAGTCTCTGAAAACCTTCTTTATTTCCCTGCAAAGGTAAAGCATAATGGGCTACTATGCATCGCATAGTAGCCCATTATGTGTCACTTACCTGACAACGAAGCCCACGCTGTCGTCCCCACGAGCAGAGAGCTTCCATCTTTGCCCCTCTTCCTTCCGGGGCCGCGAACGGGAGCTGCCAGTCTCGGCATGACCCCTATTAGAAGCGGCACAATGTGCCCTTTCTAAAGGGTGCACGCGCCGATGACATTGGCGCATGCACTGTAGTCATCGCCGCTCGTCATTTTAGTAAATATATAGATATTTCAAGCACCAACAGGTAAGCCTTAATATAGGCTTATCTGTAGGTAAAAGTGGTTGTACAGGGTGTACAACCACTTTAATAATAATAATAAAAAGGTAAGCAGAGTAAACGTAGTCAAAACATAGCCAGAGTTCAGAAAACCGGAACAGATAGTCAGACAAGCCAAAATGTCAGGGAGCCAGAGATGAGCGTAGTAGAACAGCAAGCAGGATCTGTAGCCAGAAGGAATGTCAGCCAAGTTTTTAACAGGAACACAGGAGAGCGTCTCTAGAGATGTGACCAAAGCGAAGGCAAAGGTCATCTGGGCTGGACTGCTTAAGTAGGCAGGACTGACGAGCAGGATATCATCAACAGGTGAGTCACTGTGGAGAGAAAGGAGCTGGAAATTAGCTGACAGCTGAGCGGCCAGCTTTGAGAAAGAAGGGCTGAGCCCAGCCCTGACAGTGGCACACTCTGGAGTCTAATCACCGATGCCCCCATTGTCTACTATGGAGACTCTGGAAATTTAGAGTTAGGACTGCATTATATACAGAGGTCCCTTGGCATGGGCACTGCGGCTTTTATTTATTTGCAAACAAAACCCTCATTTTTTAACGTAAAACTGTTAGACGGAGCCAATTTGGTTGTTTTGCAGGCTGGCTGGTACGTGTGCTGGGAAATCTTTTGTCTGTTTGTGATGTGCGATTCCCTTCCATGTGCACCTTGGTGCAAAGGCCAGTTATAGGTTGGGGTGGTTGCCACTTTTTTGTACAATTGGAAGGGGGTTTATCTATGTCCAGAAATGGGCTGTAATGACAGGTTCCCTTTAAATTAGGAACTTTTTCATGTTTTTTAGGATGTACGTTACAGAAGGACCATCCGGACACATACAATTTCTATTACGTGTTTTAATATTCGAGTTTATAAAGTAATCATCTGCCAATGATGTGATCCTGGAATGGATAGCCGGGAGCCATCTTTATAAAATAGCACAGCGAGCGTGTTCTGTATGCAGGTTGTCGTATCGATCGCTGCTGATTTGTGGCAGAGAATACAGACGCTGCCCGGCCTCCCAATGGCTTGTGCCTCAGGCAGGACAGGAAAGATGGAACACTGAGAATTTTATCAGTCAGTCATGCGGCTCATTGCCGACCGCGGAGCGCTCAGCGTGGTCCCTCTGCTCCTGCCACATTCCCACCTAGAGGAAGAAGGGGGGGGAGCCGGGACCCACGCCGTTGCCACTGACTCATCGCCAACACACTCAGCAAGTGGGAGATGCTGTGCGGACGAAGGCTTAAGGAGCTTGCAGGCAAAGAAATAAAAATCTTCCAAACACAGGAGGCATCTTTGGCCATTCGTAATGCAAAGAGGAGATGAGAACGTCATGCCAAGTTTGCAAAGAGGAAACACGGAATGAAATATGTAAGAGCCAGTGTGTGGGGTTACACAGGGATAGACGTGTCTGATCTAAACCCAATCACTAAAATTTCACACCGGCTTTAAATGTGCTAAAATGTGTCTAAAAAAACATTTTCAATCCTTTTAAACCTGCCACTTAGAGCCGAACGATTGAAGATGATTCGCAATTTTTTTGCTTAGAATGAAAAGATCACGATTCTCGCGGCGTAAAATCTTTCACATTATACAAAAAATATTGGGCTAACTTTACCGGTTATTTATTTATTTATTTTATTCATTAAAGTGTAATTTTTTTCACAAAAAACTACTGCTGCGCAGATACAGTGTGACATAAAATATTGCAACAACCACCATTTTATTCTCTAGGGTCTCTACTAAAAAATATATATATATAATGTTTGGGGTTCTAGTTTTCGAGTAAAAAAAAAAATGATTTTAACTTGAAACCAACAAATGTCAGAAAAAGGTTTAGTGTTTAAGTGGTTAAACTTCCCTCATTTACACACCAAAGTCTATTCCTTTGATCTAAAGGAGAAATCGTTCCAATGTTTATACTTAAGTTCCACTGCTAAAGAAGGTTGTGATTCTTGGCAGACTGCCCTTTTTTTTTCCTTTCTTTTGAAGGCTGTCGGCTTTAGCAGAGCAGAGAGAATTCTCTGCATAGAAAGAATCGGGAAATACTTTGTCAAGATCGCAAGGAGGAAAAAAATCACGATAACCATTATTCGTGCAGCTCTACAGCCACTTCGCTAATATAATTCCTGAAAATCCTGTCATTAAAGAGGAGGGCCCATCAAAAAATTTTTTTTTAAAAGTCAGCAGGTACAAATACTGCAGCTGCTGACTTTTAAGAATCGGACACTTACCTGTCCCGGGTCCAGCGATGCGGAGGAACGATGCCCCCCCTCGTTCCCCACTCCGCTCGCGGCGCCGGCATCCTTACTGTGGGCACCCGGCTGTGGCTTCACAGCCGGGCACCCACTGCGCATGCGCGAGCGGCGCAGCACATCGTGATACGCCGCAAAGTCATCTGGGACGTGTCCCAGATGACTGACTGCCGAGGGGAAGTGACATTTCTAGCCCGGGCTGAGGAAGAAGCAGATTTCGTAGGACCACCTACCGGTAGCAACAGGGAGAAATAGGTAAGTGAATTTTTATCCAATTTTTTTTTTTTTTGGTCAGATTTTATGTTAAAGTGGGATTCCACCCTAAAAGTGGAACTCCCGCTTTTCGGAACCCTCCCCCCCTCCGGTGTCACATTTGGCACCTTTCAGGGGGGAGGGGGGTGCAGATACCTGTCTAAGACAGGTATCTGCACCCACTTCCGGGCATAAACTCCCACAGGAGTTTACGCAGCTTCCTGTCCCAGCGCGCTGTCTGCCGGGACACACACGTGTCCCGGCAGACAGCGCTGAAGATTCTCATTGCGCCGCGCGACTCGCGCATGCGCAGTAGGGAATCGGGAAGTGAAGCCACTTCCTGATTCCCACACCGAGAATGGCGCCGGCTACAGCAGAGAGCGGAGCGATCGATCGGCCTCTGCTGCCCACATCGCTGGACCCTGGGACAGGTAAGTGTCCATTTTTTAAAAGTCAGCAGCTGCAGTATTTGTAGCTGCTGGCTTTTACATTTTTTTTTTCAGTACAGTCCCGCTTTAATACAGATAATGTTGTCATTTTGGTGGAAACACCATTTTAAGGTTCTAGTTCAGGCACATCCTGTTATGGGGTGACAACGCTCTGCCACTGTCTTATAATGCCCCGTACACGCGGTCGGATTTTCCGATGGAAAATGTCCTATCGGACCATGTTTTCTGAAATTCCGACCGTGTGTAGGCTCCATCAGACTTTTTCCGTCGGAATTTCTGACGGAAAAAGTTTGAGATCCTGCTCTCAAATTTTCCGACAACAAAGTCCTATCGGACTTTTTCCGATCGTGTGTAGAGAATTCCGACGGACAAAGTGCCACGCATGCTCAGATCACATTACAAGACCAAAGCTATTGGCTACTAGCCTCTACGTAGTCCCGTCGTACGCAACGAACGTCACCACGTTCAGGATGATCGGATTTTCCGACAACTTTGTCCGACCGTGTGTATGCAACACCAGTGTCGGACAAAATCCGTCGGAAAAAATCCGACAGATTTTGTGGTCGGAATTTCCGACTGTGTATACGGGGCTTTACAGTTCACCTGCATTGTCACTCCATCTCACACTCTCCTAGTATTAAAGTGGTTGTAAACCCTTACAGACCACTTTTTGCTACAGGCAAATAAGGCTCACCAGTAGCTACCCCGGATATCTCCTAAACCTGCACGGTTTAGGTGATATCCCCTGTATTTGCATGTGCCGACGTCAACGGCACATGCGCACTGAAGCAAACTGAAGCAATGGCACGTATGTGCCGTTGCTTCAGTAAGTGTGTCGTTACCGGCGGCTCCCGCGCGGGAGTGACGTCATCGCGGCTTCGGCCAATCACAGCGCCGGAGCAGCGATACCCGGAAATAACCCCCGGGAGTGATGTCCCCAGCTGGTGCTGTGTACAGCACCGCAGCAAGAGCTTCGATCTCAGGTCAGTATTACATAATGAGCTAGTATGCTAGGGATGCTAAACCATGGGAATCCATCTCCCTGAGGATCCTACACTGACTAACCGTAAAGGATCGGATCACATTCACGACCCTCTGCCTGACATATTCCACACATATTCCTAAAGAGATCATTGAGGAGACCATTCTTGTCCCCTTATCTGGATCAGAAATGTATTAAATCTTCAGTTCTTTGAGAGTAGCAAAAGCGGCACACAATGCCAAGGCCAAGCAATTGTAACTGTATCCCTCAACTCTTCCCAATAAAATTAGGCTTGCGGGATTGTTATTACGGTAATCCAAATGGCGCACATGCCCTCATTACCTCAGATTATGAAGCGTTATAGGAAATAACCTCAAGATTTGTGCCCCAGCTGTCATCCAGCCTTGAAACACCATTACTAACAGCCACAATGCCATGTGACCACCTGGCACCATTGTTCCAGAGATTCCTGAACCATAATCCAATTATCTCAGGAGAAAAACAGTAAATACGCTCACATCCGGGTGTTCAAAATATGCAGGAAAATGTGACTTTCATAGTGACTGTGACCTCCGAAGACAACTAAAAATAGAGTAACTCGACCTTCTATTATATTGGGTACTTTAAGACACAGCAGCCAGATAATGAATAACTCTTGAAAAGTAACAAGGAAAGCTGGAGATATTTGTGCCAACATCGCTGGAGGACACCAATATATTTGTATACAACATATTTGTGATGGGACTTTATAGGCACCATTTTTGTACTAAGGAATCTGACGCAAAATACATAAAAGTATTCAAATTTTATTGTCACAAAATGTCTTAAAATACATAAAATTAGGACTGACGTATACTACTCAATCCTCATGCAAGAGGGTGCAATTACACACTACAGGGGGTCCCCGACTTACGAACGCCCGACCTACGAACAACCCCTACTTACGAACGGGGCGCTGTGGGGACCCTCCGCCATTTTTTGCCGTCTTCCGGCTGTTCTGCGCATGCGCGGCCATACGGATCCTCAGAAAATGCCGGCAAACTTCGGAAATGTCAGTAATTTGCCGTGCATGCGCAGAACGGCATTAGACGAAACATCGGAAATGTCCGGAAATGTTCGTATTTGTCGGTCTGCGCATGCGCGGCCGACTTACGAACATTTCCGACTTCCGTACAGGCGGGCAGTCCCTAACGAGTTCGTAACTCGGGGACCCCCTGTATATATAACACAAACATCCTATGTGGTAACAGAACTTGTGAAACACATGGCATCGTCATTCTTGTAGATAATCCAACGCGTTTCAATACATTCTTCCTCAGGAGGAATAAGAGAGCATACAGGGGCATCTCAAAAAAATAGAATATCATCAAAAAGTTAATTTGTTTCAGTAATTCAATTCAAAAAGTCAAACTAGTGTATTCTATAGATTCATTACACACAGAATGATATATTTCAAGCATTTCTTTCTTTTTCATTTTGATGATTAAGGCTTACACCAGGGCTTGACAAATTTTCTTGGAATCTAGGAACCAGCTAAAAAAGTTAGGAGCCAGTTTTTTATTTTTTAACGACGGCAAAGCTTTATTTTCAATATGAAAATTAACCAATCCTAAATTTACACAGAGAGACGACTAGAACCAAACGTTATAGGCATTTAACTTTTGTAGGTAATGAATATATTCTGATGTGACACCAGTTGTTTAATGATTAAAAACTTGGTGTCACACATCAGAATATATTCATTACCTACTCAAGTTAAATGCCTATATATAATGTTTGGTTCTAGTCGTCTCTCTGTGTAAATTTAAGATTGGTTAATTTTTATAGGCAGGGGAAGCTCCATTAGCATTGCTGGTTGTCTTGTCATACCAACTGCCACCACAAGAGGGCACCAGATTCCAGAAGGAAGCATAGGACTACAGAAGGCTGCAAAGGCGCGGCCTCAATTAGCGGCCGGCACGGCCCGACGCAATCACGCGCCGGGGGGGGGGGTGTGCGCACGGAGGCAGGAAACCCCAGCTGTGCTGCCCCAGTCGCCAGGTCGCTAATCCTAGTCGCAAATGTGACATGGCGCCTGGGGTCTGTCGAGCCCTGGCTTACAGCTAGTGAAAAAACAAAATGCTGTATCTCAGAAAATCTGAATATTACAAAAGACCAATAAAAAGTTTTTGTAACACAGAAATGTTGGCTTACTGAAAAGCATGTCCATGTAGAGTATAGTATGAACTCAATACTTGGTTGGGGCTCCTTTTTCATGAATTACCGTATTTATCGGCGTATAACACGCACTTTTTCCCCCTTAAAATCGGGGGAAAGTCGTGGGTCCGTGTTATACGCCTATACCCCAAAAAAAAGTGCCCAAAAAAATCAAACAGCGCCGAAAAACAGCGACCGCCACGGAAAAAAACGAGTGCCGCCGAAAGAAAACGAGCACCACCGAAAAAGACCGATCTGTCTGTTCGGCTCCGCTCGCAGTCCCGCCTCCCTGCGCTCGCTTCCGAAACAGCAGGGAGGCGGGACTGCGAGCAGGAGCCGAACAGACGGCTCAGACTTTTCCGCCGGCGCTCTGTCTTTTCCGGCCGCGCGGTCTTTCTAGGCGGCAATTTTAAATGTGGGAAAGATGGAAATGATGCTGGCAAGCTGCAAATGACGCTGACAAGCTGCAGATCACACTGGGCAAGCTGCAGATCACACTGGGCAAGCTGCAAATGACACTGGGCAAAGCTGCAAATGACGCTGGGCAAAGCTGCAAATGACGCTGGGCAAGCTGCAAATGACACTGGGCAAAGCTGCAAATGACACTGGGCAAGCTGCAAATGACACTGGGCAAGCTGCAAATGACGCTGGGCAAGCTGCAAATGACACTGGGCAAAGCTGCAAATGACACTGGGCAAGCTGCAAATGACGCTGGGCAAGCTGCAAATGACACTGGGCAAGCTGCAAATGACGCTTAAATGTAAGTGTTTTTTTTCCCTAAACTTCCCTCCTAAAACTTTTTTTCCTTAAAATGCCCTCCTAAACTTGGGGTGCGTGTTATACGCCGATAAATACGGTACTACATCAATGCGGCGTGGCATGGAGGTGATCAGCCTGTGGCCTTGCTGAGGTGTTATGGAAGCCCAGGTTGCTTTGATAGCGCTCTTCAGCTCATCTACATTATTGGGTCTGGTGTCTCTCATCTTCCTCTTGACAATACTCCACAGATACTCTATGGGGTTTAGGTCAGGTGACTTTGCTGGCCAATCAAGCACATTGATACCATGATCTTTAAACCAGGTATTGGTATGTTTGGCAGTGTGGGCAAGTCCTGCTGGAAAATGAAATCAGCTTCTCCATAAAGCTGGTCAACAGAGGTAAGAATGAAGTGCTCTAGAATGGTAGAGGGCTGCGCTGACTTTGGACTTTGATAAAACACGAGTTTCACTTTTTGAATTGAATTACTGAAATAAATACGTTTTTGATGATACAGTAGAATCTTGGTTTACGAGTTATGCAGTTAACAAGCATTTTGAAAGACGAGCAACTTTTTTTTTTTTTCAATTCTGACTCGGTTTGCGAGTGTTGTCTCGCAAGATGAGCAGAATTCAAGCTAATAGAGCCTGCAGTACCACATTTGGCCTGATATGCGGGGGCGCTGGAGCCGAGAAGAGCCGAACGACGCTGATTACAGCCAATCGGCACCGTTTGGCAATGCTCGGAAAGAAATGGAAATACTCAGTTTCCGAGCATTTCCAAGATTTACCGAGGTCAGCCGAAGTGTCCTCGGGCCTTTCCGCCCGTTTCGGAGGCTCTACAGTGCCCACCTCTGGCTGCATGCGGTATTGCATGCCATTGAAGTCAATGTGGAACTAATTATTTTAGTTTCCATTAACTTCAATGGGGAAACTCGCTTTGATATGCAAGAACTTTGAATTACAAGCATTCACCTGGAACGGATTATGCTCGTAATCATTATCATTGATATTAATAGAAGGAAAAGAAGGAATAGAAGAAAAAGTGCCCCATCATTGGTATCAATAGAAGGAAAAGTGCCCCACCATTGGTATTAATAGAAGAAATAGTGCCCCATCATTGGTATCATTGGGAGGAATAGTGGCCCATCACTGGTATCAGTGGGAGGAATAATGCCCCATCATTAGTGCCAGTGGGAGGAATACTGCCCCATAATTGGTATTAATAGAAGGAATAGTACCCCATCATTGGTATTAGTGAGACAAATAGTGCTCCATCATTGACATCAGTGGGAGGAATGGTGCCCCATCATTGGTATTAATAGTGCCCCATCAGTGGTATTAATAGAAGGAATAGTGCTCCATCATTGACATCAGTGGGAGGAATGGTGCCCCATCATTGGTATTAATAGAAGGAATAGTGCTCCATCATTGACATCAGTGGGAGGAATGGTGCCCCATCATTGGTATTAGTAGAAGGAATAGTGCCCCATCATTGACATCAGTGGGAGGAATGGTGCCCCATCATTGATATCAGTGGGAGGAATAGTATCCCATCATTGGTATCAGTGGGAGGAATAGAGCCCCATCATTGCTGTCAGTGGGAGGAATAGTGCCCCATCATTGGTATCAGTGGGAGGAATAGTGCCCCATCATTGGTATCAGTGGGAGGAATAGTGCCCCATCATGGTATTAGTGGGAGGAATAGTGCCCCATCATTGGTGTCAGTGGGAGGAATAGTGCCCCATCATTGGTGTCAGTGGGAGGAATAGTGCGCCATCGTTAATGTTAGTGGCAGGATTTATGCCTGACTGTTGGTGCCAGTAGGAGGAAAAGTACCTCATATGATTGGGGGGAATAGTACCCCAAGAGCCAGATAAAGGCTAGAAAAGGCGCCATATCTCGGACTGCAGTTTGGAGACCACTGCCTAAGTACAACAATGGCGCCTATGAAGTCCCACCACAAATCTGTAGTGTAAAATATTGATTGCCATAAATGAGCAAATATCTCCCCATTATCAGTGGGGGGGGGGGGGTATCTGCAGTGAAGACCTTTATAGTGTGCAGTGAAATGACAGTAAGCACTTTCCATACAGGAGAGGAGCCTGTACAGCCATGCGAGACTAAAGGGAAGGTCGGAGTTCTGCTTTAAGTGTAACCTAGGACAGCGCGCCTGCATGTTACCAGCATTTCATAGGATTATACGGTCCCGACAGCCAAAGCATACCCCTCGGCTCAGCTTTTCATCTAAAGAGCTGTCTGTGTTAACGTTAAAGCATATATACCAAAAAAAAAAAAAAGCAAATCCCACGAGTGTCGGCATATATTATTTATAGGAAAAGCGCGACTCAAACAACAGCTACCAGCAGCTGTGGCAGGGCCTTGATCCTGGAATTGTCTGTGCGCACCGAGAACCACACACAAAGTGTATCAATATTGACTGAACCGGATCGCGGGAACCCAGAACTGTCTTGTGACGATTTTTGCATACAAAATAACTATCAAACGGCATAACAATGGTGGCCTGAGAATGCGCGCAGCAGATTGCCGCTTCTAAAGCGTGCTCCAAATCCCATTGGCTCATTTGGCACCCGTTCTGTGTAATATTAGCACCGGTGACAATGCTAATTAATATCCACGGACACAACATAATTACGCTGCAGAAGGACACTTTTTTTTTTCTTTTTTTGGCCAAAACAATGATCCATCTGACAAAATGTTACCCAACACGCGTGAAACATATGTACCCAGGTTCGAAGGTCTCAAATTCCTTAAAGGCAATGTACAATCTGCTGATTTTTTTTTTTCTATTAACCACTTCAGCCCCGGACCAATTGGCAGCCAAAGGACCAGGCCCCTTTTTGCGATTCGGCACTGCGTCGCTTTAACTAACAATTGCACGGTCGTGCGACGTGGCTCCCAAACAAAATTTACGTCCTTTTTTTCCCACAAATAGAGCTTTCTTTTGGTGGTATTTGATCGCCCCTGCGTTTTTTATTTATTTTTTTTTGCGCTATAAACAAAAAAGAGCGACAATTTTGAAAAAAAACGCATTATTTTTTATTTTTTGCTATAATAAATATCCCCCAAAAATATATAAAAAAACGTTTTTTTTTCCCTCAGTTTAGGCCGATACATATTCTTCTACATATTTTTGGTAAAAAAAAAATCGCAATAAGCGATTATTGATTGTTTTCGCAGAAGTTATATCGTTTACAAAATAGGGGATAGTTTTATAGCATTTTTATTAATAATTTTTTTTTTTATTAGTAATGGCGGCGATCAGCGATTTTTATTGTGACTGCGACATTATGGCGGACACATCGGACATTTTTGACACATTTTTGGGACCATTGTCATTTATACAGCAATCAATGCTATTTAAATGCATTGATTCCTGTATAAATGACACTGGCAGTGAAGGGGTTAACCACAAGGGGGCAGTGTAGGTATTAAGTATGCCTAGGGGTGCGTTTCTTACTGTGGGGGGGCGTGGCTGTCAGCTAGTGAATGCTGATCTCTGCTCCAATCACAGGGAGCAGAAATCGGCGTCACTAGTTGCTAGGCAGAACGGGGAGATGCTGTGTACTTCCGCATCTCCTCGTTCAGCCTTCCCGTGAGACGATCGCGGGTGTCCCCGCGGCGAACGAGTCCGCGGGGACCGCGACCGGCCTCACGCCTCACGGGGGTCCCGACCGCACGGGGGCGCGCCGCTCCCGGCGCGCTCCCGATGGCACGGCAGGCATTAAGGAGGGACATATATACGCCCTCCTGCCTGTACGTGCCATTCTGCCGACGTATATCGTCGTGCGCCAGTCGGGAACCGGTTAAAGGAGTTGTGATCAGCTCAAAGCTGAATTCCAGGTATGGCGTTTTCCGGCTGGACGAGGTGGAGATCTTGATGTCACTCATCCAATCAAAGAAAGCTTTGCATTACCGTATATACTCGAGTAAATGCCGAGTTTTTCAGCACATTTTTTTTGTGCTGAAAGTGCCCCCCTCGGCTTATACTCGAGTCAAGCACTTTTCTGCAGCAGAAAATGACATTTTCCGATCCGACTTTGGGGCCCCATATCTCGGGAAACCCCAAATTTGGTATGCCAACCCAATGGACCTATCTCTACAACATATCCAAAGATGGGGTTCCTAGCACCAAGTGACCCCGAGATACAGGGCCCCAAAGTCGGTCAACTGTGTCCATCTGCAGCAATGTCATGCAAATGCATGCAAATAGGCACAGTCAGAACCCTTAACTACCAAGTTTGGGGGACCTATGGCTGGAAATGGGCACAGTGAGACTGACAATGGGCATTGTTGACCCTCTTTTCCACTTATATATAGATGGGATTCCTAGCACTAAGTTTCCCCGAGATACGGGGCCCCAAAGTCGGCTCGGAAAATGTAATTCTCTGCTGCAGAAAAGTGCTTGACATTTTCCGACCCGAATTTGGGGCCCCATATCACTTGGTGCTAGGAACCCCAAATTTGGTATTCAAACCCAGTGGAACTAGCACTACAACATATCCAAAGATGGGGTTCCTAGCCCCAAGTGAGCCCCGAGATACAGGGCCCCAAATTCGGTCAACTGTGTCCATCTGCAGCAATGTCATTTCGGGACCCTTTGGGTACAGAGACCCCAAATTTTGTCAGCAGCTAAGGGGCATTTAGGAACCCTTAACTACCAAGTTTGGGGGACCTATGGCTGCAAATGAGCACAGTGAGGCATGCAAATGGGCACAGTGAGGCTGCAAATGGGCATTGTTGACCCTCTTTTCCACTTGCAGTAGCTGCGCATTTCTCACCCTAGGCAGAAAGTCAATAAGTCAATACGTTTTCCCAGTTGTTTGTGGTAAAATTAGGTGCCTCGGCTTATATTCTGGTCAGCTTATACTCGAGTATATACGGTAATTAAGAAAAATACAAAGTGTTCTCCAAATGGAGCCCATGGGGAAAGAACAACCTCCTATGTTCGTTAAGCAGCAGGTAGGCCACTCGGCAAGGTGCCTACTACTTTTTTCAAAATGTTTATTGGGTTTTATCAGACATGACAACATAAACAATACAATACAGTGTTGAGCTTATCATCGGACCATAAGGTCCCATAACATAAAAAGTAAAGCAGTAACGACTAAATAGACATACAAACAGTTTCGCATCATGAAAGGATCGGTAACTATCACTAGTGGTGTGACCAAGGCTATCCGGCAACCCTTTTTCAAGTGGTTATAATTAGTGATGCACCGATGCCACTTTTTTGACACAGAGTAAGAGTACCGATACTTGACATCATGTACTCACCGATACCAATTACTGATACCTATCACCTACAAAGAGGGGTGGTTTGGGAGGTGGGTTGTTGTTTTGGAGCCGGGTGATGGCAGGGTGGGAGGGGAAGGGTAAGTGAGGGCAAGGTAGTTGAGGGTGGGGTGAAATAGGGATTGTGGGGTGGGAGAATTTAGATGGAAAAGGCTGTGATTGCTGGGTCAGAGACTGCAGGCATGGTACAGGAGACAGTCAGAGACTGCAGGCATGGTACAGGAGACAGTCAGAGACTGCAGACATGGTACAGGAGACAGTCAGAGACTGCAGGCATGGTACAGGAGACAGTCAGGGACTAAAGGCATGGTATAGGAGACAGCCAGAGACTGCAGGCATGGTACAGGAGACAGTCAGGGACTGAAGGCATGGTACAGGAGACAGTCAGAGACTGCAAGCATGGTACAGGAGACAGTCAGAGACTGAATGCATGGTACAGGAGACAGTCAGAGACTGCAAGCATGGTACAGGAGACAGTCAGAGACTACAGGCATGGTACAGGAGACAGTCAGAGACTGCAGGCATGGTACAGGGGACAGTCAGAGACTGCAGGCATGGTACAGGAGACAGTCAGGGACTAAAGGCATGGTATAGGAGACATACAGAGACTGCAGGCATGGTACAGGAGACAGTCAGGGACTGAAGGCATGGTACAAGAGACAGTCAGGGACTGGAGGCATGGTACAGGAGACAGTCAGAGACTGTAGGCATGGTACAGGAGACAGTCAGAGACTGCAGGCATGGTGCAGGAGACAGCCAGAGACTGCAGGCATGGTACAGGAGAAAGTCAGGGACTGAAGGCATGGTACAGGAGACAGTCAGAGACTACAGGCATCGTGCAGCAAGGAAACAAAGCTTGTGGGCTGTTAGGATGGGCGGGCCTGCACTTAGCGATGCCAATGGGAGGAGAAGGCGGGGAAGGCACTGTCCGGAGGGGAGGAGGAGGCGGGGAAGGCACTGTCCGGAGGGGATGGGGAGGCGGGGAAGGCACTGTCCGGAGGGGATGGGGAGGCGGGGAAGGCACTATCTGGAGGGGAGGAGGAGGCGGTCCACTCCCAAGTGATGTCACTTCCGGTAGCGGTTTCCGGTATCGGAGCATTTTCGCGAGTACCGATACTCGTGAAAATGGCTAGTATCGGCACCGATATCGGTATTGGTATCGGTGCATCCCTAGTTATAATATGTAGAATCCAAGCCACCCAATAGGTCAGAAGCCCAAGTCTTGCCGCTCCGCGACAAGGCTCCAGTATATGACGAGTCCCGGGAATTTCTAAAGGGTGTCGGTGCCTACTACTTTGATTCCAGCTTCCACTGGGATAGGGCATGCAAGGTTACATTGGTCCAAACTGTACCTATGCATTAATGAACAAAAAAAAAGGTTCCTCAAAAGTTGGGATTTTAACGGTCCAGAAACAGTGAATAGTATAATGTAATATAAAAGTACAAAGTTTATTAGTGAAAAATCTTATAAAATGGATCAATAAAAACAAACACATAGCATATATGACACCATTGAAACAAACCAATGGATAACCTATTGGTCAACTGCCTATGGATGTAGGACAGAAGAAAATCCAACGCGTTTCAACAGAAATAGTGGAGGTCTTCTTCAGGGACAAAAAGTTTTTTCAAAATGTGCTGATGATTCAAGCACTGGAAGTCATAGCTCAAGAGCAAGAGAAAAAAACGCTAAAAGTGTACCAACAGGCAAGGAGGTACAATGCCGCCAAATGGGGCCCCAATCTCAGACCGGAAGATCCCAAAAGGGGCCAGGGCAAATGAAGGACCAGTAACTCTCGGTAATGGCTCCAGAGATCTTTCAACTCAGCAGTGCAATATGCGAATGATATCTCTCACGAGTGGCAGGGATGTAAGAGAGGGTGGGGGACTCTTGACTTCTGATGGTTTATACAGTCTTAAAGATACAACTGGCATTTTCAGGGCAATCATAATGTTTCATAATGTTTTCAGGGCAATGATAATGTTGATGTGGCCCACAATAAAATTGAGTCTGACATCCATGCTCTAAAGCAGCCTTTATCAACCTTTTTAACATGGGGGAACCCCTGAGATACCTTTCCAGGCTCAGGGAACCACTGCTAATATTTACTATATCTACAGCTCCCAGTACATTAGTATGATGGTTACTAGGAAAAATGGTCCCTATATTTGTGGTCATTAGGAAGATATCCCCCCTTACAAATATCACTGTCAGTAGTTACTCACCTCAGAGTAATGCCCTGTACACACGGTTGGAAATTCCGACGGAAAAGGTCTGATCAAATTATGTTGTCGGAAAATCCGATCATGTGTGGGCTCCGTCTGACTTTTTCTGTCGGAAATTCCGCCGGAAAAAATTTGAGAGCAGACTTTTTCCGATCGTTTGATAGAGAATTCCGACGGACAAAGTGCCACGCAGGCTCAGATCAAATTACGAGACCAAAGCTATTGGCTACTAGCCTCTACGTAGTTCCGTCGTACGCAACGAACGTCACCACGTTCCGAACCATCGGATTTTCCGACAACTTTGTCCGTTCGTGTGTATGCAACACCAGTTTCGGACAAAATCAGTCGGAAAAAAACAGACGGATTTTGTGGTCGGAATTTCCAACCGTGTGTACAGGGCAGAAGAAGTCACTCATTGCTCAAGGAACCCATAGAAACCTCTGGAGGAACCCTCAGGTTTCCACTGAACCCTAGATAAAAAAAAAAAGGCTGCTCTATAGTATTCCCCCTGCACCCCTTCACTTGGAGCTATGGAGGTGAAAGGAGGAGCAAAGGAGCTGGGCCAGCACAGGCTGTAATTAGAGACTCCCAGAGGTGGAGAGGGCTATGACATGCAAGGAGGGAGGGATTGTGCTTCAGAATTGACTCTTCCTGGAGTAGCTACCTTTTTTTTAGCAAGTTCAGGGCACATTGCTTACAAAATCATTTCCAGAAAGAAGAAAATACTACAAGTAGAGCATTTAAAATACCTTTTTTTTTGGTGTTATTCGCAAATTTTTTTTTTTTTTTAACAAGAAAAGTTATTCGCAAATTTTTAAGTGGTAGACGTGGTCTCTTTAATCATTCCCTACTCTATCCATGTTTTGGCTTTACATATGCTTTAGATGCAAATAGAGGCATGTGTGTATGTTTATAGTATGTTGTTAGCGGTATTCATAAAACAGCAAGGTTTCCAGTTAAGTACCAATAAAGCAGAAGACAACGTGTGTACATACAGAGCACGGCGAAAAGCTGTCATTTCATGTCTTTTATATAAGCGCTGTTTACTTATGTGGGCGTCTGGCTTGATCTCTTCTCTTTCTTCAACACTTTGAAAGCCTGCATACAACATAAGTCTTATGCAGTCAAAATTTCTCATCTACAGATAGTTGATTTTTTTTTAGGCATTATCAACATCGACAGAACAGTCTATAACTAGAGACGGATGAAACAGTAATCACCTTATCTGATATCAGTGGTACCTTATCTGATATCGGTGGTACCTTATCTGATATCGGTGGTACCTTATCTGATATCAGTGGCACCTTATCTGATATCAGTGGTACCTTATCTGATATCAGTGGCACCTTATCTGATATCAGTGGTACCTTATCTGATATCAGTGGTACAACTAACTTCGCCAGCCCTGGTATAAGAAAAATTGGTTCAATGTCATCTGTAGGGTTGAATATGGCCTCAAACCTGATATTAGAGCTGCAACTAACGATTATTTTGTCTGTCGACTAATCTAGTGATTATTTTTTTGATTAGTCATCGACTATAATGATTATTTATTTTTTTTCTTTTTACTTAATCAAGTTTTTTCTTTTTTGATTAGCTAATTAATCCTTTGGATAACTTTACAAAAAATAATAAGTACATTAAAAAAAAGGTAAGAATATAACTACACACACATATATATATATATATTATATGTATATTATATATATGTATGTAGTTATATTCTTTTATCTTACCTTTTTTTTTTAATGTTCTTTTTTTTGCTTTTCTGTTCAGAAGTTCGTGAAAATGTTTATAAAGTATTTATATTTTTTACAATGCTTTCTTTTTTTTAAGGGGAGGGGGGGGGGGGTGCGGGGACAGCGTCAGTGTGTTTTTTTTATTATTTTTTACAATTTTTTTTTTTTATTATTTTTTACAATTTTTTTTTTTATTATTTATTGCAATTTTTTTTTTTTTATTAGCCATGTTGGGGGGCTATGGTGAGATATCAGGGGTCTTAACAAACCTCTGACATCTCCCATTTTAACAGGGAGAGGGACTAGGGACACAGATTCCCCAGTCCCTTTTTCTGTAGCCTCCGCTGCACTGATAATGAATGGAGAGAAGACAGCGGCTTCTCTTCATTCATTAACTGAGACATCGTAATCACAGGTTACAATGTTTCAGTTATGTGAATGGACAGAGTCAATGGTCACTGACTGTGTCCATTCAGAAAACTAAGGAGCCGGGTTTACCTCCTACCTCCGCTCTCCATCCTGAGATACCGAGGGGGGCGGCAGCACGGAGGGGGAGAAGAGAGGGGGACAGATGCACGGAGGGGGACACGGAGAAGAGAGAGGGGGACAGCAGCATGGAGGGGGACACCCACAGAGAAGAGAGGAAGACATGGAGCAGCATGGAGGGGGACAGCAGCATGGAGGGGGGCACCCACAGAGAAGAGCGGGAGATATGGAGCAGCATGGAGGGGGAAAGCAGCATGGAGGGGGACACGGAGAAGAGAGGGAAGACACGGAGCAGCATGGAGGGGCATAGCAGCATGGAGGGGGACACGGAGAAGAGAGGGACACACGGAGCAGCATGGAGGGGGACACGGTGAAGAGAGATGAAATTAGATGAAATGAGATGAAATGAGGAGAGAGGGAGACACGGAGCAGCATGGAGGGGGACAGATGCACGGAGGAGAGAGGGAGACACGGAGCAGCATGGAGGGGGACACGGTGAAGAGAGATGAAATTAGATGAAATGAGATGAAATGAGGAGAGAGGAAGACACGGAGCAGCATGGAGGGGGACAGATGCACGGAGGAGAGAGGGAGACACGGAGCAGCATGGAGGGGGACAGCAGCATGGAGAAGGACGGATGGGGACTGGAGCAGGATAGGGGACAGTCAGGTGATCGTGTGTGGGAGAAAAGCACCGGGCTGAAAGCCGCGGTGGGAGTGTACTGATCTGCAACTCGCAATGTGTGACGCGCCAACGCCTTTCACGCACGTCAACGTATTTTCGTAGTCGACATAATCGATTACGTCGACTCGTCATGGCAGCTCTACCTGATATATTGACATCGTGATGGGTGTACATTTTCTATGGTCACCAAGGCTCTGCCAACGTAGCGAACAGATGTGGAGGTGGAAGAAATAAACTATCTTGTTGAATATTTATGATCTTCTCACTATCACCACTATATGAGTTTGTTAGATATCCCATTCCACAACCATGGACATTAATAGGGAACTGGTCCCCTCTTTGCAGCTATAATGGCCTCCACTCTTCTGGGAATGCTATTTATAAGATTTTGGAGTGTGTTTGTGGGAATTTGTGAAGTGAGGTACAAATGTTGGTGGATGAAATGCCCTGGCTCACAATTAACATTCATCACAATTTATCACAAAGGTGTTCTATCAGGTTGAGGTCAGGGCTCTGTGAAGGCCACTCAAGTTCCTCCACACCAAACTTATCTATTTCTTTATGGAGCTGGCTTTGTACAACAGTCATGATGGAACAGAAAAGGGCCTTCACCAAACTGTTACCACAATGTTGAAAGATCACTTAATAGTAGGGATGCACCGAAATTTCGGCCGCCGAAACATATTGTCCGAAAATTGCCTTTTCTGCAATTTGCCGTAAGAGAAAAATCTCCAATAATGGAGCCAAAAATTGGACGGGGCCTGGGCGGGGCCATCTCCTGTACCATGTCCGCAGTCTCTAACCATCTCCTGTACCATGTCCCCAGTCTCTGACTCCTGTACCATGTCCCCAGTCTCTGACCATCTCCTGTTCCATGTCCTCAGTCTCTGACCATCTCCTGTACCATGTCCCCAGTCTCTGACCATCTCCTGTACCATGTCCCCAGTCTCTGACCATCTCCTGTACCATGTCCCCAGTCTCTGACCATCTCCTGTACCATGTCCCCAGTCTCTGACCATCTCCTGTACCATGTCCCCAGTCTCTGACCATCTCCTGTTCTATGTCCCCAGTCTCTGACCATCTCCTGTACCATGTCCCCAGTCTGACCATCTCCTGTATAAAAATATTTAAAGAAAAATAAGTTTCGGTATCAGTAATTTTCGGTATCGGTTTTCGGCCTAGTGTATTTTTCATTTTCGGTATCGGTTTCGGCACCAAAAAACCCATTCGGTGTACCCCTACTAAATAGGTAGGTTAAAAAGTTGACTGAGATTGAACCTTTCCTTGCTCTTTCCACAGGTGCCATGGCTGCCTGAATACAATAGAATACAATACAATACAGTGGAGATTCCTCCATGCATGGGCTGAAAGAGAAAAAAAATCATGTATGGCTACCTTTAGCATGTCTATCAGATTTAAAATACCGTACAAGTCCCAAAAGAGATTTTTATTATCTTCCTGTTCTGTTAGACACTTGCCAATTAGACAGGAAGTGAGAGGAAATTTCCATAATGGTGAGGCAGAGAGCAATTACCTCTGAAATAGAAAGCAACTGGGGACATTTTGAATTCCAATTTTCTCCTGTGATTGAGTATAAATAACCTGAATAGTGGTGTCTTCTGGCACCTTCATTCTGGCCTTTAGGCTGGGATCACTGGCTGTATACCCTGTTTCCCCGAAAATAAGACCTAGCGTGATTGTCAGTGATGGCTGTAATATAAGCCCTACCCCCCAAATAAGCCCTACCCCGCAAATAAGCCCTACCCTGTTTCCCCGAAAATAAGCCCTACCCTGAAAATAAGACCTACAAGGACTTTAACTAGGGCTTATTAGGGGGGTAGGGCTTATATTGCAGCCATCACTGACAATCACGCTAGGTCTTGTTTTCGGGGGAAAAGGGTAGTATGGTATAATGGGGTCCTGAGGGATCTTCCTTGTGGGAAGGAATCTGAATTGAGCATCCACCACGTAAGGTAAGGGTTAGTAGTACTCCCCAGTATGGAAGATTCTGAAGGACCCAGTGCCTCCTGGTTTGAACGGTGCTGCCTTGTCTGGCCAGAGGTTGGGAGGCAGACAGCCTGGGGTGTTATGTGCCCCCTGGAAGTGGTGACCCAGTGATGCTCTTAGTACCACTATTGGTTTGGGACACCACTGTAAGAACGAGCATTTGGCCATTTCTGCATTGCCTCATAGACTAGGCCTTCTTGCCAACACTGAGGCCATTTCTGTTGCCAGGTCGCCAGGGCTAGCCATTGTGTCTCACTGCACTTTAGCTATCTGTCATTTTCCTTTACTCACAGATGGTAGAGTGTGGGTCTATCCTGAAGTCTAGGGGGAGGATGTGTTGGCATCAGGTTCTTTCCTCCCCAGCCTTGGAGGGGGACTCTCTTTGGGAGAGCCCCCCCCACCAATTACTCACTGGTTGGATTTGGCTGATCATGAGAAGTGGGGCCCATGGGCCTTTTGGCTAGGTAGACCTGAGTATACCATGCCCCCATTGAGAATTTTGCACCACAGGGGGCCAGGGAGAGGTCCTTCCTCTTTGGGATGGGACCAAAGATGTACCCTAGTGACATTTTTTGTTTGTGTTTCCACATGCACTTTTTTTGGTTCACTTTGGTGTTTCGTTTTTGCGCACTGCACCGCAAGCTCGAGAAAAATAAATTGGTAAATAAATCACCTAAATAGGAAAGGTTAAAAAATTGACTGAGATTGAACCTTTTTCACGCTCTTTCCTAAACTGGAAAAGAAAAGTTTTGGCGGAAGATGAATAAAAAAGAAGATAAAAACTCATTTTAAAGCAAACACATCGCATTAATGTAACAGCTGGAGGAGAAATGCGATGACATTGCTACAGTGGGATTTCGTATTTGCAGAGCTGACTTCCGACCCTCCAGCGCTGATTTGCATGCATGCGGTGGCTGCCGGCAGGACGTGCGATGTGATCCGCTTGTGCGCATTGCATATCAAAACTAATTCTATTCTCTCTGCAGCTCAGTGGCTCGATGTGTCATCCGAAACTTCAATTAACACGTTCCGTGGTTGGCGCCAGTCAAAAGATTTGTCACACCGGCGACATGGTGTCACAGGAGCCAGGAAAATAAACTGGAACGCAAACACGCCGTTCAAAAAGGATGCAAATACGTTTTTAATAACTATGTAAGCAGCAAGATTTCCTCAGTAATGATATAAGTGTGTAAATTATTAATAATAATTAAGCGCGCATATCAACACAGCCATTACAATAACACTTCAGAGACCCACAGACTGGTAGAAAGTCTCCTGTGAGATACAATGCAATTTAAATTACTCTCGTTTACAAGGGAGGGATTGCTGAATGCAGGCTAAATTACCGCTGTTTAATTACAGAGGGAGAGCGTCCCATGTGCTTCAGAGAGAACTGTCCCTCAGCATTTAATGGATAAGTGTGCCCTTGACTATATTTTGCATGCTGACCATGTACAAGCAAATGGTAATCATACAGCTGGATACCATAAAGTTTGTTTCTGAGCGCCCAAGACATACAAGTTGACTGCACTGCTGATATCCTCTGGATGCTAATAGGGTCAATAGTCACATCCCTGAGGATGGCCACAGAGGCAAGGGAGTCACATGCCTGAGGATGGCCACAGAGGCAAGGGAGTCACATCCCTGAGGATGGCCACAGAGGCAAGGGAGTCACATCCCTGAGGATGGCCACAGAGGCAAGGGAGTCACATCCCTGAGGATGGCCACAGAGACAAGGGAGTCAGGGAGTCACATCCCTGAGGATGGCCACAGAGGCAAGGGAGTCACATCCCTGAGGATGGCCACAGAGACAAGGGAGTCACATCCCTGAGGATGGCCACAGAGGCAAGGGAGTCACATCCCTGAGGATGGCCACAGAGGCAAGGGAGTCACATCCCTGAGGATGGCCACAGAAGCAAGGGAGTCACAGCCCTGAGGATGGCCACAGAGGCAAGGGAGTCACATCCCTGAGGATGGCCACAGAGGCAAGGGAGTCACATCCCTGAGGATGGCCACAGAGGCAAGGGTGTGTGTTGGGTTGTAGAATGAAAAGCTTTGCACAGACCCCACCTCTCTATCCATCATGCCATACCATCAGGGAGGTGTGTGATTGACCCCACATTTATTCTGCAGAAGGATAACGACACCAAACATACTAGCCAATGTCATTAACCGCTATGCGACCGCCGGCTGTCTATTGACGGCCAGGCGGCGCAGCTCTCAGGGTGGGAGGGCGTCATATGACGTCTTCCCCTTCCTGGCCCTTCAGGGAGCGTGCGCGTGCCGTGTCCCTGGGCACCTGATGTGTGTGCCCAGCGGCCGCGATGTCCGCCGGGCACCCGCGATTGCCCGGTAACACAGCGGGACCGTGGATCTGTGTGTGTAAACACACAGATCCATGGTCCTGTCAGAGGAGAGGAGACCGATGGTGTGTTCTCAGTACAGGGGGTCCCCGGGTTACAAACAAGATAGGGACTGTAGGTTTGTTCTTAAAGCGGAAGTAAACCCATCGATTTAACAGTTTAAAAAAAAAAAGGCATGCCGGGAATGCTAACTGCACATTGGCTGTGCTCTCAACCAAACAGTCAAACCATCCAATGGCTGGTGTCATAACGGATCACATGTGCAGCACTGTGGCAGTTGAAGATTAACCAGAGGCAAAGATGGCAGCTTCCGTGGCTGAAAACGATAGGGGGGTTTACTTCCACTTTAAGTTGAATCTGTTTCTAAGTCGGAACAGGTACATTTTTTAAGTGTAGCTTCAGCCAAAAAAATCAATTTTTACGTTTTTTAGATAACATAGAGAAGGGTTATCACCCCTGTAACATTTGTTTTGCTGTCTGTGCCCCTGTTCAGAAGATTTCACTTCACCGTCTGTCCCAATGACAATTGGATTTTGAAAATTTTGGGTTGTTAGGGAAACATGGACTGGTGATAAAGATTCAGTGGAGACACCTTTTTCTCATATTAACACTTACAGGAGTGAATTTCCCTTCCTAGGGGTGGATTTCCTCTCACTTCCTGTTGTCTTCCTCCGTTTGTAAGTAGGAGTCGTTTGTAAGTCGGGGACCCCCTGTACAGAGAAACACTGATCGGTCTCCTCCCCTTGTAAGTCCCCTCCCCCTACAGTTAGAATCACTCCCAGGGAACATATTAACCCCTTCAGCGGCCCCTAGTGTTAACCCCTTCCCTGCCCGTAACATTTATACAGTAATCAATGCATTTTTATAGCACGGATCGCTGTATAAATGTGAATGGTCCCAAAAATGTGTCAAAAGTGTCCGATATGTCCGCCGCAATATCGCAGTCACGATAAAAATCGCCACCATTACTAGTTAAAAAAAAACAATAGAAATGCTATAAATCCATCCTTATTGCGATTTTTTTTTTTACCAAAAATATGTAGCAGAATACGTATCGGCCTAAACTGAGGAAAAAAAAAAATTTTTATATATTTTTTGGGGATATTTAGTATAGCGAAAAGTAAAAAATATTGTTTTTTTTTTTTTTAAACTTGTCCCTCCTCTTTATTTATAGCGTAAAAAATAAAAAACGCAGAGGTGATCAAATACCACCAAAAGAAAGCTCTATTTGTGGGGACAAAATGATAACAATTTTATTTGGGTACAGTGTTGTAGGATCGCGCAATTGTCATACAAAGTGTGACAGCGCTGAAAGCTGAAAAATGGCTTGGGCAGGAAGGGGGTGAAAATGCCTGTATTGAAGTGGTTAAAAAACTATCTTTAGCTTAAAGAAGAACAAGGAGTCCTAGAAATCATGGTTTGGCCCCCACAGAGCCCTGATCTCAAAATCTTGGAGTCTGTCTGAGATTAGATGAAGAGGCAGCCGACATCCACAGATCTGTGGTTAGTTCTCCGACATGTTTGGAACAACCTACCTGCCGAGTTCCTTCAAAAACTGTGTGCACGAGCATTGAGTGTTCATAGAAGAATTGATGCTGGTTTGAAGCCAAAGGGTAGTCATACCATATGTTGATTTGATTTGGATTTCTCTTCTGTTTATTTACTTTCCATTTTGTTAATTGATAAAAATAAACTATTAAACACTTCTATTCCTGAAAGCAATCTTCATTTACAGCATTTTTTTCACACCTACCTAAAACTTTTGCACAGTAATGTATATCATTGTTTTATTACCTTTTTTTTCTCCTTTGAGTATACAGTAGATCTATGATTGTCCCCAGCATGTCTGAATCTACTTACTGTTTACCGATTTACCACCTCTGTTGGAAGTCTATTTCAAGCATTGACTACTCTTTTGGTAAAATAATACTTCATAAGAATCATTTTGAACGTTCCTCCTTCTAGTTTGAGGTCATGCTTCTGTGTTCTTGATCCGGGCTTCATATTGCCCTCCAGAACCTTATTCATATTCTCCATGTATTTAAAGATTTCAATCATGTCTTCACTTTCACCATTTTTGTTGTCCATCCCTTGACTTATCTATATGGAGGAATCAGGACCTCTATCTTACTGCTGGTGGTCCCTTGACAGATAATAAAGCTATTTATAGGAGAATCAGGACCTTCTTCCTCCTGTTAGTGATCTCTCTAATAATATAAAGATCTATATAGAGGAATCAGGACCTCCTTGCTCCTGCTGGTGGTCCCTCTAGTGATAACTAAAGATCTATATAAAGGAATCAGGACCTCCTTCCTCCTGCTGGTGGCCCCTCTAGTGATAACTAAAGATCTATATGGAGGAATCAGGACCTCCTTCCTTCTGCTGGTGACCCCTCTATTGATAACTAAAGATCTATATAGAATAATCAGGACTTTATTCCTCCTGCTGGTGACCCCTCTATTGATAAGTAAAGATCTATATAGAGGAGTCAGGACCTCCTTCCTCCTGCTGGTGATCCTTATAGTGGTAACTAAAAATCTACAGTATATGGAGGAATCAGGACCTCCTCCTCCTGCTGGGGATCCCTCTAGTGATAACTAAAGATCTATATGGAGGAATCAGGACCACCTTCCTCCTGCTGGGGATACCTCTAGTGATAAATAAAGATCTATATAGAGGAATCAGGACCTCCTTCCTTCTGCTGGTGATCCCTCTATTGATAAATAAAGATCTATATAGAAGAATCAGGACCTCCTTCCTCTTGCTGATGATTCATCTAATGATAACTAAAGATCTATATAGGGAAATCATGACCTCCTTCCTCCTGCTGGGGATCCCTCTAGTGATAACTAAAGATCTATATAGAGGAATCAGGACCTCCTTCCTCCTGCTGGGTATCCCTCTAGTGGTAACTAAAGATCTATATAGAGGAATCAGGACCTCCTTCCTCCTGCTGGGGATCCCTCTAGTGGTAACTAAAGATCTATATAGAGGAATCAGGACCTCCTTCCTCCTGCTGGTGGCCCCTCTAGTGATTACTAGAGATCTATATAGAGGAATCAGGACCTCCTTCCTCCTGCTGGTGACCCCTCTAGTGGTAACTAAAGATCTATATAGGGAAATCAGGACCTCCTCCCTCCTGCTGGTGGTCCCTCTATTGATAAGTAAAGATCTATATAGAGGAATCAGGACCTCCTTCCTCCCGCTGTTCATCCCTCTAGTGATGCATCCTAGAAGTCTATTCACTTTTTCCAATGGCACTGATTGTCTTAGTTTCAGTTTTCCTTTAAATATTAGGATTGTTGGTACTATGATGATTACATTTACTCCTTTAGCCTAAAAAAACCCCCCCAAAAAATATATTGCTTCTAAATCATATTTAAACCGCAGAAACAAAAATGGAAACGGAAGCCCTTTGGAGCAGTGTGTGGCCTATCACAGCTCATCACCTTAGAAGGAAGATGACAGCCACTCCTGATAAGTAGACCGAATTCCAGCTGTCGGGATCCCAGCACGTCACCTACCTTCCTGCTAACCTCATAACCTACTTCTCTTCTCTCCTGACAGGAGGCTCCTCATTAGCTGAACGGGCTCTCCCGGGGCTGATTCTGCTAGCCACTGTACCATTACTTGTTAGGCTACGATGAAGGCTCTCCTCTACCATGGGAATCCTGCAGCACTTCCACCCAACCGGATTACCTTGTAACAAATAACAGAAAACTGTTATAATGATCTTGTAACCATTACAGCAGTAGTCTACGGGGGGGCTTCTCCTGATGTATGGATTTGGGGCACACATTTACTGTTCCAGCATAATTTTCTCTAGCTATGCTAACATCTAGACTGTAGTAGTATGCTGGTTTTATTTAATTTTGTTCATTATCTTCCTGCAAACTTTCATTTTATGCTAATCAGGACAATGAATACTAAAACAGAGACTTGAGTTGAATTAAAAGGCATGAATATATTACTTTGAAATGAGAGAACCCATTCAACCACCTTGAAACCGGACGGTAGACACCTGACCAAGTGGCGTCGCTAGGGGGTGGCTTTTGGGGCTATAGCCCCGAATCTGGGACCCATAGCACAGAGTCTCTGCAGGGGTCCCCAAGGGGAGGGGAGGCTCTCTGGAAAGCCTGATGTAAGTGGGGGGCTCTCTGGGGACCCTGATGCAGGGGGGAGGCTCTCTGGGGACACTGATTTAAGGGGGAGGCTCTCTGTGGACCCTGATTTAAGGGGGAGGCTCTCTGTGGACCCTGATTTAAGGAAGAGGCTCTCTGAGGACCCTGATTTAAGGGGGAGGCTCTCTGGGGACCCTGATTTAAGGGGGAGGCTCTCTGGGGACCCTGATTTAAGGGGGAGGCTCTCTGGAGACACTGATTTAAGGGGGAGGCTCTCTGTGGACCCTGATTTAAGGGGGAGGCTCTCTGTGGACCCTGATTTAAGGGGGAGGCTCTCTGAGGACCCTGATTTAAGGGGGAGGCTCTCTGAGGACCCTGATTTAAGGGGGAGGCTCTCTGGGGACCCTGATTTAAGGGGGAGGCTCTCTGGGGACCCTGATTTAAGGGGGAGGCTCCCTGGGGACCCTGATTTAAGGGGGAGGCCTTCTGGGGACCCTGATTTAAGGGGGAGTCTCTCTGAGGACCTTATATCGGGCGGCATCGCCCGGTTCAATAGAAACCACCCAACATTGGGCCCATGTGTTCTGCAGCCAGTCCGATAGAAGCCGGCCAGGCTTCTGTCCAAGGGGCATGACCCAAAAACGTCTGCCAATCGGCTCCTGATCAGCTCTCTCAGCCAAAGGCTGAGAGCATTGACCGGAGTGTTCTAGAGGGGGGCTCAGCAGGGGAGATCGCTGTACTAACACGACATAGTTTGTACAGCGGTTCCGACCTAAGCTGTCAGTTTGTGTGGTGTGTACCAGGCTTAACTGCTATTCTCAGGAGATTTGGTAATATCATTACTGTGTTGCTTATTGTTCTCCTTGCTGGAGGCTCTGACACAAGGAAGCACAGCCCTGCCTCTACCAAGATGGGGAGAGACACACAGAGACACCGTACAGAACAATGTGGAAGTGTCAGCTGCAGGGAGACCAGATGCAAAACTGGTGACTAGTCGTTTGCCCTCTGCCTCCCCTTTTTTTTGGGCACAGCTTCCATAGTTCAGATCCCCTCTAATACCCATGATGTCCAAATAGTTCATATAGGTGTGATAGTAAGGTGTTCAGGTTCAGGTCAAACGTGAGTTTGACCCAAACCTAACCTGTTCGTGGCTTGGCAAACCGCCAAACAATATGGCCACATTTGGCCTCCTAAATCCTTGGCCCAACAATCAGCTGGGGATCCTAGGTGGTATCATTGAGCAAACATGGTCATGACCTTATCTGATCAATAATGTCCCCCAGGACCCTTCGCACTGCATTTACAGTGCACTGTCTGCACTGGGGATTCTGTCATTTGTGATGGGAGTCCAGTGGGAAGCATCGTCAGGAGGCAGGCGATTGTCGTGATTGACATTAGATTTACATTGCTGGATGTTGTGATTGAGGCTGGATTTACATTGGGGACATCGTTTATATTTTTTATAACGTATTTTTATTAAAGGACCTTTTCACATTGTCTTTGTGTTTATTGACATTTTCACTTTTTTGGGACTGGGTGGAACATTCAATGGAATCTCACATCATTTTTGTATTTTGTTAGTGATGCCTTTGAAGGACTTCATCATACAATTCCATAACCTCAGCTTTAAAGAATTTGGAAATCCAAAATTTTTGTGAGGTCCCGTGGAACCCAGAATCCCTTGGAAAGGTTGGGAAACCCTTGTTTCAGCTCATGGGTAATAAGGGGTAACTAATGCGCACAACCTCACTATAGGAAATGGTGGGAAGCTGCCAACATATAAAGATCTCACACAGTAAAGTAGAATTTGTGAAAATAGTATGTGGCGCTAAACACCCGGGGGGAACCCCGAATAAAATACCAAGTCTAAATATGTGAAATAAAATCTGCAAATAAATAATTAATAGCAATCTTCCGAATCAATCAAAATATCTGATAAACGATTATATAACAGTGCAAATCAGGTAAAGTACGATAACCTTATGTGCTATATTCCAAAACTGTGCAATAATATCAGTAAAATTCCTCCAAGATGTATCATAAAGTGCAGCGATCTCTTCTAATAAATAATTAATATAAAGTGCAATAATATTCTAATTCATATGAACACAATAAGGTGCAATGCGTCAGGGAGGAGCCAGGTGTCGCCGTTCACTTCCGGTCGCAGCCGGGACCGGAAGTATCTTTGATCTTCATCGCTTTTACCAAATTTTAAATGTAAGTGGATATTTGTTTTAAATAAATATTATATGTGATTTACTACACATTGGAGCCCCATACTATTTTAACAAATTCTTGTTTCAACTCCCCATGCACCTCCTATGTCTAAGTCACCCTGTGTCCATTAGGAGCACAGGGTGACTGAGAAAATATGACTTGGATTACCTAAAATGGGACAGTTATATTTATCCACAATATCTCCCAGGATATATATAAAGACTATTCCTGGTTTGTTTGAATCTGAACTCAACATGTTAATTGAAAGAGCTGATCACATTGGCCTCTGTACAATGTAGGCTCCTACTGGAGCTCCTACTGGAGCTCCTGCTATTGTGAAAAGGTGTCCTGTGTTTATACTTATGATAATGTATAATCTACTGTGTGAAGCTTGGTGACAAGTCTGACCTGTAGTGAAATCCTGATTAATCACAACAACGACCAGGTGGGCACGGAGTCACATTGGCTGCTTTAAAGTGGTTGTAAACCCTTACAGACCACTTTGACCTACAGGTAAGCCTACATTAAGGAGATGAAGAAGGAGGACCGCTTTGGGGGCTTCGTTCTCAGGTAAGTTATTCATAATGAGCTAGTATGCTATGCATACTAGCTCATTATGCCTTTGCCTTGCAGGGTGCATTTTTTTTTTTACATTTTTTGATTGGCTTTACTTCCTCTTTAAGGGGTTAGTGAAATAGCTCATGTTAATTTACGTTTCTGGTTACAGGTGTATTCTTAGAGTAATATGAGCAGGAGGGGGGAACCTACTGTATATAAGACTGTATTCTTGTTCTAATAAACAGTCCATGTTCAGCAACCAAACAAGTATTGTCTTGTTTGTTGTTGGGAGTGGTTTGGAATATCTGATATCTATATTCAGACTGGGAGGAAGCGGTATATGACGAAAGCACTCAAGCGGAGGGTGGGACGTTTCGTTACAATTTTATATTCCTGATAAGTGCCTGCTGTACCATGTACTTGTATGAGGAAGTATCCTGTTCTTAGAGCTGGGCGATTTTCTCCCAAAAAAAAAAATCTGCGATTTAAAAAAAAAAAAAACTCGACTCACGATTTGAATAGATTTTTTCTTTTTTTTTGATGGACACTGGGCCGGTCCTGAGGAGCTGCGGGCAGGAGTTTTTAGGCGAGGCCGCGGCTTCGGCCTAGTCCGCGAGGCCAGACGCTGAAGACTAGGCTGAAGCCTAAAAACTCCTGCCCGCAGCTCCTCAGGACCGGCGTGGTGTCAGCGCTGGTCCTGGTGAAAAAAAAAATGTAAAAAAGCCCTACCTGTTCTCTTTGTATTGCTTCCTTTGTGTGAAATCCCTGGTGTTCCTGCCAGTCCCACTGCTTTTCTAATAAAAACTGATCACACTAAGCACGAGAGCCCAGCGTGGTCAGTTCTCTAGGTGTGCTGGGAACTCAGCCTGCTCTACTCCAATGATAAGACTTGCCCCGACACCTCGCCCTCTGCACAGCCATTCACTGGAAAGACCAGTGTAATGCTGTTTCTCCTCCCCCAGCTCTTATTCAGCTAAGAACAGAGATTATGTGAGCACTTATAAAAATAGGAAAAGCACAGGGCTGCTTAGAATCTACCATTTTGAATTCAATTACAGTGAATATTACAAGAAATACAGATATTTACACCATCCTTATAACACTCCGCTGATATTCATGGAAATCACAACTAAAAGAGCCAATTACAGAATCTTATTATACTTCCATTCTACATACATTATAGGTTTAAACATGTTACTTATTTTAGCGATAACTGATTGCAATTTTTTTCCACTTCTGCCTCTGCAAAATGCACAGCCTTTAACTATTTATTGGTAAAATCCCCAAATTAAACAGCAGGTGGCAGCCATCTTGCTTGATTGCCAATCTCGCCATGCGTCATTTAACACACTGGTAACTAAGAGCGAGCAGGACGCATGCAGCTCCCGCCATTCCATCTGCTCAAGTGGGGGCTAAAAAAAAGAAGAGTTCTAAATGAAGGGATTGTGAAGGGGGTCCACAATAAGGGGGGCAGCTATGTGACAACCCATTAAATATATGTAAACCCAATCACTAAAATCTCACATAATTCAGAACGTGTTAAAGGGATATCAAAAGCCATTTCCAAAAGGTTTAACCCTTTCGCTGCCAGGACCGTTTTTGCCTTCTTTTTTTTTTTTTTGCACACGTTTAAAAAAATAATTTTAGGCCTGAAGATTACATAAAACCCCCCCAACATATTTTCTTCTGAAAGCAGACATTCTAGAGCAGGGGTCTCCAAACTTTCTAAACAAAGAGCCAGTTTACTGTGCTTCAGACTTTAGGGGGGCCGCACTGTGGCAAGTGGGAGAAGAAAATGTCCTGGTGTCAGTGGGAGTAAACAATGCCACATCTTTAGCAGGAAGAATAATGCCCCATCATTGGTGTCAGTGGGAGTAATAGTGCCCCATTGTTGGTGTAAGTGGGAGGAATAGTGCCCCTTCATTGGTGTCAGTGGGCAGAAGGGTCCCCCATCATTAGTATCAATGGGAGGAATAGTGCCCCATCATTGGTGTCAGTGGGCAGAAGAGTGCCCCATCGTTAGTATCAATGGGAGGAACAGTGCCCCACCATTGGTGTCAATTGGAGGACTAGTGCCCCATCATTGGTGGCAATGAGAGAAACAGTGCCCCATCATAGATATCAGTGGGAAGAAGGGTGCCCCATCATTGGTATCAGTGGGGGGGGCGTGGCCCCATTGTTGGTGTAAGTAGGAGGAATAGTGCCCCATCATTGGTGTCAGTAGGCAGCAGGGTGCCCCATCATTGGAATCAGTTGGAGGAATAGTGCCCGCCATTGGTGCCAATTGGAGGAATAGTGCCCCCATCATTGGTGTCAATTGGAGGAATAGTGGCCCATCATTGGTGCCAATGAGAGAAACAGTGCCCCATCATAGATGTCAGTGGGCAGAAGGGTGCCCCATCATTGGTATCGGTGGGAGGAATGGTGCCCCATTGTTGGTGTCAGTAGGCAGAAGGGCGCCCCATCATTGGTGTCAGTGGGAGGAATAGTGCCCCATCATTGGTGTCAATTGGAGGAATAGTGCCGCATCATTGGTGTCAGTGGGCAGAAGGGTGCCCTATCATTAGTATCAATGGGAAGAATAGTGCCCCACCATTGGTGTCAATTGGAGGACTAGTGCCCCATCATTGGTGACAATGAGAGAAACAGTGCCCCATTATAGATGTCAGTGGGAAGAAGGGTGCCCCATCATTGGTAACAGTGGGGGGGGGCGTTGTCCCATTGTTGGTGTAAGTAGGAGGAATAGTGCCCCATCATTGGTGTCAGTAGGCAGAAGGGTGCCCCATCATTGGAATCAGTCAGAGGAATAGTGCCCGCCATTGGTGTCAATTGGAGGAATAGTGCCCCCATCATTGGTGCCAATTGGAGGAATAGTGGCCCCATCATTGGTGCCAATGAGAGAAACAGTGCCCCATCATAGATGTCAGTGGGCAGAAGGGTGCCCCATCATTGGTATCAGTGGGAGGAATGGTGCCCCATTGTTGGTGTCAGTAGGCAGAAGGGCGCCCGATCATTGGTGTCAGTGGGAGGAATAGTGCCCCATCATTGGTGTCAATTGGAGGAATAGAGCCCCATCATTGGTGTCAGTAGGCAGAAGGGCGCCCCATCATTGGTATCAATTGGAGAAATAGTGCCACATCATTGGTACTAATGAGAGAAACAGTGCCCCCTCATAGATGTCAGTGGGCAGAAGGGTGCCCCATCACTGGTATTGGTGGGAGGAATGGTGTCCCATTGTTGGTGTCAGTAGGCAGAAGGGTCCCCTATCATTGGTATTGGTGGGAGAATTAGTGCCCCATTGTTGGTATAAGTGGGAGGAATAATGTCCCATTATTGGTGTCAGTGGGCACAAGGGTGCCCCAGCATTGGTGTCAGTGGGATAAATAGTGCCCCGTCATTGATGTCAGTGGGCAGAAGGGTGCTTCATCATTGGTATCGGTGGGAGGAATGGTGCTCCATTGTTGGTATCAGTAAGAGAAATAGAACCTCAAGTGCCAGAGAGGGGCAAGCAAAGGGCTGTGACCGGCCCCGGGGCCGCAGTTTGGAAACCACTGCCCTAGAAAATAAAATAGTGGTAGTTCCAATTATTTATGTCATCTGATATGACTGTAAAGTACTAGGAAACGCAAAAGTTCAGTAAAAAAACACAGTGAAGTGAATTGTAGGGCAAACAAACCCAATAAACTACCCACGTTTTAAAATATAAAAGACGAGGTTGTACCGAGTAAACAGATACCCAACACGTCAAACCCCAAATTTGTGTGCACCCGTGAAATGGCATCAAACTTCAGTACCCAATATATTCTATAGGCGCCGCTTCAAAACCCCCCTATAGGTATCAGTTTAGTGTTACGGACGCGGTCTCTTGCTAGAATTATTGCTCTCACTCCGGTGTGGCGATATGTAAACATGTGTATCGCAAGCAACGTTTTCATGCGGAAGTTCCACCCGACACGTGTATTTACATTCGTACGTGTGTAAATGTGAGGTGGGAGGGGCCTCAAATTTTTCTTTAGTGTAAATATGAGATGTGAAGTCTTTTTGACCCCATATCTCACATTAAAGAGGCCCTGTCATGTTTTTTTTCTATTACAATGTTTACATTGGGATGTTTACATTCCTTGTAATAGGAATAAAAGTGAGCCAAAATGTTGTGTTTTAAAAGGGACAGTTTAAAAAAATAAAATAAAATGTAAAACAAATAAGAAAAAAAATATATATATTTTAAGCGCCCTGTTCCGCCGCGCTCGTGCACAGAAGCGAACGCATACTTAAGCCGTGCCCACATATGTAAACAGTGTTCAAACAACACATTTATTTTATTTTATTTATTTCAGGTACTTATATAGCGCCGTCAATTTACGCAGAGCTTTACATATACATTGTGCAATCACATCAGTCACATATGAGGTATCGCCGCGATCGGTACAGCGAGAGCAATATTTCTAGCCCCAGACCTCCTCTGTAACTCAAAACATGCAACCTGTAGAAATTTTCAAAAGCGTTGCCTATGGAGATTTTTAAGGGTCAAAGTTTGTCAGAATTCAACGAGCCGGCGCAATTTTTGAAGCGTGACATGTTGGGTATCAATTTACTCGGCGTAACATTATTTTTCACAATATAAAAAAAAATTGGGCTAACTTTACTGTTTTCTTATTTTTTTATTCAAAAGTGTATTTTTCCCCCCAAAAATTGCGTTTGTAAGACCGCTGCGCAAACACGGTGTGAAATAAAGTATTGCAACGACCACCATTTTATTCTCTAGGGTGTCTGAAAAATATATATAATGTTTGGGGGTTCTAAGTCATTTTCTAGCAAAAAAAAAACAACTGATTTTAACTTGTAAACAACAAGTTTGAACAATCGGCCCGGTCCTTAACTACTTGGTGCTGGCGCTATAGCCGAAAGACGGCTGCAGTGCGGCCCTAAGTTTCCCTGCGGGTCGTGCGCAGCACATTCTGCGATCACCGAGTCTATGAGACTCAGCTGATCACATATCGGAGTAAGGGGTCGATCCCGGCCCCAATCCACGTGATCAGCTGTCAGCCAATGACGGCTGATCACCTGATGTAAACAGAAGCTCGGTAATCCCTTTTTTTTATTTTCCTTGCGCTGTCAGCGATCACCGGCTTCTGTCATCGGTCCCTCACTCAGAAAGCTGCGGCTGTGCCCACCAGTGTCACCTGCCAGTGCCCACTGTGCCACCTAAGAGTGCCACCTATCAGTACCCACCAGTGCCACCTACCAGTGCCCACAGTGTCACCTACCAGTGCCCACAGTGCCACCCATCAACGCCCACCAGTGCTGCCAATAAATGCCCATCATTGTCTAATAATCAGTGCCACAGATCAGTGCTGCCTATCAGTGCCCATCAGTGCCAACTATCAGTGCCCATCAATGTCACCTATCAGTGCCTCTTACCAGTGCCGCGTATCAGTGCCCTTCAGTCCCACATATCAGTGCCCATCAGTGCCAACCATCAGTGCCACCTCTCAGTGCCACCTATCAATGCCGCCTCATCAGTGCTTATTAGTGCCACCTATAAGTGCCCATCAGTGCTGCCTATCAGTGCCCATCAGTGCAGCTTCATCAGCGCACATCAGTGAAGGAGAAAAATTACCTGTTTTCAAAATGTTATAACAAACTATGAAACAGTTTATTTTTTTTCAAAATTGCGGTCCCTTATTGTTTTATTTAGCAAAAAATTAAAAACCCAGCAGCAATTAAATACCACCAAAAGAAAGCTTTATCTGTGTGAAAAAAATTATAAAAATTTAATTTGGGTAAACTGTAGCATGACCGCGCAATTGTCATTCAAAGAGTAACAGCGCTGAAAGCTGAAAATCGGTCTGGGCAGGAAGGGGGTTTAAGTGCCCGGTAAGCAAGTGGTTAAGGAGTGGCGCAGCATCCTGAGCCGCTTTGTTGTGCGATGAAATTCCATTTCCAGGTTTATTTATCTATTCTAAAGCTGTGTTTTCTCTGAGGCCAGCTTCCTAAGCGAGCCGAGTAATGAGTTGTGGAGAGGACACACACCTTCTAAGAAAGTAATTAAATCTTGTTTGTCGTGTCGGTGAACTGTCCGCCATGCCGGCGATGCGCGGGATACTCCCTGCCCTACATAATGCGTCCCACAGTGCTGCCTCGGCACAATGTCCTGCTTTCTTGCCGCGACCTTTACATGGAGAAATTAGACACGCGACAAACGCCGCTCTTGTGTGACGCAGCGTGCGATCGGTCAAGCCTGCCCCATGAACTCTATTATCAGAGGCACAGTGTGTGCAGTGTTCTGTACTTGGGCTATGGCGGCTCCCTCTCATCCGTACAAAGACTCCGTAATCTGTTATCTGTGTCTGCAATTCCCACACAGAATAGGCTGACCGGGGAAAGAAACGCGCATTTTCAGCAAGCGTACATCTAAAGTGCTTTGTGGTACATTTTTGGTATTCCATATTTTTTTGCTAAGATATTTAACACATAAATGTATCAAACAACCACTAGGGGGAGCTCTGTATTTGATCCAACCTCACTCACCAACCTCACTCACCCCTTCTGCTTTACCACTTATCAACTGGCCAGTAATCATTTTACTGCTGGCCGCCCCCCAGGGCACCATGACATACCGGTTCGTCACACCAAACTTCAGGGTTTGCAGGTGCTTGGGCACAGCAACAAGTTCGTCAGCAGGCACGCAGCCAATGATTTTGGCTGTGAGCCTGCTGATTACTGTGGCCAATCCCAGCACCAATCTGTGTATGTTAGTAAGCACAACACACAGTTTTTTGTTTTTTTTTCTCCCAGATTTCACTTTCACACTGCCGCGACTTAAAATTCACGTGATTTTACCGCTATTTCAGGGAATGCCTGTGTAAACTTGACGTCTATGGACCTCAACTTGCATGAAAGTCGGACCAAAGTAGTACATGTCGCACAGATATGAATGGAAGACAATATAAAAAACAAACCAAGTCTTGCGAGCTACCATGTGAAAATCCAAATGATAATTAGAGATGATTAACCACTTGCCTACCAGGCACGAACACCCCCTTCCTGCCCAGGCCATTTTTAAGCTTTCAGCGCTGTCGCATTTTGAATAACAATTGCGCGGTCATACAACGATGTACCCAAATAAAATTTTTATAATTTTTTTACCCCACAAATAGAGCTTTCTTTTGGTGGTATTTGATCACCTCTGCGGTTTTTATTTCTATAAACAAAAGAAGAGGGACAAGTTTTAAAAAACGCAATATTTTTTACTTTTTGCTATAATAAATATCCAATTTTTTATTTTTATTTTAAACAAATTTTTTTCCTCAGTTTAGGCCGATACGTATTCTTCTACACATTTTTGGTAAAAAAAAAAAAAAAGCGCAATAAGCGTATATTGATTGGTTTGCGCAAAAGTTATAGCGTCTACAAAATAGGGGATAGATTTATAGCATTTTTATTATTTTTTTTTTTTTACTAGTAATGGCAGCGATCTGCGATTTTTATCGTGACTGCGATATTGCGGCAGACACATCGGACACTTTTGACACATTTTTGGGACCATTCACATTTATACAGCGATCCGTGCTATAAAAATGCTTTGATTGCTGTATAAATGTGACTGGCAAGGAAGGGGTTAACACTAGGGGGTGATCAAGGGGTTAATATGTTCCCCATGGGAGTGATTCTAACTGTGGGGGAGGGGACTGACTTGGGGAGGGGACCGATCGGTGTCACACCATCAGTCTCCTCTCCTCTGACAGTCCTGCTCAGTTACTGGGCAACCGCGGGTGCCCCGGCGGACATCGCGGCCGCCGGGCACGTGCATCCGGTCACCACGCGCGCCCCCTAGTGCCCGCAAAGGAAATGCCATCATGTGATGGTGGCCCGGAACAACAGATGTTTCTTGCCGCCGTCATATGACAGTGGGCGGTGGGGAAGAGGTTAAAGGACAGCTGCTAGCATTGATCAAGTCCCATAGGCTCGTGCCAAATAATAATTCATACCAATATAATGCTGCGCTATCCAAATGTAATCATATGATATCCTAGTAAATCCTAATATTACTGACTGCAGTTAAATAGTGGTGGTGAGATATTCCATTCCTATATGCATATTTCTCTATTGCATATGAATGTAACATGTGTATATAGAGGTGTGTATGCTACACAGGTTGTCATTGGGAGTATCGCATAGGATTGCAATTTTTAATTGTTTATGATCGCAACTTGTAATCGCATAAGATTGCATTATTATGTTCACTCGATTTTTTACGTAGGAATGGAATATCTCACCACCACTATTTAACTGCAGTCAGTAATGCCCCTTTCACACTGGGGCGTTTTTCAGGCGTTTTTTAGGCGCTTTATCGTTTAAAAAAGCGCCTGTAAAGCGCTTGAAAGAAGCCTCATCTGAAATCCCAATGTGAAAGCCCGAGTGCTTTCACACTGAGATCCCTTTCACACTGGGGCATTTTAGCATTAAAAAAAGCGCCTGTAAAGCGCCTCATCTGCAATCCCAATGTGAAAGCCCGAGTGCTTTCACACTGAGGCGCTGTGCTGGCGGGGCATCAAAAAAAGTCCTGCAAGCAGCTTCTTTGCAGCGCTTTTGGAGTGGTGAATACACCGCTCCTAAAGCGCCCCTTCCCATTGAAATCAATGGGAAGCGCCTGCAAAACGCCCAAAAAGCGCCTGAAAAACGCCCAAAAAGCGCCTTTGGCAGCAGCGCTTTGTGGGCACTTTTAACCCTTTATTTGGCCACTAGCAGGGGTTAAAAGCGATCGAAAAACGCTGGTAAAGCGCTGCTAGTTTAAGCGGCGCTTTACGAGCGTTTTTCGGGCGCTGGCAGTGTGAAAGGGCTCTTAAAGCACTTGGGCTTTCACATTGGGATTGCAGATGAGGCTTCTTTCAAGCGCTTTACAGGCGCTTTTTTTAACGATAAAGCGCCTGAAAAACGCCCCAGTGTGAAAGGGGCCTAATATTAGGATTTACTACAATATCATATGATTTCATTTGGATAGTGCAGCATTATATGGGCATTAACAGATATGAATGGTTATCATTGGAAATCGCGGGGAACGACTTGTCATGCGACTTTGCAGTCGCACACGTGTGAAAGGGGCCTCACCGTTCAGAGCTGAAATCAGGAAGAAAAGCCAGCCAGTAAAATCAGCACACATACACGTGTTAGGCAAATAGTTAACCCTTTGATGAGACCCTGGGTGTCTCATTAACCCCTTCACGCCGACTTACCGCAAATATGTGGCCTTTGGCCAGCTGCAGCTGCAGGCATCACCCCGGTACCATTTTTTAGAGCCAGTTCACACCACATGCATTCCAGTGCATTTTATTTTTCTGCATCAAAAACGCATGGAAAGTAGGTTATATGCCTTTTAATGGCATAGTTTACACCAGTGCTTGCAGTCCCAGTGCGTTCCAGTTCCAGAAAAAGTGGAAAAGTAGAACGTGCTGAATTTTTCCTGCACTGGACTGTACTGGAACGCTGTAAAAAGCATCAAAAAACACACTGAAACGCACCTGAACGCACCAAAAACGCACTGGAAAACACATGTCCTTATTTTAGGTTAAGAAAAAAGAGGGGGGATGCACCGGACTGCATCAAAAACGCACCAAAAACACGCATGCAGAAAAGCATCTGCATTTCTATGGTGTGAACTGGTGCTTAGAGACGATTGTCGGCTTTCTTGTGATAACAACCGATGCGGCTAGGCAGCTGCTCGGCTGTTACCCCAAGCAGTGGAAAAAAGGCAAATTTCCCCCACCCCGGCGTGCCGTCTTCTATAGCTCGCCCAGGCTCTTCCATTCCACCGGGAGACCCAACCAGCCGACACGTCCGCCGGCTAGTCAGGGACCCTACAAAGCCGCAATCGGCTTCAATCGGGTCTCGGATCCAGTAACCCAGAACAATATCTTTTTGAATGCTTTTAAGTGCAGAGGAGGAGTTTGGGGGTCTTTTAGACCCTAGGTCTCTCCATAAAGAGTACCTGTCACTGTCTATTACTGTCACAAGGGATGTTTACATTCCTTGTGACAGCAACAAAAGTGAGAGGAGAAAAAAAGAGAGGAGACCAACCTGGTGAGCTGGCCATCCATGAGTGCCGCCCAATAAGGGCCCAGCCCTAGGGCCGCTCCCAACATCACGTAAGCTTGCGAATTGAGCGCAAAAGGAGCCAAAACCCGGCCGGTGTACTATCATTTTCTGTCCCCCATCACAAAGTGTCCGCTGTGTACTGCGCATGCGCAGTACACAGGACACCCAGATTCCGAAAATTGCTGAAGATGAACGGCGCCTGCGCCATGAGTCCACTTTCAAGCCCCACCATCCAAGTGGACATAGAGTTAGAATATAAAAGAGCCGAGCGCAGCGAGGCCGTGCCCGAAGCGTGGCGAGCGAAGCAAGCCCACAAGGGGCCCTCTAAGTTTGTGTAGCCCTATGTCCGCTTGGATGGTGGGGCTTGCACCTCGACTCACGACGCAGGCGCCGTTCATCTTCGGAGATTTTCCGAAAATCCTTATGCTCCGTACTACGCATGCGCTGCGCATGCGCAGTACACAGCGGACACTTGGTGATAGCCGGACTGTTCGTGTCAGAACTCCGGCATATGGTGCAAAAACTCCTCCCACGTTGCACGCAGATGTTAACAAACGCTGGCGTGAGGCACCACAGTGGGTGATGCCACGCAGCCAGTGCATGAAAAGCGTGACGTTGACGCGCAGCATGTCAACACCCACCCCGCGTCGTAGGAAGGCGGAGGGGGGAAGGGACACGTCGCAGCTCCCGGAAAAAGACGAGGGACCCAGTTGGCCCACAGACCCAGTCCAATACCCACAAACACATGGCACACTGTGAAAAAATGGATAACGTCAGATATAAATACTTGGCTCATCATACTAAATTGGATGTGATATTCCTTACAGAAAAGAGAACAAAAAACAAGATAATTAAGGCAAAAAATGCCAACTGGGGGCATAGTAAACATGATCCTATATTGGACCCAACTTACCATAACTGCGTGCTTCCATCCCAAAAGACACTATAAAAGGGGAGATTTGGGACTTTAAATGAGGAAATGGCCATAGGCCATCTACCTCCATCCCTAATGTATACACAGAATAAGGGGGAGTTGGGCTTTATATTCTAACTGTGAATGGCCAGCATAAGAGTGGACTTATCGATTCTAACATTTCATATAGAATAATAATACCCCAAAAATGTAGCAGAAAAAAAGTTCCTTTTTCTTACCTCAAATGAAAAAGAATGCTCCCGAGCTTTAACTCGAACGTGATCCAAATGATTTGGTGGAGGGGGAATTATGATGTGAGGTTGTTTTTCGGGGGTTGGGCTTGGCCCTTTAGTTCCAGTGAAGGGAACTCTTAAGGCGTCAGTATACCAAGACATTTTGGACAATTCCATGGTCCCAACTTTGTGGGAACAGTTTGGGGACGGCCCCTTCCTGTTCCAACATGACTGAGCACCAGAGCACAAAGCAAGGCCCATAAAGACATGGATGAGCGAGTTTGGGGTGAAGGAACATTACTGGCCTGCACCTCAACCCTATGGTGAGCAGTCATGTTGGAACAGGAAGGGGTCATCCCCAAACTTTTCCCACAAAGTTGGGACCATGGAATTGTCCAAAATGTCTTTGTATGCTGACACCTTAATGCGGCGTACACACGAAGGGACAATCCCGCGGGATTATCCTCTGGACTGAAGTCCAGCGGATAATCCCCTCGTGTGTGGGCGCCGGCGGACTTTTTGGCGCCAAAGTACGGCGGACTAAAGTTTCAGGTTTTGTTTTCAAATTATCCGCTGGACTTGGAAGTCCAGCGGACAATCCCGCCGTTAGTGGGCAAGTCCGCGGGACTTTTGAAATGAAGGGACTTGCCGCTCATCGGCAAGTCCGTTCATTTAGCACGTGACTTCAGGTTACGTAGCTAGCGTAGGCAGTTACTGCCGCCGCGCTAGCTCTGTGACCTGGCATGGATTTAAAGGGAATCCCCACGCCGAAAAAAACGGCGTGAGGGTTCCCCCCAAATCCATGTCAGACCCTCATCCGAGCACGCAGCCTGGCAGGCCAGGAAAGGGGTGGGGACGAACGAGCGCCCCCCCCCCCCCTCCTGAGCCGTACCAGGCCGCGTGCCCTCAACATGGGGGGTGCCCTGGGGAAAGGGGGGCCGTGCGGCCCCCCCACCCCAAAGCACCTTGTCCCCATGTTGATGAGGACAAGGGCCTCTTCCCGACAACCCTGGCCGTTGGTTGTCGGGGTCTGCGGGCGGGGGCTTATCGGAATCTGGGAACCCCCTTTAATAAGGGGGCCCCCAGATCCCGGCCCCCCACCCTATGTGAATGAGTATGGGGTACGATGTACCCCTACCCATTCACCTAAGGTGTAAAATGTAAAGTAAAAAAAAACACCCACACTTTTGAAAAAATAGTTTATTGCACTGCTCCGGGGGTCTTCTTCCGTCTTGGGGGTCTTCTCGCCGGACTCCCCCGCCATTTACCAAGCTCTTTTACCGAGCGGGGGAAGTCCGGCTACCTTCTTCGTCGTCGCCGCCGTCTGGGGGTCTCGATCCGCCTTCGGGGGTCTTCTTCCGTCTTGGGGGTCTTCTCGCCGGACTCCTCCCCTCTCTTCTGCTCTTTTACCTAGCTCTTTCACGAGGGGAGGAGTCCGGCTACCTTCTTCGTCGTCGCCGCCGTCGTCTGGGGGTCTCGATCCGCCTTCGGGGGTCTTCCGGGGGTCTCTTCTGTTCTTGCGGCGGTCGTCGTCTTCCGCGCCGCCGGCGCCTTGTCCTTCTTCTTGTCCTTCTTGTTCTTCTTCTTCTTCCGATGTTGACCCGTCGCTGTCTCTGCCCGGAATGCCTGTGCCGATCTGCGCTCGGACTTATATAGGGACATGGGGGACAGGGTCACATGTTCATGTCACATGGTGACCCCGCCCCCTTGCGATGTCACAGTCCCAGCATCCTCCGGGACTGTGACAACACAAGGGGGCGGGGTCACCATGTGACATGTGCATGTGACCCTGTCCCCCATGTCCCTATATAAGTCCGAGCGCAGATCGGCACAGGCATTCCGGGCAGAGACAGCGACGGGTCAACATCGGAAGAAGAAGAAGAACAAGAAGGACAAGAAGAAGGACAAGGCGCCGGCGGCGCGGAAGACGACGACCGCCGCAAGAACAGAAGAGACCCCCGGAAGACCCCCGAAGGCGGATCGAGACCCCCAGACGACGGCGGCGACGACGAAGAAGGTAGCCGGACTCCTCCCCTTGTGAAAGAGCTAGGTAAAAGAGCAGAAGAGAGGGGAGGAGTCCGGCGAGAAGACCCCCAAGACGGAAGAAGACCCCCGAAGGCGGATCGAGACCCCCAGACGGCGGCGACGACGAAGAAGGTAGCCGGACTCCCCTCGCTCGGTAAAAGAGCTTGGTAAATGGCGGGGGAGTCCGGCGAGAAGACCCCCAAGACGGAAGAAGACCCCCGGAGCAGTGCAATAAACTATTTTTTCAAAAGTGTGGGTGTTTTTTTTTACTTTACATTTTACACCTTAGGTGAATGGGTAGGGGTACATCGTACCCCATACTCATTCACATAGGGTGGGGGGCCGGTATCTGGGGGGCCCCTTATTAAAGGGGGCTCCCAGATTCCGATAAGCCCCCGCCCGCAGACCCCGACAACCAACGGCCAGGGTTGTCGGGAAGAGGCCCTTGTCCTCATCAACATGGGGACAAGGTGCTTTGGGGTGGGGGGGCCGCACGGCCCCCCTTTCCCCAGGGCACCCCCCATGTTGAGGGCACGCGGCCTGGTACGGCTCAGGAGGGGGGGGGGCGCTCGTTCGTCCCCACCCCTTTCCTGGCCTGCCAGGCTGCGTGCTCGGATGAGGGTCTGACATGGATTTGGGGGGAACCCCCATGCCGTTTTTTCGGCGTGGGGATTCCCTTTAAATCCATGCCAGCTTGCGGAGCTAGCGCGGCGGCATTTACTGCCTACGCTAGCTACGTAACCTGAAGTTACGTTCGAAATGAACGGACTGCTCCGTGTGTGGGCAAGTCCGTTCATTTTCAAAAGTCCCGCGGACTTTTGGCCGGCGGATTATCCGCTGGAGAAGTCCGTGCGTGTGTGGGCAAGTCCACACCCTCGGAAAGTCCAGCGGACCTAGCCGGAAAGTCCAGCGGATTGTCCGCTGGACTTAGGTCCGCCGGGAAAAGTCCGTACGTGTGTACGAGGCATTAGAGTTACCTTTCACTGGAACTAAGGGCCCAAGCTCAACTCTTGAAAGACAACCCCACACCATAATCCCCCCTCCACCAAACGATTTGGACCAGTGCACAAGGCAAGGTCCATAAAGACATGGATGAGCGAGTTTGGGTGGAGGAACTTGACTGGCCTGTACTGACCTCAACACCTTTGGGATGAATTAGAGAAGAGACTGCAAGCCAGGCCTTCTCATCTAAGTGCCTGACCTCACAAATGCGCTTCTGGAAGAATTGGTCAAACATTCCCATAGACACTCCTAAACCTTGTAGATGGCCTTCCCAGAAGAGTTGAAGCTGTTATAGCTGCAAAGGCTGGGCCAACTCAATATTGAACCCTACAGACTTATGCCCCGTACACACGGTCGGATTTTCCGACGGAAAATGTCTTAGCCGACCATGTTGTTGGAAATTCCGACCGCGTGTAGGCTCCATCGGACTTTTTCCGTCGGATTTTCCGACGGACAAAGTTTTATCTCCTGCTCTCAAATTTTCCGACAACAAAGTCCTATCGGACTTTTTCCGATCGTGTGTAGCGAATTCGGACGGACAAAGTGCCACGCATGCTCAGATCACATTACAAGACCAGAGCTATTGGCTACTAGCCTCTACGTAGTCCCGTCGTAGGCAACAAACGTCACCACGTTCAGAATGATCGGATTTTCCGACAACTTTGTCCGACCGTGTGTATGCAACACCAGTGTCGGACAAAATCCGTCGGAAAAAATCTGATGGATTTTGTGGTCGGATTTTCCGACCGTGTGTACGGGGCATAAGACTGGGATGACAGTAAAGTCCCTGTGGGTGTAAAGGCAGGCGTCCCTATACTTTTGACAATATAGTGCATGTGAGATATGGACCTCAAATAGTAAGCTTCATGTGGGCAAGGACTGATATGAATGTACAGTAAATGTTAATGTAAAGCTCTGCATAAATTGTTAGCGCTATGCCTGTAATAAATAGGCAGCAAATTATACAGAAACTTTTAAAAATATACAGTAGGTAGTGATAATATATTTTCATTAAGACCAAATTTACAAAATATAACAAAAAAAAAACATAAAACGCCCCTATTTTCCCTTTAGGAAGTCCAGACATGACAGCTGTGAGCGGGGCGCGGTTTTGGGGAATTCCTGCTGCTTATGCATGATGAAGTCTGTGAATTCTTCATAATAGAACAAAAACATTGGCAGCCTTTGTGTTTTTCCAAATCTGCTGACCCCCCATTCTTCCAGATAACCCCACAGACCTTTCTCACAGTACAAAGGTGGCAGAGCCCAGAGACAAGGCTCCAACCACTTTCACAAGGTGGGGGGAGGCCGGCCGAATCCAAACCGTCCTGCACTGGAAATGACTTGTTGCATCAGCCAGACAATCTGTATGAGGATTCTGAATCCTCTGTCTAAATGTAAATTGAGTGTGGTGAAAGCAAAACAGGCACAACGTCCGTCCGCCGGCCCGAGGATCCATCCTACAGATATCCCTGATACCCAATCACCACGCACAATAAAAAAACAAATTTCCCGCAAGTTAGATCCAATTTTTCTGGCGTTTCATCTTCTGATTTACTGAAGAAGATAACTGAAAATATGGATCTTTTAAACTGGTGATGCTCATTTATTGATTCTCATGAGGATGGCATTAAAAATTCAATTAAAAAAACCCCCAAAAAGACAGCTTTAGGCCCCTTTCACACTTGTGCAACCTTTCCTGCGACTTTGGACATCAGAGTCGCATGACAAGTCGTACCCCATGATTCCCAATGATAACCATTCATATGTCTACGACTTCAAGTATGAATTTGGTCCGACTTTGTCACTGGTTGCTAGGATGCTGTCAGCCTCACAGTGTCACTGGTTGCTAGGGTGCTGTATACCTCAAAGTGTCATTGGTTGCTAAGGTGCTGTAAGCCTCACAGTCTCATTGGTTGCTGGGGTGCTGTCAGCCTCACAGTGTCACTGATTGCTAGGATGCTGTCAGCCTCCCAGTATCACTGGTTGCTAGGATGCTGTCATCCTCCCAGTGTCACTGATTGCTAGGATGCTGACATCCTCACAGTTTTACTGATTGCTAGGATGCTGTCAGCCTCCCAGTGTCACTGGTTGCTATGATGCTGTCAGCCTCACAGTGTCACTGGTTGCTAGGGTGCTGTATGCCTCACAGTGTCATTGGTTGCTAGGGTGCTGAAAGCCTCACAGTGTCATTGGTTGCTAGGGTGCTGTCAGCCTCACAGTGTCATTGGTTGCTAGGGTGCTGTCAGCCTCACAGTGTCACTGGTTGCGAGGGTGCTGTAAGCCTCACATTGTCATTAGTTGCTAGGATGCTGTCAGCCTCCCAGTGTCACTGGTTGCTAGGGTGCTGTCAGCCTCACAGTGTCACTGGTTGCAAGGGTTCTGTAAGCCTCACATTGTCACTGGTTGCTAGGATGCTGTCAGCCTCCCAGTGTCACCGGTTGCTAGGGTGCTGTCAGCCTCACAGTTTCACTGGTTGCAAGGGTTCTGTAAGCCTCACATTGTCACTGGTTGCTAGGGTGCTGTCAGCCTCACAGCGTCATTGGTTGCTAGGGTGCTAGCTGCATATCCCTGGGGTTGAACACGCACAGAGTGTCTAGTAGGGACACTTTGACATCAGCACCTTTCCCCATTATGCCTCCATGCTAAAAATGAATGTACACGTTTCCAACACGTACATTAATCTGTCACAAGCAGCAACATTTGTTGCACAAATGGGAGACAGCTTACTTATGTGAATATCTCATCCCTCTCTAATACACACATTGCCTCATACATTTCCATTACACAGGTTACCTCTATCCATATCCCCGGATGTGCATGCAGAGCTTTCCTGGGAACTCAGTGACATGACCAGCGCTCCCAGCAAACAGCCAAAATCTGGGGTGTAAGGTAAGTATATTCAATATATAATTTCTTATTGCCTCTACTTAGTGTTTTTAGATGGGGGGGGGGGGGGGGGGGGGTGCATGGTCCACTTTAAGGAATAAAAACATTTCTCCACTTATTTATTTGTGAATAATCGATGCAAACTTCCTCCAACCCAAGAAATGGTACAGTCCTGCGGCCTTCTCTTTGCTGAAGCAATATTGCCATAGCAACCAAGACAACTGTAAGAGAGTTCCCCCGTATCTCCAGCAGATGACATGTTGTTTAATGCTCACACTCATTCTATAAGTGGTATGGGTGACGAATGTGATGTGTAGAGAGAGGCAACCTATAGCAACCAATCAATTTTCAGCTTTTTGGAGTCATATAACTATGAATATGACGGTTGCTACGGGTTACAGACTTGTAAATCCTCATTGCCCTGTGCTGTTCTATTGATTTTCTTCAGCAAAATGCTAAAGTATGGGAAGAATTACACTCGCCGGACACTTTATTAGGTACATCTGTTCAATCGCTTGGTAACACAAATTGCTAATCAGCCAATCACATGGCAGCAACACAATGCATTTAGGCATCTGGACGACTTGCTGAAGTTCAAACCGAGCATCAGAATGAGGAAGAAAGGGGATTTAGGCCGGGTTCACACCATTGCAAATTGGATGTGGGTTCCCATATCTATGGAGCCTGTTCACATATCTCCGTAGCGGGTCCGGTGCGATTTTTCACAAAAATTCTGTCCGTCTTTTGGTCCGTTTCAGGCCCCAATTCAGCCTAAAATTTGGGCTGAAATCGGACCTGAAACGGTGAAGCAGGACACACCGGACCCCCTGCTGTGAGCCACATGCGCTTTATCTGTGAACCCAGCCTCAAGTGACACTGAACGTGGCATGGTTGTTGGTGCCAGACGGGCTGGTCTGAGTATTTCAAAAACTGCTGATCTACTGGGATTTTCACACACAACCATCTCTCGGGATTATAGAGAATGGCCCGAAAAAGAGAAAATATCCACCGAGCAGCAGTTGTGTGGAGGAAAATGCCTTGTTGATGTCAGAGGAGAATGGGCAGACTGGCTTGAGATGATAGAAAGGAAACAGTAATGCCGCGTACACACGATCGGAATTCTGGCCAGAAAAAGGCCGATGAAGTTTTTCATCGGGAAAATGCGACTGTGTGTAGGCTCCATCGGAATTTTGCTGGCCGAATTTCCGACAGCAGAGAATTGAGAGCATGTTCTCAATTGTTCCGACGGAAAAGGTTTCTATCGGAAATTCCGATCGTCTGTAGCAATCCTGAAGCGCAAAATTCCTACGCATGCTCGGAAACAATTTGACGCATGCTCGGAAGCATTGAACTCGGCTCGTTGTAGTGTTGTACGTCACCGCGTTCTTGACGGTCGGATTTTGGTGTGACCGTGTGTAGGCAAGACAGTTTGAGCGAAATTCCGTCGGAATTTCCGACGGGAAAACCATCAAAACTTTTTCCGACGAGAATTCCGACCGCGTGTACGTGGCATTACTCAAATAACCGCTCGTTACAACCAAGGTATGCAGAATACCATCTCTGAACGCACAGTTGGGCTACAGCAGCAAAAAAAACACACCGGGTGCTACTCCTGTCAGCTAAGAACAGGAAACCGAGGTTACAATTCACACAGGATCACCAAAATTGGGCAATAGAAGATTGGAAAAATGTTGCCTGGCCTGATGAGTTTCAATTTCAGCTGTGACATTCAGATGGTCAGAATTTGGTGTAAACAACATGAAAGCCATGGATCCATCCTGCCTTGTATCAACAGTTCAGGCTGGTGGTGGTGTAATGGTGTGGGGGATATTTTCTTGACACACTTTGGCCCCCTTAGTACCAATTGAGCATGGTTAAACGCCACGGTCTACCGAGTATTGTTGCTGACCATGTCCATCCCTTTATGACTACAGTGTCCCCATCTTCTGATGGCTCCTTCCAGCAGGATAATGCACCATGTCACAAATCTCCAATCATCTCACCACTGACAATGAGGTCACTGTACTCCAATGGTCTCCACACTAGCCAGATCTCATCCAATGGTCTCCACACTCACCAGATCTCATCCAATGGTCTCCACACTCACCAGATCTCATCCAATGGTCTCCACACTCACCAGATCTCATCCAATGGTCTCTCTCCACACTCACCAGATCTCATCCAATGGTCTCCACACTCACCAGATCTCATCCAATGGTCTCCACACTCATCAGATCTCATCCAATGGTCTCCACACTCACCAGATCTCATCCAATGGTCTCTTTCCACACTCACCAGATCTCATCCAATGGTCTCTCTCCACACTCACCAGATCTCATCCAATGGTCTCCACACTCACCAGATCTCATCCAATGGCCTCCACACTAACCAGATCTCATCCAATAGAGCACTTTTGGGAAGTGGTGGAATGGGAAATTCACATCATGGATGTGCAGCCAAAAAATCTGCAACTGCGTGATGCTATCGTGTCACTATGGACCAAAATCTCTGAGGAATGTTTCCAACACCTTCTTTAATCTATGCCACGAAGAATGAAGGCAGTTCTGAAGGCAAAAGGTGGTCCAACCCCTTTACCTAATAAAGTGGCCAGTGAGTGTATATCTCTGTACACCATTTCAAATGACCCTTTGAAGGAACAGGCACACATTTGCCAGACCAGTAAAATCTGCACCATGAGACAGAAGACACTCTGGACTTGGTCGGCCACTAAAAAGCAAGAGTCCCCCAAGAGCAACGCAACAGTGTCCATCTCCGAACAGTACAGCGTGTAGTGTGTGACTCACTCGCACAGCTTTGGAATTTTTCATTACTTTCCTTCGGTTAGGTGAACATCACAGTAAAGTGAAGATTCAACCTTGCCATCCATGGCCCCTATTTCTTAATGAGAAAAAAAATGATATTGTGATAACTGTATTCAGTATACACACCAGAGATCAAAATTAGAGAACAATTTATGAACACTTGATTTTTTTCAGAAGTAATCTTTATTGCTCAACATTTGATGGAATTTTTGTTGTGGCCATACCATGCTAATAGAACAGTGTTTTTCAAAATAACCAAGACACTTCAACAAAAAAAAAAAACTTTATTTTGTAGAAAACACAATGATGAAACTTAGCCCCCATACACACGGTCGAAATTCCGACGGAAAATGTCGACGGACCAAGTTGTCGGAAAATCCGCCCGTGTGTGGGCTCAATCGGACTTTTTCCGTCTGAATCTCCGACGGAAAAATTTGAGAGCAGGATCTCAAATTTTCCGACAACAAATCCGATCGGACTTTTTCTGATCGTGTGTAGGGAATTCCGACGGACAAAGTGCCACGCATGCTCAGATCAAATTACGAGACCAAAGCTATTGGCTACTAGCCTCTACGTAGTTCCGTAGTTCGCATCGAATGTCACCACGTTCGGAACGATTGGATTTTCCAACAACTTTATCCGACCGTGTGTATGCAACACCAGTTTCGGACAAAATCCGTCGGAAAAAAACGGACGGATTTTGTGGTCGGAATTTCCGACTGTGTGTATGGGGGCTTAGAGAAACAGCAATGACTGTAACACGGAGCAAGATTACAACCAACATTTCTGAAGGTTACAACAATTAGTAGAAAGTCCTTAGTAGGGGGTCCTTACTTTGAGTGACTTCAGCACATCTGCTTTGCACAGGACATCACTAGTCTAGTCTCTCACGCGGCTCTGGTGTGATTTTGTTCCACTCTTCTTCCAGTCTCTTGCACAGTTCAGTGACTGTAGTGGGTTTCTTGGCCATAACTTTGTCGCCCAGGATTTTCCAGAGGTCTTCTATAGGGTTTAGATCAGGACTCTGGACTGGCCATTTCGTTATTTCAATGTTTTCAGCTTCAAGGAAAATATCATTCTCTGCTGCAGAAAAGTGCTTGACATTTTCCGACCCAACTTTGGGGCCCCCGTATATCGGGGCCACTTGGTGCTAGGAACCCCAAAGGAACTAGCACTACAACATATCCAAATTTGGGGTTCCTAGCACCAAGTGGCTCCGAGATACAGGGCCCAAAAATCGGTCAACTGTGTCCATCTGCAGCAATGTCATTTCGGGACCCTTTGGGCTGCAGCTAGGGGGCATCTAGGAACCCTTAACTACCAAGTTCGAAGTTCGGGGGACCTATGGCTGCAAATGGGCACAGTGAGGCTGCAAATGGGCACAGTGAGGCTGCAAATGAGCATTGTTGACCCTCTTTTCCACTTACAGTAGCTGCGCATTTCTCGCCCTAGGCTTATACTCGAGTCAATACGTTTTCCCAGTTTTTTGTGGTAAAATTAGGTGCCTCGGCTTATATTCGGGTCGGCTTATACTCGAATATATACGGTAAACTTGCTTTCATCACTAAAGTGAACTTTAGTTCTCATCTGTCCACACAACATGCTCTGCAAAGGTTAGTCTAGCCTGTAGATTCCCTCCACTAATGAGAGGTTTGGTCAGTGCAGAGTGGGCTTTCACTGGAAATTCTCTTAAATGGCGAGACACTGTATGACGAGACAGATCCTTACTCTGTTCAGCGCTGAACTGGTGAGCAATCACAGCTGCAGTGTTGAACAGATTGCCCATTGAGATTCTGCACATTATCCTGTCCTCTCTTGCATTTGTCTTTCATGGACGACCAGCCTTCTTGGGGGACTTGAATGAGTTTGTGACGCTGTAAAGATGCAGTAGTCTAAAAATCACAGATTTGGAATGACAAATTTCTCTTGCCATGGCTGAAAGGGTCATCCCGTTGGCCTTCATCTGGACAACCTACTGCCGGGGGGTTTCAGTCACTTTAGAATGGCTCACCATTTTGCAAAGTCAGTGAAAACTGGAAAGTTATGCCGCGTACACACGATCGGAATTCTCGTCGGAAAAAGCTCAGACGGTTTTATCAACGCTCAAACTGTCTTGCCTACACACGGTCACACCAAATTCCGACCGTCAAGAACGCGCTGACGTACTACACTACAACGAGCCGCGGTCAATGCTTTCGAGCATGCGTCAAATTGTTCCCGAGCATGCGTAGGAATTTTGCGCGTCAGAATTGCTACAGACGATCGGAATTTCCGATAGAAACCTTTTCCGTCTGAAAAATTGAGAACATGCTCTCAATTCTTTGCTGGCCGAATGGAGCCTACACACGGTCGCATTTTTTCCGATGAAAAGCTTTCATCGGTCTTTTTCTGTCCGGAATTTCGATCGTGTGTACGCGGCATCAGGCTGCCAGTTAAATAGGGTTTGTCAGATGATATAAGAAATTAGCACAAAGTGCCAGATTAATACCAATAACTGGGAGGCATCTGAAAGTGTTCTCTATTTTTCATCAATGTTCTTTTTCAAATCTCATTGAAGTTTTTTTTTTTAATCTGTCCTTCAAAATATATATATATGTAACTCATGAAATCTCTGTTTAGATCATTTCAAATAGGACTAAGCAGTGACCTTGAAACTTAGGAAATTGTAGGTTGCTCTCTAATGTCGATCTCCAGGTAACATCTATCTCCATGTCTACATGTAGACCAAGCTGGCCAGCCAGTGGCAAAGCATGGGAAAAACTATAATTCTAAGTCCATGAACTGCGCAATCATGTGACTGCTGATCGCTCCGTTCTCGGGTCCACTCTGAGAACAAAGCGGTGACTGTCATTCACTGCTCTCTGCTCTGACCCTACTGCGCTCACTGGATCAACGGGCTGGGAAGGGGGGTGGGAGCAGCTAGATCAGGCTCTTAGCAGCATGCTGAGAGGCTGAGCCAGCTGCCTGTAAGGCATCTAGGAGGACTCTGACATTATTGTCAGGATCCCTCTAGAGCAGGGGTGTCAAACTCAACTTCATTGCGGGCCACTTCAGCATTATTGTTGTCCTCAAAGGGCCGGTTGTATCTGTTATGCCCCGTACACACGGTCGGATTTTCCGACGGAAAATGTCCTATCGGACCATGTTTTTGGAAATTCCGACTTTTTCCGTCGCAATTTCCGACGGAAAAAGTTTGAGATCCTGCTCTCAAATTTTCCGACAAGAAAGTCCTATCGGACTTTTTCCGATCGTGTGTAGCGAATTCCGACGGACAAAGTGACACGCATGCTCAGATCACATTACAAGACCAAAGCTATTGGCTACTAGCCTCTACGTAGTCCCGTCGTACGCAACGAACGTCACCACGTTCAGGATGATCGGATTTTCCATCAACTTTGTCCGACCGTGTGTATGCAACACCAGTGTCGGACAAAATCCGTTGGAAAAAATCAGACGGATTTTGTGGTCGTAATTTCCGACCGTGTGTATGGGGCATAATACTAGATGTCCAGATCAACCCCCCCCTTACATCAGACATCAAGAACCCCATTCCCCACCATCAGGAGTCAAGAGATCCCACCCTCTCTTACATCACAGTGCACCCTCTTACCTTGTGCTGCTGCCGAGAAGAAGCTGGGGGTGGAGCTGAAAAGCAGAAAGTGCAGATTCTGGAGGAGAACCAGAGTTTGCCGAATGCTGAGCCCTGGAGAGGCGGAGAAGTGGGGGGGCTGCAGCTGTACAGAGAGGTGCAGGAGCTGTAGGAGGAGTTCTGTATTCCTCTCTGCTGTCCACATCTGAGACGGGGAAAGGGTGGGGGGGGGGGCAGATATGAGCCTCTCCGTGTCTGCATGGAGAAATGCAGAATCTGGTGGAGGAGTTCTGTCCTTCTCTCTGCTGCTGACTGCTGAGACAAGGTAAGGACAACAATAAGGGGGTTGTCGCAGTTGCAGTAGAGGTGCGAGGGCCACATAAAATGGCCTGAAGGGCCGGATTCGGCCCCTGGGCCTTGTGTTTGACATATGTGCTCTAGAGTCTGTAGCTACTCTGTGCACTCCTGTGACCCACAAGAGAAGAAAGGCCAAAGAGCTTTGGCAATACTACCCTTTTAAAGCTACAACTTTTGAAATTATATTACCATCTTAAAGGAGAAAGTCAGCTTTGTAACATGTTCCAGCATCTGAAGCTTCTCCCCCCAATTCCCCCCTTCCCTGTGATAGAGGGCAGGGGATGTTCTCCCTGCACCCGCTGTCACAATTTAAAAACATTGCGGTCTTGCAGGGCTTTGCCCACATTGCCACTTCATTCGTTCAGTTTCCTGTGAATTAATAGACTGCAAACGTCAGAGTTTTTTCCGACGAGAATTCCGATCGTGTGTACGCGGCATTACAGTTTGTCCCAACCCCTGCCACTGTCGCGTTTTGCTGGACAGCTTGCATGCAAATGTGGATAAAGATCCCGGAAAAGGAAACTATCATACAGTTGCAATAATATAATACATTCCACAGAAGAAGCCTTTTCATAGGATAAACAGCAATGTATAAAGGACTGTGAGGTTGATTTACTAAAACTGGAGAGTGCCAAATCTGGTGCAGATGTGCATGGTAGCCAATCAGCTTCTAACTTCAGCTCATTCAATTAACCACTTAAGGACCGAGCCTCTTTCTGAGATTTGTTAAAAACATTATTTTTTTGCTAGAAAATTACTTAGAACCCCCAAACATTATACTTTTTTTATTTTTTATAACACCCTGGAGAATAAAATGGCTTGCAATACTGTCTGTCACACCGTACTTGCGCGGCGGTCTTACAAGCGCACTTTTTTTGGAAAAAATACACTTTTTTTAATAAAAAAATAAGACAACAGTAAAGTTAGCCCAATTTTTTTTTTATATCGTGAAAGGTAATGTTATGCCGAGTAAATTGATACCCAAAATGCCGCGTTTCAAAACTGCGCCCGCTCGTGGAATGGCGACAAACTTTTACACTTAAAAATCTCCATAGGCGACGTTTAAAAAACTCTACAGGTTGCACTTTTTGAGTTACAGAGGAGGTCCAGGGCTAGAATTATTGCTCTCGCTCTACCGATCACAGCGATACCTCACATGTGTGGTTTGAACACCGTTTTCTAATGGGGGCGCTACTCACGTATAAGTTTGCTTCTGCAAAAGAGCTCGTGGGGACGGGGCGCGTTTAAAAAAAAAAAAAATTCTTATTTATTTTACCTTTTATTTTTTATTTTTACACTGTTCTTTAAAAAAAAAATGGTGTCACTTTTAGGCCCCTTTCACACGAGGCGGACTCCGCTTCCACGAAGTCCGCCTCTGTCCGCCGGCTCAGCGGAGATCTCTCCGTTGATCTCCGCTGAACCGGCGGATGACAAGTCCCTCTCTGCTCACTGAGTGGGGAGGGGCTTGCGAGCGCCGCTGGTCTCTATGAAGAGATCGGATGAAAACGGACAGTGTGTCCGTTTTCATCAGATCCCACCCGATGTGATCCGCCAGAGACAGATCTGGACGTAGAGCCATACGTCTGCTTTTGGCGGATCGGACCGGGTCGGATGTCAGCGGACATGTCTCCGCTTTCATCTGACGCTCCATAGACTAACATGTAGCGCCCGTTCAGATCCGCCGTCAAAACTGACAGGCGGATCTGAACGGTCCGATCGTGTGAAAGGGGCCTTATTCCTATTACGCAGAATGTAAACATCCCTTGAAATAGAAAAAAAGAATGACAGGACCTCTTAAATATGAGATCTGGGGTCAAAAAGACCTCAGATATCATATTTACACATGCAGTAAGAAAAATAAAATAAAATTGTCATTTAAAAAAAATTAAATAAAAAAAAATGGCCCTTTAAGAGCTATGGGAAGAAGTAACGTTTTGACGTCGCTTCCGCACTGCAATGTTATGGAGACGGGTGGGGGCCATCTTCCCCTCACTCATCTCCATGCCCAGCAAGGGTGAATATCCGATCGCCTCCACCGCTGCCGACGGCTCCGGTAAGCGGCGGAGGGCAACGAAGCGCAGTGGGGGGGGCCTCTCCCGCCGCCGATAAAAGGGATCTCGCGGCGAATCCGCTGCAGAGACCCCTTTTATCTGAAACCGGACCGCCCGCTGAAGAAGAGGATATCGGGGTTATGCCATAACAACGATATTCCTCTTCAAACAGCCGACGTATAACGATGGTGGGCGGTCCAGAAGTGGTTAAGCTTTCACAAAAAAAAAAAATCTGGAAGCTGATTGGTTTCTGTGCACAGTTGCACCAGATTTTGCACTGTTCAGTTTTAGTAAATCAACCCCCAATAACTCACTGCAATTAATCAACAATTAACCACCTAGTAACCCACTGCGAATTTTGAGTGCTCAAAAACATGACATCTGATTGGCTGGACAGGATTCACGCACTCCGCACTTCATCATCACTCTCTTCACCATCTTATAATTGCCCAAGTAACACAAAACATTAAGGGTTAAAATAAAGCCATGGCATACAAATATCTCTGCTGGCCGGTACAGAATGGCCGGCGTTTTAATCACCACCTTTGGGAACAGAAATAAAATGTTTGCGCAAAGCAATCAAAACATTTCCCAAGCCAACCGATCAATCCTCCTGGTTAATATTCTGGGCAGCGGGAAGGAAAAATGATAAGAGACAAATGCGCTACACAGCGCTAGGTGAAGATGCTTATGTCAACCCGAAGTGGTGCTGCGCATAATAAACACCCTTCATTATTATGCGGTTTCATATCTGCTGGATGACTGGGAGGGAGCAGGTATGCTGGACGCGCACGGCGCCTTGACTGCAAAATGCTCCTCATCCGCCCTGCAACCGGGAGCGTGAGCTCTGTCTACAGAAAACACAATAGCTTAGGAAACCTTCACCCATTAGTGCCGTCTGCAGCCCATCGGTGAAAATCTAGCTTGAGGCCAATCCAATAACAGCTGGCAATGATCGGGACGTGAAGGCTTAAGCCACAAGTCATAATAATTGCCCGTCCAAGTAAAAATCTCCGAGACCTTCGCTGGCCAAAAATGGACATGAATCACCGAAGCCTCAATGTGAACTTCTAGAGGCTGTGTATTTTTAGTTTCCAATCGTTTTTATTGGTAAATTTCCGGTAATGCATATCAAACAAACACAAATATCTGAAAGAATGAATAAAACGAAAAGAATGGTTGGTTAATGGTTATCCATCAATATCTACCAATGGTAACATTCAAAACAGGAGGAGGCCTGAGATTAGGCCTTTACGCCTACCCCCTCTTAACCCTTTCATGACTAATGCCGCGTACACACGGTCGGAAATTCTCGTCGGAAAAAGCTCTGATGGTTTTTCCCGTCGGAACTCCGACGGAATTTTGCTCAAACTGTCTTGCCTACACACGGTCACACCAAATTCCGACGGTCAATAACACCGCGACATACAACACGTTCGACTGCACTATAAAAGGGAAGTTTAACCACTTGCCGCCCGCCCTATTGTAAAAGGACGTCTGCAAAGTGGTTGTCAAACCCTGACCGGTCGTCATAGGACGTCCTCGCGATTTTGAGCCGCTGCGCGCCCCCGGGGGCGCATCGCGGCGATCGTTGTTGCGGGGTGTCAGTCAACGGAGACTCTTTACCATGTGATCACCCGTGTCCAATCACGGCTGATCACAGTGTAAATAGGAAATGCCGTTGATCGGCTTTTCCTCACTCGCGTCTGTCAGACGCGAGTAGAGGAGACCCAATCGGCTGCTCCTCTGACAGGGGGGTCTGTGCTGATCGATTATCAGCACAGCCCCCCGAGGATGCCCACACTGGACCACCAGGGATGCCACCAGACCACCAGGGATGCCCAGCACCAGGTATGCCACCCTAGACCACCAGGGATGCCAGTCAGTGCCCACAATGGGTGCCAATCAGTGCCCACAATGGATGCCAATCAGTGCCCACAATGGGCATCACTGATTGGCATGCATTATTGTTTGGCACTGATTGGCATCCATCAGTACAATACATTACACTGCAATGCCGCCTATCAGTGCCCATCCGTGCCGCCTATCAGTGCCCATCCGTGCCGCCTATTAGTGCCCATCCATGCCCATCCGTGCCGCCTATCCATGCCCATCCATGCCGCCTATCCATGCCCATCCATGCTGCCTGTCCATGCCACCTATCCATGCCATCCATGCCACCTATCCATGCCAATCCATGCCACCTATCAGTGCCCATTTGTGTCGCCCATCAGTGCCACCTATCAGTGCCACATATCAGTACCCATCAATGCCACCTCATCAGTGCCACTTCATTCGTGCCACCTCATCGGTGCCCATCAGTGCTGCCTTATCAGTGCCCGTCAGTGCAGCCCCATCAGTGAACCAGAAAACGTACTTATTTGCAAAGTTTTGAACATATTTTTTTTCAAAAGTTTTGGTCTTTTTTTATTTGTTTAGCAGAAAAAGAAAAAACCAAGAGGCGATCAAATACCACCAAAAGAAAGCTCTATTTGTGGGAACAAAATGATAAAAATTTAGTTTGGGTACAGTGTAGCATGACCGCGCAATTGTCATTCAAAGTGCGACAGCGCTAAAAGCTGAAAATTGGTCTGGGCAGGAAGGTGTTTAAGTGCCCCCCGGTATTAAATAAAAGAATTCCCAAGCTCCAAATAACCAGTCTAGGGGTGTCTAGAGAAAAAGAAAGGGAAGAGAAAAAGGGAAAGGTGAAGGATTATGCCGCGTACACACCACCGGACTTTACGACGGACTGAATTCCGTCAGACTCTTCGACGGACTTTCGTCGGATCGGACTTGTCTACACACAATCACACCAAAGTCCGACGGATTCGACCGCGATAACTAGACTAGAATAAGGAAGTTCATAGCCAGTAGCCAATAGCTGCCCTAGCGTCGGTTTTCGTCCATCCGACTAGCATACAGACGAACGTATTTGTCGACCGGACTCGAGTCCGTTGGAAAGATTTGAAACATGTTCTAAATCTAAAGTCCATCTGATTTTTCGACAGCAAAGGTCCGATGAAGCCCACACACACACAGTCGAATTGTCTGACGGATTGTCTATCCTCCAGTCCCTTTATTAGCTTTGTTGCCCTTCTCTGGTCAAACGCTATCACGGGGGACCTTCCATGACTTAGCTATCGCGATGCAGGCTGCCAAAAAGACCAAGGAGGTCAATTTCTGCACGTATCGTGGAGCTTCTAAAATTGGATGGCCCAATAAGGCCTCTTGTGGATTCTTTTTAAGGCTTGTGCCTGTTAGAGAGTAGAGGAAATTGTATACCCTAATCCAGAATCTACGGACTTTTGAGCCTTTCCACCATACAGTATATGGAGGAGCATCTGAAGCAGCATAGAGAGGCTCCCGGGATGTAGGAGGCCAATCTCGTTGGGACCATATATCATCGAAGTAGGACTTTGTAATTTGCCTCTGTAAGTGAGGTATTGATATATGTGGCTATGTGGTTTTAGAGAAGGGAATGTTTTTATTCCACATTTAAAGAGCTAACCTTAACTACCTGTGGCGTACCAATACGTCACTGGGACGTACCCGTACGTCACTGCCTGCTTCCGGGTTGATTATACACAGCATGAGTCTGTCAGCAACTCCCGGCTAATGATTCATGGCTGGCACCTGCTGATTGGCTGTGTCCAATCACAGCCCAGAGCCCCGTGTTGACCTATCAACACAGGGCCCTGTAAAGAGGAAACATCTTTCTGTTTCTTATCTCTGCAAAGCAGGGATAAGAAACAAAAAGATCGGTAGTAAAAAGCAGCACACATTACACATTGTAAGGCCCCTTTCAGACGAGGCGGATCCGCTTGCACGGAGTCCGCCTCTGTCCGCCGGCTCAGCGGGAGATCTCTCCATTGATCTCCGCTGAGCCGGCGGATGACAAGTCTCTCTCTGCTTACTGAGTGGGGAGGGGCTTGTCGAGCGCCGCTGGTCTCTATGGAGAGATCGGATGAAAACGGACAGCATGTCTGTTTTCATCCGATCTCACCCGATCCGATCCGCCAACGACGGATCTGGACGTAGAGTCATCCGTCTGCTTTTGGCCGATCGGACCGGGTAGGATGTCAGCGGACATGTCTCCGCTGACATCCGTCGCTCCATAGACCAGCATGGAGCGCCCGTTCAGATCCGCCGTCAAAACTGACAGGCGGTCCTGAACGGTCCGTCAGTGTGAAAGGGGCCTTAGGCACACATTTAACCCTTTGATTGCGCCTAGATGTTAATCCCTTCCCAGTCCGATGGGAGCTTTTCAACGGATTTTCTGACCGTGTGTATGCCCATCGGTCTTTTTCTGTCGGAATTTCCGACGGACTTTGGATTGAGAACCTGTTCTCAATTTTTCCGATAGGAAAACCTTTCTTTCGGATTTGCCGATCGTGTGTATGCAATTCCGACACGCAAAATTCCGACGCATGCTCGGAAACAATTCGACGCATGCTCGGAAGCATTACACTTCCCTTTTTATAGTGCTGTCGAAAGTGTTTTATGCCGCTGTGTTACTGACCGTCGGAATTTGGTGTGACCGCGTGTAGGCAAGACAGCTTGAGCGAAATTCCGTCGGAAAACCATCAGAGCTTTTTCCGACGAGAATTTCCGACCGTGTGTACGTGGCATAAGAGTGTCACTGGTTATGTCACTGGCAGTTAGTCAGTCACCCCCACCAGCATCAGTTAGTTTTAGATTGCCAGTCCCATTATAAGTTGCTGATCACCGCCATTAGTAGTATTAAAAAAAATAAAAAGTATCCAGTATATATACCATAGCTTGTAGTAGAGATGCACCAACATTTCGGCCGCTGAAACACAACGGCTGAAAATGGTGTTATCGTCATTTTGCCGATAAGAGGAAAAGGTGAAGATAATGGCGCCGAAAACACACGTGATTTTGCTGCGATTTTACTGTGCTTATGGTGTGTTTTTCATAGGTCATGTGACTCAAAAACTGCATCAAAAACATAACACGGGTGCGTTATCGATGCGTTTTCAATTAATTTAAACGGGGGGGGCGTGTTTCTGGTGCAAAAATACAGCAAGCAAGATTTTTAACACCACAGCGGAAGCACAACAGACCAGTGTGAAGACATACAAAGAATTCAAAGGGATATATTTTTCTTGAGCTTTTGCTGCGCTAAAGGTGCAAATAATGGCCGGCAATAAATTTCATATTTATTTAAATTCATGATATTAATTAAAAAGTCGAATATAATACAATTATATATAAAAAAATATATATTTTTTTTAAAAACTGTCATTTTGAGGTTCAGTTTTTGGCCAAGTGCATCCTGCATTTTCCGTTTGGGCACCAAAATTTCCATTTGGTGCACCTTTAGTTTGTAGGGGCAATAACTTTCACACAAACGAATCCCTCTTATGCCCCGTACACACGATCGGACTTTCCGACAACAAAACCGTGGAATTTTGTTCGAAGGATGTTGGCTCCAACTTGTCTTGCATACACACGGCCACACAAATGTTGGCCAACAATTACGAACGTACAAGACGTACGGCGAGCCGATAAAAAGGAAGTTCTATAGTCATGTGATATCTCCATTACGAACGCTAGTTTTACAAGACCGAGCGCTTCCGGCTCGTACTTGATTCCGAGCATGCGTGGACTTTTGTGGGACGGACTTGTGTACACGCGATCGGAAAAGTCCGACAACAAACAGTTGTTGGTGGAAAATTTGAGAACCTGCTAGCCAACATTTGTTGGCGGAAATTCCGACAAAAAATGTTCGATGGAGCGTACACACGGTCGGACTTTGCGCCAACAAGCTCACATCCAACATTTGTTGCCGGAAAATCTGAGCGTGTGTACGCGGCATTAGTAGAACTTAATTCAACTTTTTTTTGTTTTTTTCTTCCCTTCCTTCCCCTAGTCCAGTGATGGCGAACCTATGGCACGCGTGCCACAGCTGGCACGCAGAGCCATCTCTGTGGGCACACGAGAGGGTCCAGGACAGAGCTAGAGGTCTCTCTCTCCTCTCAGCCCCCCTCCCTCTTTTTCCGTCCCCCCCTCTTTGTGTCCCCCTCTCTCAGCATTTCTCTCGCACCCCTCTCTCTCTGTCCCTCTTCTCTCTCGCTGTCCCTCTTCTCTCTCTCTGTCCCCCTTCTCTTTCTCTGTTCCCCCTCTCTCTCTGTCCCCCATCTCTCTCTCTCTCTCTCTCTCTCTCTGTCCCCCCTCCCTCTCTCTGTTCCTCCTCTCTCTCTCAGCTCACCTCTCTCTCAGCATTTCTCTCACACCCTTCTCTCTCAGCCCCTCTCCCTCTCTCTGTTGCCCCTCTCTCTCAGCATCTCTCTCACACCCCTCTCTCTCTGTCCCCTCTCCCTCTCTCTCTGTCCCCTCTCTCTCTCTCTCAGCATCTCTCTCACACCCCTCTCTCTCTGTCCCCTCTCCCTCTCTCTCTGTCCCCTCTCTCTCTCTCTCAGCATTTCTCTCACATCCCTCTCTCTCTGTCCCCTCTCTCTCTCTCTCTCAGCATTTCTCTCACATCCCTCTCTCTCTGCCCCTCTCTCTCTCTGTTCCCTCTCTATTTCAGCATATCTCTCACACCCCTCTCTCTCTTCCCCCCTCTCTCTCAGCCCCACTCCCTCTCAGCATCTCTCTCACACCCCTCACTCTCGCTGTCCTCTCTCTCTCTCTCTCTCTGTCCCCCTCTCCCTCTCTCTGTTCCTCCTCTCTCTCTCAGCTCACCTCTCTCTCAGCATTTCTCTCACACCCTTCTCTCTCAGCCCCTCTCCCTCTCTCTGTTGCCCCTCTCTCTCAGCATCTCTCTCACACCCCTCTCTCTCTGTCCCCTCTCCCTCTCTCTCTGTCCCCTCTCTCTCTCTCAGCATTTCTCTCACATCCCTCTCTCTCTGCCCCTCTCTCTCTCTCTGTTCCCTCTCTATTTCAGCATATCTCTCACACCCCTCTCTCTCTGCCCCCCTCTCTCTCAGCCCCCTCCCTCTCAGCATCTCTCTCACACCCCTCACTCTCGCTGTCCTCTCTCTCTATCTCTCTCTCTCACCCCCCTCTCTCTCTCTCTCACACAACCCCTCTCTTTCTCTCAGCCCCCCTCTCTCGCGAATTGCTGTGTTGGCACTTTGCAACACAAAACCAATGTATTTATTTCAGTTTGGGCACTCGGGCTCAAAAAGGTTCGCCATCACTGCCCTAGTCTGTCTTGAGGACACAAGTTCTCCTCTAAACAAATCAATATACACCTAATGGGGTAACATTACAGACATGTAACATTTTTTTTCCAAAATTTTCTGTCTTTTTTCATTTTTGTCATCAAAGAAACCCAGTGGTGATCAAATACCACCAAAAGAATGCTTTATTTCGGTGAAAAAAAATAAAAATAAAATAAATTTTGTTTGGGTACAGTGTTGCATGTCCGTGCAATTGCCAGTTAAAGTAGCGCAGTGCTGAATAGCATAAAAATGGCCTAGGCATGAAGGGGGCAAGACCTTCCAGAGCTCAAGTGGTTAAAGGACAAAATTCCCTGTGCCACCCTACTCAGCCTTTTCTATACACAGTGCTTGTTCTCTCTATTTACAATCCATACTCACCTCCTCCAATGGCTGCGGCCTCCCCGACTGTCTGCACCCTGGCTGGCCCACAAAATAACATCCCATAGGCTTGAAAGGTAGGTACCCATGTACAGTACTCCTATACAGTGGTGGCCCATCCATCAGGGGTGCACGGGTGCCATCCCCCTATCCATGAGTCCGGCCCCCTAATCTACATGCAGGGTGCCGGACCATAGATTCCAATGGGGGGGGGGGGGGGTTTGAAGCACGTGATTAGAGCCAGAGGTTCTAATAGGCTTCAAAAAAGGGTGGGCTTGGGGCACAGAGCACTGCACGGGAGGGCACCTAGTTCTGTGACAATAGTGAATGAACATTCGCTATTTTCACACTGATTCTCATCCCAGACAGTCAGGAAGCAGGAGACCCGTCACCCAATTGGCTGAAAGGACAGGCAATCCTATCGGACGCTCGGGAGAAGGAGGTAGGAGATGCGCTGGAAGCCGCCATTGCTCGTAGGATGTGCTGCTCTCACTCTCCCCTCCCTCTCTCATGCTCTCACTCTCTCCCCCTCCCTCCCTCTCTCATGCTCTCACACTCTCCCCCTCTCTCATGCCCTCCCTCTCTCCCCCTCCCTCTCTCATGCTCTCTCTCTCTCTCCCCCTCCCTCTCTCATGCTCTCACTCTCCCCCTCCCTCTCTCATGCTTTCACTCTCTCCCCCTCCCTCCCTCTCTAATGCTCTCACACTCCCCCTCTCCCATGCTCTCTCTCTCCCCTCCCTCTCTCATGCTCTCTCTCTCTCCCTCCCTCTCTCATGCTCTCTCCCCCCTCCCTCTCTCTCCCCCTCCCTCTCTCTCCCCCTCCCTCTCTCATGCTTTCACTCTCTCCCCCTCCCACCCTCTTTCATGCTCTCTCTCTCCCCTCCTTCTCTTATGCTCTCTCTCTCCCCCTCTCTCTCTCTCATGCTCCCTCTCTCTCTCTCCTCCCCCTCCCTCTCTCATGCTATCTCCCCCTCCCTCCCCCTCTCCCCCCCTCCCTCTCTCCCCCTCCCTCTTTCATGCTTTCACTCTCTCCCCCTCCCTCTCTCATGCTCTCTCTCTCCCCTCCTTCTCTTATGCTCTCTCTCTCCCCCCTCCCTCCCTCTCTAAAGCTCTCTCTATCTCCCCCTCCCTCCCTCTCTCATGCTCTCACTCTCTCCCCCTCCTTCCCTCTCTCATGCCCTCCCTCCCTCTCTCAAGCTCTCTCTATCTCCCCCTCCCTCTCCTCCCTCTCTCATCTCTCTCCTCTCTCCCCTCCTTCCCTCTCTCATGCCCTCCCTCCCTCTCTCTCTCTCTCCCTCTCTATCTCCCCCTCCCTCCCTCTCTCAAGCTCTCTCTATCTCCCCCTCCTTCCCTCTCTCATGCTCTCTCTCTCTCCCTCTCTATCTCTCTCATGCTCTCTATCTCTCTCCCCCCCTCCCTCTCTCATGCTCTCTCTCTCTCTCTCCTCTCTCTCCCTCTCTCATGCTCTCTATCTCTCTCCCCCCCTCCCTCTCTCATGCTCTCTATCTCTCTCCCCCCCTCCCTCTCTCATGCTCTCAGTCTCTCCCCCTGACTCCACCTGTAAGGAGCAGAGGATCTGGGACACAGGCTGACCCAGCACTGTGCATTAGCGGGAGTAAGCAGGACTAAGGGAGGGGGTGGGGGAGGGTGTTGTTTTTTGTGTTACACGGCCAGAATTGGGCTTAATTGCTGCCCCGTCAGGATTAATCTCTCTTTGGCGCTCATTGACATGAACAAGACAAAGCCCATTGTTCTCACTCCGGCCTGTTTACAGCTGGTTGTGTTGCAGTGAGATGGGAAAAGTCCTGAATTGTGGCTCTGTGGTCCCTCAGTCCCCATTCTACCGTTCAATCAGAGTACAATGTATCCCAGTCCTCCCAATCTCTCCCAATCTCTCCCCTTGTCTTCTCATCCTATCATCCATCTAAATCTTTTTCCTTCTGTCCTCTCCTTTATTCCCCACTTACTCACCCCCCCCTTTTCTCTCTCCTCTTTACTTTATTACTCGCCCCCCCCCCTCCACACTCTATCCTTCCCTTTCTGTCTATCTATATTATCTCTATCCCACTCTCTCTATCACTCCCCCACTTTATCCCCCCCCTTTCTGTCTATCTCACTCTATCTATCTCTCCCCCACTTTATCTTTCTCTCTCCCCCCCCCCATTCTTCCTCTCTCTATACCCCCTCCTCCCTCTCCCATGCTCTCACTCTCTCCCCCTTACTTACTCTCTCTCCCTCTACCTCCCCCTCTCTCTTTCTCTCCCCCCTATTTATTTTTATCTCTCCCTCTTCTCCCTCGCTTTCTTCCCCCTTATCTTTCCTCCCTCTCCTTCTCCCCCCTCTCCCCCCCTCCCTCTTTCTCTCCCCCTTTTTTTCTCCCTCTCTTTCTCTACCCCCCCCCCCCATTTTCTCCCCCCCCCCTCTTTCTCTCCCCTGTCTCTTTCTCTCTCTCTCTCCCTCTATTTCTATCTCCCTCTCTTTCTCCCCCTTCTCTCCTCCCCCCCCCCCATTTTTATTTTTTCTGTCCCCCATCTATTTCTCTCCCCCTCTCTTTCCCTTCCCCACCTTTTTTTCTCCCTCCCTTTCTCTACCACCCCCCCCCCCCCATTTCTCTGTCTCTTTCTTTCTCCCTCTCTCTCTCTCCCTATCCTCCCTCTCTTTCTCCCCCTTCTCTCCCCCTCTCTCTCTCTTAGTCCCCCTCCCATTTTCTCTCTCTCTCTCCTCTTTTTCTCTCCCCCACTCTCTCTCTACCCCACCTCTTTCTCTCTCTCCCCCTCCACCCCCACCCCCTTTATCTCTCCCCATCCTCTCTTTCTTTCTCTCTCTCCTCTTTTTCTCCCCCCTCCTCTCTCTCATCCCCCCTCTATTTCTACCCCCCTTCCTCTCTTTCTCTCTCCCTCTCCCCCTCACTTTCTCTTCACCCCCCCCCTTTCTCTATCTCTCACTCTACTCCCTCTCTTTCTCTTTCCCTCTCCCCTCTTTTTCTCCCCCCTCCTCTCTTTCATCCCCCCTCTTTCTCTCCCCCTCTTTCTCTCTCTCCCATCTCTTTCACCCCCTCACTTTCTCTCTCTCTCTCTCCTACTACCCCTTCTCTGTCTTTCTCTCTTATCCCCCTTTCTCTCTCATCCCCCCCTCTTTCTCTCCCCTCTCCTCCCTTTCTCCCCCCCCCCCCCCCCCTCTCTCCCCCCCCCCCCCCCCCGCTCTCTCTTTCTCCCCTTGAATGATCCCCAGTCTCCAGCCTGCAGTCTCACAATCCTCCCAGTAGCTCAGTGTAGTGTGAATGGAATGATGAATGCCGCTCTCTGCAGACACCCGCCTCTCACAGAGAAGATAATACGGGCGCAGTCTAGGAGGGTGCAGGCTGGCAGTCTATTGGTTTTCTGTCCCTCCAGGGCACACATTCAACACATTTACAGTAAACTTTAAAATGATAAATTCCGCGCCCAGAATTCCCATCGCACAAAACATCCGCATCAAAATCAATACCATCGCTCAACGCACGGTCCCCGGGGGAACTTTGTGGAGGTGGTTTCTTTTCTTTTTTGTCAGCAGTTCACATTGCTCTGACATTGGCACCAACTTCACGCTGAGCATTCTTTGCTGGGACTTGTGGTTCATCTGAACACCACAAACTGCATGAAGAGCACCAGACAGCGGGGGCAGGGAGCGTCCCCATACTGAACAATACAATGCAAAGAACAAGAAGGGAATCGCAGCCGTATAACTCATCTTTATTTATAAGAAGTGCCTTGTGATAGGTTACCAAAGGAAGAGGGGAAGCGTGTGCTGGTTTCCCTTAGCAACAGGCAGAAAAACAGCAATGGAATCAAGGTTGCTATGGACTACTGTTGCTATGGGCAATGGATAGTGGTTGCTGTGGGCAATAGATTATAGTTGCTATGGGCAACAGATAGCGATTGCTGTGGGAAATGGATTGAGGTTTCTGTGGGCAATAGATTGTGGTTGCTATGGGCAATAGATTATGGTTGCTATGGGCAGTAGATAGCGATTGCTGTGGGCAATAGATGTGGTTGCTTTGGGCAGTAGATAGCGATTGCTGTGGGCAAGGGATTGTGGTTGCTTTGGGAAAAGGATTGTGGTTGCTGTGGGCAATAGATATTAGTTCCTGTGGAACAATGATTGTGGTTGTTATGGGCAATAGATTGTGGTTGCTGTGGGCAATAGATTATAGTTGCTATGGGCAGTAAATAGTGATTGCTGTGGGCAATATATTGTGGGTGCTACTGGCAATAGATTATTGTTGCTATGGGCAGTAGATAGCGATTGCTGTGGGCAATGGATTGAGGTTTCTGTGGGCAATAGATTGTGGTTGCTATGGGCAATAGATTATGGTTGCTATGGGTAGTAGATAGCGATTGCTGTGGGCAATAGATGTGGTTGCTTTGGGCAGTAGATAGCGATTGCTGTGGGCAAGGGATTGTGGTTGCTTTGGGAAAAGGATTGTGGTTGCTGTGGGCAATAGATATTAGTTCCTGTGGAACAATGATTGTGGTTGTTATGGGCAATAGATTGTGCTTGCTGTGGGCAATAGATTATAGTTGCTATGGGCAGTAAATAGTGATTGCTGTGGGCAATATATTGTGGGTGCTACTGGCAATAGATTATTGTTGCTATGGGCAGTAGATAGCGATTGCTGTGGGCAATAGATTGTGATTGCTATGGGAAAAGGATTGTGGTTGCTGTGGGTAAGGGATTGGGGATGCTTTGGGCAATAGATATTACTTCCATATGGGCAATGGATAGTGGTTGCTGTGGGCAAGGTATTGTGGTTGCTATGGGCAATAGATAGTGGTTGCTGTGGGCAAGGTATTGTGGTTGCTATGGGCTATAGATACTGGTTGCTATGAGCAATATGTAGTGGTTGCTGTAGGTAAGGTATTGTGGTTGCTATGGGCAATTGATTGTGGTTGCTGTGGGCAGGGGATTGTAGTTGCTATGGGAAATGGATTGTGGTTGCTATGGGCAATGGCTTACCTAATCCACGTACCACAGAAGTCTACAACAACTGATGGATCACCATGTTATCCCGACCTGGATTTGGTGACTGGGATGTGATGTATGTGTGGCCTATCTATAGTATATATATTATGTATACACTCTGAAGCCTGCATTGTACCAATCGGCATAATGCACACCACGATAAAGAAAACTGCTTGCCACGTACCCGGATCACACCAAAATACTGCGCTGAGGTGGGCTGCGAGTAAAATACCGCCAGTCTGTCTGCATTTTTATGCCATGGAAAACGCTCGTCAATGGATGTCAACACACTAAAGCAAGTTGAAGGGAGCGTCATTTTGTGACACTTCAATAAAGTTACAGAAAAAGTAAACAGTGTGATGTGTTGTAAGAACGCACCGTACCACTCCTACACAACGCACTGCTCCTACACAACGCACATGAGTTATATGGAGCGTAATGCGTGCAGGGTGGTGTGAACGTGCCCTAAAGATTGTATATGTGTACTCGACTACCACATGGCCTGGTAGATGAAGATGTGGGCAGCAGCCTACACATACTGACTGTGTGGGGTCTATACTGTGCCCACGGGTACCAACAGCTACCCTATATAGGTACTCTCTACTGTGCCCGCTGCTATACATCCTAGTAGGACTATACTGAGCACATACACGTAGACTATACTATGCCCACCATACCCATCCTATATGAATTGTACACTGTGCCCATATTTTATATCACATCATGCCCACCCTGTGCGGTTCACATGCAGACCCTCCGGGCCATGTCATACAGTCTCCCCATATATACTGTGCCCACACCTACTCATTCTATAGACATTATAGAGGAAGCATGCAGGCAGCAGATATGCCAGATACAAAACTATCCTGTGCCCACAGGTACCACCATCCGGGCTATGCCATGCTCACCATATTAAGATTATACTGTGCCTGTCATTATACTGTGCCCACAGGTACCACCATCCGGGCTATGTCATGCTCACCATATAGAGATTCTAGTGTGCCCACGTTTTTACATCACATTGTGCCCACACTGTGCATCATATGCAAACTATACTATGCCCTATATACACATACTAAGTGCCCACAGTTATACATCACATTGTGCCCACGCTACGCATCATATGCAGACTATACACAGCGCACATCACACAAGGGCTGTGCCAACAGGTGCTTAGCATATATACTGTGCACACAGCTATCCATTCTATAGACACAGAGAAACAGCTGCCAGCAGAGGTGCCCGGCTCAACCTCTTCGGTGCCCATGGGTACCGCTGTATTGGGGCCTTACTGTGGCTATTACTATACATGAGTGTGACCATAATGAACACATATATGCAGACTATACTATTCCCACCATTCACATCCAATATGGACTGCACACTGTGCCCATATTTACACATTACATTGTGCCAACCCTGTGCGTCATATGCAGTCAATGTCCCAGGTTCTCCCCATATATTTTCAGTGCACAAAGCTACCCATTCTATAGAGCATGCTGCCAGCAAAGGTCCTGGGCACAGACTATCCTGTGCCCACAGGTACCACCATCAGGGCTATGCCATGCTCACACTATACAGCAGCCTATGTGCAGTACATATTATTAAGCAGACAGCCATATATACTGGGCACATAGCTACCCATTATATAGGCAATGTAGAGCATGCTGCCAGCAGAGGTGCCAGGAATAGACTTTCTTGTGCCCACACGGTACCACCATCAGGGCTATGCCCTGCTCACACTAGATAGCAGCCACAGACAGCCATACATACCGAGCACCCAGCTACTCATTCTATAGACAATGTAGAGCATGCTGCCAGCAGAGGTGCCAGGAATAGACTTTCTTGTGCCCGCAGATACCACCATACCAGAGCTATGCCATGCTCACACCAGATAAAGAATATACTGTGCCCATCACTATACACCAGTGTGTCTACACTGAACACATACAGTACATGCAGATTATACTGTATATTATGCCCACTATACACACCCTCTATGGATTATCGTCTGTACCCACATTTATACATCACATCATGGCATCATACCCAGACTATAGAAACACACATATAACCAGCAGGGTCTCCACATATATACTGTGCACACACCTACCCAGTCTACAGACAGTAAAGAGCATGCTGCCAGCAGATGTGCCGGGTACAGACTATCCTGAGCCCACAGGTACCACCATACTAAGGCTATGCCATGCTCACACTATATAGAGATCATACTGTGCCCATCACAATATATCATAGTGTGACTATACTGGACATCTATATGCAGATTATATATTATGCCCACTATATAGACCCATCCGCTATAGATTATATTCTGTGCCCACATTTATACATCACATTGTGCCCACACTGTGCATAAAATGAAAGTCAGCATGGTCTCACTATATATACTGTGCCACCCTTTCTATAGACATTATAGAGGAAGCATGCCTCCAGCAAAGGTGTGGGGCACAGACTATCCTGTGCCCACAGGTACCACCATACCAGGGCTGTACCATGGCCACACCATATAGAGAATATACTGTGCCCATCTCTATACATCACAGTGTTTCTATACTGATCACATATATGCAGATGATATATTACGCCCACTATAACCATTTTTTATGGATTATAGTCTGTGCCCACATAGATACTTCACATTGTGCCATTATATGCAGACTATAGACATCACACAGAGCTCTCCCCATATATACAGTGCCACCCCTTCTATAGGCATTATAGAGAAATCATGCCACCAGCAAAGGTCCTGGGCACAGATTATTCAGTGCTCACAGGTACCACCATCCTCACACCATAAAGACAATATACTGTAGAGCCTGTTGCCAGCAGAGGTGACGGGTGCAGACTATCCTGTGCCCACAGGTGCCACTATTTCAGGGCTATGCCATGCTCACACCATATGGAGAATATACCGTGCCCATCATTATACATCACAATGTTTCTATACTGATCACATTTATGTAGATAATATATTATGCCCACTATACACATTCTCTGTGGATTATAATCTGTGCCCACATAAATACATCACATTGTGCCATCATACGCAGACTATAGACCGTCCATATCACACAGAGGTCTCACCATATTTATGCTGTGCCACCCCTTCTATATACATTATAGAGGAAGCATGCCACCACCTAAGGTGCTGGGCACAGGCTATCTTGTGCCCACAGGTACCACCATACCAGGGCTATACCATGCTCACACCATTTAGAGAATACCCTGTGCTCATCATTATACATTACAGTGTATCTATACTGATGACATATATGCAGATTATAAATGATGCCCACCATTCCCATCCTCTATGGATTATAGTCTATGCCCACATATATACATCACATTGTGCCATCATACGCAGACTATAGACATCACACAGAGGTCTCCCCATATATACTGTGCCACCCCTTCTATAGCATGCTGCCAGCAGAGGTGCCAGTTATAGACTATCCTGTGCCCACAGGTACCACCAGACCAGGGCTATGCCATGCTCATACCATATAGATGTGACTATACTGTGCCCACCATACCCATCCTATATGGACTGTGCCCACCATACCCATCCTATATAGACTATGCCCATCATATATGGACTGTGCCCATCATACCCATCCTTTATAGACTGTGCCCATCATATATGTAATATGCCCACCATACCCATCATATATGGACTATGCCCATCATACCCATCACATATGGAATATGCCCATCATATATGGAATATGCCCACCCTACCCATCCTATATGGAATATGCCCACCATACCCATCATATGTGTCCACCATACCCATCATATGTGTCCACCATACCCATCCTTTATAGACTGTACACTGTGCCCACATCACATGCAGACTCCATGCAGATCACACAGCTCCCCATTGAGAGGGCAGTGCCAGGTACAGACCCCCTGTGCCCACACTCAGCACCCAGTTCTTTGTCTGATCCCCCCCCCCTCCCGTGCCCACATTTAGGGGTACAGCAGATAAAGTTGAAGCCCCCCCTTACCTGCGGCACAGATCAAAGCCATGCAGCCCAGTACGGTGACAGCAGCCATGTCCCAGGACTCCCATCCAGAGCGGCCCCCGTGTGCCCGGCTCGTCTCCTCTCCGCGATGTGCGGGGATCACACAGGAATGAGGATCGTACACTGGAATCTTCCACTGCGGAGGGGGGGGCGGCGCGCCATCAGCGCCTACTACGAGGCTTCCCGCACAGCAGGTGGGAGAGCTCCCCCCTCCTCCGCACATGGTACGGCCGGAGATAGGCACAAGGTGGCTCTGGGGGGATCGGAGCCGCACTGGGGACAAGACAAGGGGTGACAAGGGGGCTGTAATATCATGGGGGGGGGGGGGGCTGTGATATGATGACGGGCATGGAAACTCTGCACACCTGATGCTTTTCTACACCCACCAGAGCATGCCTTCTGTGCCACACACAGCCCTGTGCCTGCTGATTGTCTATACCCACTATGCATGCCTTCTGTGCCGGCTGCTTCTTCCCTTTACCCAATACTGCATGCCTTCTGTATCACCATACCCTCCAGTGATGCCTTCTGTGCCATAGACAGCTCTGTATCTAATGCAATTCCCTACTGCCCCATAGGTTTATAGAGGGCACAAGGCTAGGCTTCTGCTCACTTCCCGCCTGCTTCCTCTCCATACCCACCAGTGCATGCCTTGTGTGCCATTGACAGCCCTGTGTTTGGAGCTTCTGTAAAACCTCAAGTGCAATGCTTGCTGCTTCTCTTTACCCACCAGTGCATGCCCTCTGTGCCCCCTGCTTTTCTCTACCCACCAGTGCATGCCTTGTGTGCCATTGACAGCCCTGTGTTTGGAGCTTCTGTAAACCCTTAAGTGCATTGCTTGCTGCTTCTGTTTACTCACCAGTGCATGCCCTCTGTGCCTCCTGCTTCTCTTTACCCACCAGTGCATGCCCTCTGTGCCCCCTGTTTCTCTCTACCCACCAGTGCATGCCCTCTGTGCCCCCTGCTTCTCTATACCCATCAGTGCATGCCCTCTGTGCTTCCTGCTTCTCTATACCCACCAGTGCATGCCTTCTGTGCCTCCTGCACCTTTATACCCACAGTGCATGCCCTCTGTGCCTCCTGCTTCTTTTTACCTCACTAGTGCATGCAGTGTGCCTCCTGCTTTTCTATACCCCCCAGTGCATGCCCTCTGTGCCCCCTGCTCCTCTATACCCACAAGTGCATGCCCTCTGTGCTTCCTGCTTCTCTCTACCCACTAGTGCATGCCCTCTGTGTCTCCTGCCTCTCTATACCCACCAGTTAATGCCCTCTGTGCCTCCTGCTTCTCTATACCCACTAGTGCATGCCCTCTGTGCCTCCAGCTTCTCTATACCCACTAGTGCACTCCTGTGCCACAGGCAGTTCTGTGCCCTCTGCTTCTCTACACTCACTAGTATAGCTCTGTGCCTAATGCAGAAAATCCTTATTGGCCCATAGGTTACCTTTGAGCACAAGACTAGGATTATGCTCACTTCCCACCCACTGTTTCTCTATGCCCACTAGTGCACGCCTTCTGCTTCTCAATTCTCACTACTGCATGTCCTCTGTGCCTCCTGTTTCTCTATACCCACTAGTATATGCCTCCTGTTTCTCCATACCAAGTAGTAAATGCCTTCTGTGCCATAGACAGCCCTGTGTTTGTAGCGTCTAAAAACACACAAGTGCATGCCTTCTGTGTCTCCTGCTTCTCTATACCCACTAATGCATGCCTTCTGTGCCATAGACAGCTCTGTGCCTAATGCAGAAAATCCTTATTGTCCCATATGTTTCTTTTGAGCACAAGGCTAGGATTCCGCTAACTTCCCACCTGCTACTTCTCTATGCCCACTAGTTCACGCCTTCTGCTTTTCTATATCCACTATTGCATGCTTGCTGCTTCTCAATACCCACTAGCGCATATCCTCTATGCCTCCTGCTTCTCTATACCCAATAGTGCATATCTTCTGTGCCACAGACAGCTCTGTGCCTAATGCTGCAAATCCTTACTGTCCCATAGGATTCTTTTGAGCACAAGGCTAAGCTTCCTCTTACTTCCCTTCTGCTGCTTCTCTGTACCCACTAATGCATGCCCTCTGTGCCCGCTGCTTTTCTGTACCCACTAATGCATGCCCTCTGTGCCTCCTGCTTCTCTATAACCACTATTGCATGCCCTCTGTTCCTCCTGCTTCTCTATACCCACTATTGCTTGCCCCCTGTACCTCCTGCTTCTCTATACCCACTATTGCATGCCCTCTGTGCCTCCTTCTTCTCTATACCCACTATTGCATGCCCTCTGTGCTATATACAGCCCTGTGCCTCCTGCTTCTATTTCCTCTTACGTTGAGCACAAGACTAGGATTCTGCTCACTTCCTACCTGCTGATTCTTTTGACGCACGCCACAGATTAATAGTGAGCATCAGATCGACCCTCTGCCTGCTTCCTCTCTATGCCCACTAATGCACACACAGTCCATAATGTGCCAGAGGTTACTAATGCCATGGAATCAGCTCAGTCCATGTCTTCTGCATGATTAATATACGATTTCTAATGTATGCAGTCAGTGGGTGCAGTGTCACAGGTTGCCTGTGGGCATAAAATCATCTGTACTATACTTACCCATAGTTTCATTCTGGTCTACTGTCCACACCTACTGTATACTGTTGGACATAATACCCACCTTCTGTACTCTACCCACTTTCAGGGGTTCATATCCACTGAGAGAAGGACAGTCTGGGTGATTGCAGGAGCGTCCCAAAGGCTGTGTGGAGACACACGTGTCATGGAGGTACACTACTGTGTTTCCCCGAAAATAAGACCTACCCCGAAAAAAAGCCCTACTGTGCTTTTCGGGGAGGGCTGCAATATAAGCCCTACCCTGAAAATAAGCCCTAGTTTGGAAAGGCTGTGAAGTTCTAAAATGCACTGTATTACAGTGTTGTGTAGTGTAGACTGTGTATGTTTCTACGGTCTGTGTGTGGTAAAAAAACCTTCTTTGCGGCACCGCTCGGCGCTCAGCTGATCCCCCGCTGCTCTCCTCCTCTTCTGCCAGCTGTCAGCAGGGGATCTCTGCTCCCTCTCTGCAGTGCTCGGAGCGGGCCACGGCAGAACCGAGCGGCACTGTAGGGTGGTACGGTGTTTGTCACAGGCAGATTGCAGAGACATGCACAGTTTACATTGTATAGTGCCGTAATGCAGTGCATTTTAGGATTTTACAAGCACTTTTAACTCACTGGCCACTGGGGATTCCTGACAGGCAGGGAGGGAGATGGGGAGAGCAGACAGCACATGACAAGCCCTTCCCCGAAAATAAGCCCTACTGGGTCTTTTGTTGCCAAAATTAATATAAGACCCGGGCTTATTTTTGGGGAAACACAGTAGGAGTCAGTAGGTGACACAGGATGCTGTGAGGTGCACTTACGTCTTGAGGTGCACTGAGGTCACAAAATGATACAGATTGCTATGATGCTGTGGGGTGCACTGAAGTAATGGGGTGCTCAGCTGACACAGAATGTTCTGGTGCTGCAGGGTACACTGAAGTTACAGGGGGCACAGGTGACACAAAATGCTCTGATGCTGCAGAGTACACTGGAGTCACAGGGCACACAGGATGCTCTGATGCTGCAGGTTACACTGAAGTCACAGGGCACACAGGTGACACAGGATGATCTAAAGCTGCAGGTTGCACTGAAGTCACAGGGTGCACAGGTGACACAAGATGCTCTGATGCTGCAGGGTACACTGATGTCACAGGGAGTACAGGTGATACAGGATGCTCTGATGCTGCAGGGTACATGGAAGTCACAGGGCACACAGGATGCTCTGATGCTGCAGAGTAAACTAAAGTCACAGGGCGCACAGGTGACATAAGATGCTCTGATGCTGCAGAGTACACTAAAGTCACAGGGCGCACAGGTGACATAAGATGCTCTGATGCTGCAGAGTACACTGAAATCAAAGGGTGCACAGGTGACATAAGACGCTCTGATGCTGCAGAGTACACTAAAGTCACAGGGCGCACAGGTGACATAAGATGCTCTGATGCTGCAGAGTACACTGAAGTCACAGGGTGCACAGGTGACATAGGATGATCTAAAGCTGCAGCTTGCACTGAAATCACAGGGTGAACAGGTGACACAGGATGCTCTGATGCTGCAGGTTGCACTGAAGTTACAGGGCGCACAGGTGACACAGGATGCTCTGATGCTGCATAATACACTAAAGTCACACGTTGCACAGGTGTGCAGGTTGCACTGAAGTCACAGGGTGCACAGGTGACACAGGATGCTCTGATGCTGTAGGGGAAAACTGAAGTCAAAGGGTGCACAGGTGACATAGGATTATCTAAAGCTGCAGGTTGCACTGAATTTACAGGGTGCACAGATGACATAGGATGATCTAAAGCTGCAGCTAGCACAGGTGACACAGGATGCTCTGATGCTGTAGGGGAAAACTGAAGTCAAAGGGTGCACAGGTGACATAGGATGATCTAAAGCTGCATGTTGCACTGAAGTCACAGGGTGCACAGGTGACACAGGATGATCTAAAGCTGCATGTTGCACTGAAGTTACAGGGCGCACAGGTGACACAGGATGCTCTCATGCTGCATAGTACACTGAAGTCTCACAGTGCACAGGTGTGCAGGTTGCACTGAAGTCACAGGGTGCACAGGTGACACAGGGTGCTGCAGGTTGCACTGAAGTTACCAGGGGAACAGGTGACACAGGATGCTCTGATGCTGCAGGTTGCACTGAAGTTACAAGGTGCACAGGTGACACAGGATGCTCTGATGCTGCATAGTACACTGAAGTCTCACGGTGCACAGGTGTGCAGGTTGCACTGAAGTCACAGGGTGCACAGGTGACACAGGATGCTCTGATGCTGCAGGATACACTGATGTCAAAGAGGGCCCAGGTGACACAACAAGCTTGGATTCTGCAAGGTGCAGTGAAGTCACAGGGCGCACTGGTGACAAAGGATGTTCTGCTGCTGTGGGGGCACACTAAGGTAAGGGGGTGCACAGGTGACACAAAATGCTCTGATGCTGCAGGGTACACTGGTGAAACAGGATGCTTTGATGTTGTGGGGTACACTCGATTACTGCAGTCGGGAGCTTGGCTGAAGCCTATCAATGTCTTGCTTGAACGCCGAGACACACGTTGATTCGCAATAAAAGGCAGCACCAATCAGGAGAACTATCTCCTAATTGACTGGGACACTAGAGCTCTGGGTAATAAGCGATAGTGTCCGGGGGCCACACACCGGAGGGGAGTGTTTCAGTCTGCACTCTTCATCTTATACAGACCTCTGTGCTTGTATTCTACTTGGAGAATGTATTTTTATCCCTAGAAATGCTCCAATTCCTGATAGATTAAATAATTTAGTAAGCTACAATAAAAAAATAGATATTTGAATTCACAGCACCGGTTTACCTTTTATACTGGTTCTGGTAAATAAGCATTACCAGTAACTTGCGTTACGGAAATGAAACTCATGGAAATTAATTGCACTATTTATACCAACCAAGGACTCCTTCACACCGCATATGGCTTCATGAATTTTGTACAAATTTCCAGCCTAGGCAATAAACGGACATGAAAAATAAATCGCTTTTAGTCCACACTGATGCGTTTCGTTGCAGAGTGTTGGAATAAGTTCGCCATGCTGCATCTGGGTAACATTGACCTGAAGTTTGTTGTTCAGGGCAAATTAAGGCCCCTTTCACACGTGCGGACCGTATGTCCGTTTTTCATCCATCCGCTTTCGGATGAAAAAACGGACATACATGTACCCCTATGGGATAGCGGGTGTCAGCGGATGAGTATCACCCGATATCGTCCGCCTCCGCAATGGTCCGATTCTGCAGACGGAGGAAAACCCTATTTTTCCATCCGTCTGCAGAGCGTATCGGATGAACACGGACAGACGGTCTATGTTCATCCGATCCCCCATAGAGGAGAACAGCGATCTGACAGGGCGGTCCCTGCACAGTGTGATCATCCGCCGGTGTACTATCATTTTCTGTCCCCCACCAGAAAGTGTCCGCTGTGTACTGCGCATGTGCAGTACACAGCACAAGAAGATTCCGAAAATTGCCGAAGATGAACGGCGCCTGCGACGTGAGTCCACTTTCAAGCCCCACCATCCAAGTGGACATAGAGTTAGAATAAAAAGGAGCCGAGCGCAGCGAGGCCATGACCGAAGCGCGGCGAGCGAAGCGAGCCCGCGAGGGGCCCTCTAAGTTTGTCTAGCCCTATGTCCACTTGGATGGTGGGGCTTACACCTCGACTCACGGCGCAGGCGCCGTTCATCTTCAGAGATTTTCCGAAAATCCTTCTGCTCTGTACTGCGCATGCGCAATACGGGGCGGACACTTGATGATAGACGGACTATTCGTGACAGAACACCGGCTCAGCGGGGATCAGCGTAATGATCCGCCCCGTGTGCAAGGACCCTAACAGGTTTTTTTCCCCCTCTTCAGCAATATGGACTTACCTTTTCTTGGATCCCCTGCCACGCTAACCAGCATGGGAACTGTAGGAAATACCTAGTACTTCCAGGTGTGGGGCATGTAAATCACCCATGTGGCAATGTTGGGCCAATCCGCAATGTCGCAAATTTATAGCCCTGGGCGCTTGTAGTTAATGCACAATAGAGCTGCACGATTAATAGTTTTTGCGATTTTTTCCTCCTTGCTATCTTGACAAAGTATTTCCCGATTCTTTCTATGCAGAGAATTCTCTCTGCTCTGCTATGCCAACAGCCGTCAAAAGAAAGGAAGAAAAAAAAAAGGCAGTCTGCCAAGAATCACAACATTCTTTAGCAGTGGAACTTAAAGTGGAGGGCCGGGCAAAAAAAAAAATTAAAAGTCAGCAGCTACAAATACTGCAGCTGCTGACTTTTAATAATCGGACACTTACCTGTCCCGGGGTCCAGCGATGCGGGGGAACGAGACCCCCCCCTCGTTCCCCGCTCCGCTCACGACACCGGCATTCTTAATGTGGGAACACGCTGTGGCTTCACAGCCGGGCACCCACTGCGCATGCGCGAGCGGCGCCGTGCGCCGTGATTCGACGCTCACTCATCTGGGACACATGACATGTCCCAGATGACTGTGCGTTGCCTACAGGAAGTGACTTTTAGCCCGGGCAATGAAGGTGGCAGACTTCGAGGGACCCCCTAGCAACAGGCATTTAGAGGTGAGTAAAAAAAATTTTTTTTTCCAATTATTTTTTTTTAATTTTTTTTATGATTTTTAAGCCCCTTTTTGTTTTTTGGTTGCAACCCCACTTTAAGTATAAACATTGTAACAATTTGTCCTTTAGATCAAAGGAATAGACTTTGGTTTGTAAATGAGGGAAGTTTAACCACTTAACCGCTTAAGGACCGCCTCCTGCACATATACGTTGGCAGAATGACACGGCTGGGCACATCAACGTACAGGTAAAATGTCCTTTATGAGCCTAGCCGTGGGTCGCGTGCCGCGCTCACGACACGGTCTTGAGCTCCGTGACTGTGGCCGCGGGACCAGCGGACCCGATCGCCACTGGTGTCTCGCGATCGGGTCACAGAGCTGAAGAACGGGGAGAGGTAAGTGTAAACAAACCTCTCCCCGTGCTTCCTAGTGAGGCTGTCACTGATCGTCTGTTCCCTGTCATAGGAAAAGACGATTAGTGACGTCACATGCCAAGCCACGCCCCCCTACAGTAAGAAAACACACACAGGGCTCACTTAACCCCTCCCCGCCCCCTAGTGGTTAACTCCTTCACTGCCAGTGTCATTTACACAGGAATCAGTGCATTTAAATAGCACTGATCGCTGTATAAATGACAATGGTCCCAAAAATGTCCGATGTGTCCGCCATAATGTCGCAGTCACTGATCGCCCTCATTACTAGTAAAAAAAAAAAAAATATTAATAAAAATGCTATAAAACTATGCCCTATTTTGTAAACGCTATAACTTTTGCGCAAACCAATCAATAATCGCTAATTGCGTTTTTTTTTTACCAAAAATATGTAGAAGAATACGTATCGGCCTAAACTGAGGAAAAAAAAACGTTTTTTTATATATTTTTGAGGGATATTTATTATAGCAAAATGTAAAAAATATTGCATTTTTTTTCAAAATTGTCGCTCTATTTTTGTTTATAGTGCAAAAAATAAAAGCCGCAGAGGTGATCAAATACCACCAAAAGAAAGCTCTATTTGTGGGAAAAAAAGAACACCAATTTTGTTTGGGAGCCACGTCACACGACCGCGCAATTGTCAGTTAAAACGACGCAGTGCCGAATCGCAAAAATGGGGCCTGGTCCTTTGGCTGTAATTTGGTCCGGGGCTTTTTTTGCTAGAAAATTACTTAGAACCCCCAAACATTATATATATATATTTTTTTTTAGTAGAGGCCCTAGAGCAGTGATGGGGAACCTTGGCACCCCAGATGTTTTGGAACTACATTTCCCATGATGCTCATGCACTCAGGAGTGTAGTTGAGCATCATAGTTCCAAAACATCTGGGGTGCCAAGGTTTGCCATCACTGCCCTAGAGAATAAAATGGTGGTTGTTGCAATATTTTATGTCGCACTGTATTTGCACAGCAGTCGTTCAAATGCAAATTTTAGGGGAAAAAATTACACTTTAATGAATAAAAAATAAATAAAAAATAACCAGTAAAGTTAGCCCAATTTTTTTGTATAATGTGAAAGATTTTACGCTGCGAGAATCGTGAGAGAATCGTGATTTTTTATTCTAAGCAAAAAAAAAATTGTGATTCTCATTTTGGCCGGAAGCGTGCAGCTCTAATGCACAGTCTTGCTTGCATTGCCAATGGCTAGAGTGGAGGGGAGATAAAAAGAAGGTAAGTACAAGTGTTGTGGAGGGCTGCATTATATAATTTTTTTTTTTTTTTAAAAGCAGAGGGTGGTACTAAATAGAAAATGAGAAAAGAAAGCACTCACAATGCCACATCCATAAATTTAAGATGGAGCAAAAAAGGAGAGGTACTAAAAAAGTAACCACAGGTCGGACTTTAGAGGCATGGAAACAATGGAGAAGTAACAAAAATGATGTTTATTGAAAAAAGTTCATGATATAATGACAGTGTTCAAAAGATTAAAAATCATATGAAAATTATACAATTTGTACAGTGAGCCCTTGTGCGTCTACGTGTTTCACCGTTAGGCTTCTTCAGGACACGATCAAGGTTCAAAGAAGTGGTACTAAATACTAACCCAGTGTTTATTAAGGGGGGGGGGATTGGCCATTTGTTTGAGTTCCCCCGGGGTCCCACAAGCACGAGTATCACGTACATGATCCGTGGCCGGGGTGCTGAGAGGGCTCCCCTTGTGTTTAAGTGCAATATACCCCTGGAAGTGGAACAGGAGGTATAGTATAAAAGAATACTTGTGCGATACTCTGTGTATAAATTACAAAAAGTATCAAAGAGTAAAGTGCAATAGTGAGTGTATAGCTGCTGAACTCCTATAGTGTCACCAGCACCAACAATAAATGAATGTACGAAGTGGAGCAGTGCTATATGATTATACTGATGTTATACAATCTGTGCAATGTTGGAATAATATTAAAAAAATAAAATGCAATAAATAATATTAATAAGACTGCAAATCTTCAAAAAATATACAAATAAACATCAAAGTGCAAAGATGAATAAAACAGTACGTAAAAAGTCCAGTGCAAAAAAATGTAGTGAAAATAGTCTCTTGTATAGAAATGAGCAAAAAAAGCGAATAAAGTGATCCAGTGCAAAGAAAATTCAAGGTGATGTGATCACACTATATCCTCTTTCTTTTTTTAATCAACACACAGTGTGCCCAGCCTCTCACCTCTAAGGAAGACCCCAATGGGTCTAGTCAAGCATCTATGTAATCCTCGTGGTAGTCTCCTCTCCTCTTTGTTTGGAAATGACACAGTTGTGGCTGCACACACTGGAGGTTCCTCTCCTGTATGGTTTCCGTTCTACCAGATCTCCCTTTAACTTGGCTCCAGTTCAGGGATCATGTAACGGGATAAACGGAATCTCCATAGTGTAGTATTTCAGTAAAATATTTTATTTTAAAAGTAGTAACTTATATGTAAAAAATTAAGCATTCAGCAGCGTAAAAACAAGGACTTCCGGTCTCAGCTGTGACTGAAAGTGACGTCCCCCGGCTCCTTCCGACGCGTTGCGTCACAATCACGTGACTTTTTTTAAGGGGAACAGGAGGTGTAGTGCCCAAAGAAGCACAGGTTGCCAGCAGGGTATAGAAGAGCTGGGCTGGTGATCACCTGGGGGAATACCGGAGACTTGCTGAGTAGATAGGAAGATAATGTCTCTACGGAAACTCCAGCTGCGCTTGGCAAACATTGCACCCAGAGAAACAGAAGTAGAAGCCAGGCTGGGGGTCAAACACAGATGATCAAATAGAAGGCAACGGCAGGTAGCGGAAACAGAAACTTGGAAAAGTTATCAGACATGTCTGGAGCAAGGCGCGTTACAAGAAGAAATCCAAGGAATAAGCACAGAGGTTCAGGAACACAGGGAAGCTGACGACAATCCAGCAATTTGGAGGAATCAGCACCGGTCTTTTATATGAATGAATGAATGAATGAATAATTTGTATAGCGCTACAATGCGAACTGAATCGCCTCAGGGCCAGCAAGAGGTCACATCTATCACGTTATGCGCGCACCTTTGCGCATGCACGTATGCCAATTCGCCACGCCGCACAGCAGTGTATGCCTATTTACCAATTTTCTGCCAATGCGCATGCACACACACCGAGAGCGCCCATCTCTGGTATTGACACAATTGCCAGTTCTTCCATGGCTATTTGCCTGACAACGAGACCCAGTACGACCTGGATTAAAGATGGATGAGAAGACTGTGATGGTGGACTCTGATGTGATAGGGGGCTTTCATGTATAGCAGGGACTCTGATGAGATAGGGAGCCTCTGACTCTGTGATAGAAAGGGGCTGACTGCCCACCAAATACTCAGTACACAGACAGATGCCTCCATCCAGTACATAAAGGACACTAACTAGACGATCCATGTATGTGTATAGTGCGTTGTGGGGTATCCCCCCTCCCCGGACAGCTTCTGGGAGACAGCAGTACACCTCAGCCATAGAGGTCACAGACGTTGCAGCACACAGTAAGAGAAGGACCCAAATGAGCATTTTCAGATTTTGTGCAGAACGCCAAGCCAACCAAAACTAATGATTGTATGAAGAAAACAAATACGTATAGAAAAAGAGTGTCAAACAAAATAGTGTATGTGAAAAATGAAAACAAAGTCCCTAAACTTAATGAAATAAGGTCCCCTAACCAAATGTTATATAGATGTGGATGGGGACTTGGGAAGACCTTACCCAAGACAAGAGAGACATGACAATACAAGTGAGGGTTTGTCCATAAGGTGACACCACACGTATTATGGCTGGAGTTCCATAAGCAAGAGATATTTGACAATACGAGTAAAGAGGCATCAATAAAATAACTCCACACGCACGTCAATTTGTCAGGAGTTTCGTACCCAAGAAAATTCTGACAATATAAGTAAAGAGGGTGTCCATAAGATGGCATTGCTTGTATCGTGTCAGGAGTCCATTTTGTCAGGATCTCCATACCCAAGAGAAAGAGGACAATACAAGTAAGGAGGGTATCCATGAGATGGCATTGCTTGTATCATGTCAGGAGTCCATTTTGTCGGGATCTCCACTCCCAAGAGAAAGATGACAATACAAGTAAGGACGGTGTCTGTAAGATACCACCATGTATATTGTGGCAAGAGGCCACTTTGTCAGGAGCTCCATACACAAGAGAAATATGATAATACAAACTTGGGAGATGTTTGTAAGATGACTCCACGTGTATCGTAGCAGGAGGACACTTTGTCAGGAGCTCCATACCAGGGATCTTCAAACTATGGCCCTCCAGCTGTTGTGGAACTTCACATCCCATGAGGCATTGTTAAACTCTGACATTCACAGACATGACTAGGCATGATGGGAATTGTAGTTCCTGAACAACTGGAGGGCCATAGTTTGAAACCCCCTGCTTAGAGAGCTATGGCAATACAAGTGAGGGAGTGTCCATAAAGTGACACAAAGGGGGTTAATTTACTAAAGCTGGAGAGTGCAAAACCAGGCTCACTTTTGCATAGAAACCAATCAGCTTCCAGGTTTTATTCCCAAAGCTTAATTGAAAAAGCTGAGGTTAGAAGCTGATTGGCTACCATGCACAGCTGCACCAGATTCTGAGTGCACCAGTTTTAGTAAACCCCCCCCCCCCTATATATATCATGGCTGGAGTTCCATAATCAAGAGAGATTTAACAATACAATTAAATAGGGCGTCCCTAAAATAGCTCCATGCATATCATAGCAGGAGGCCACTTGGTCAGGAGTTTTATATCCAAGAAAATTATGACAATAGAAGTAAAGAGGGTGTCCATAAGACGGCATTGTTTGTATTGTGGCAGAAGTCAACTTTGTCAGGATCTCCACACCCAAGAGAAAGGTGACAATAGAAGTAAGGAGGGTGTCTGAAAGATACCTCAACGTGTATCATGGCAGGAGGGTGCTTTGTCAGGTTCTCCATGCTCAAGAAAATAGACAAAACAAGTGATGGATATGTCTGTAAGATGACTCCTCATGTATCGTAGCAGGAGGACACTTCCGCAGGCACTTCATACCCAAGAGAGATATGACAATACGAGTGAGGGGGTGTCTATAAGGTGACACCATGTGTATCAAAGCCGGAAATTCCCTAATCAAGAGAGCTTTGACAGTACGAGTAAAGAGGGTGTCCATAATGCTCCATGCTTATCATATAGTTTTATACCAAAGAAAATTATGACAATACACAAGTAAGTAGGGAGTCCACAAGATGGCTCTGCATATCATGGCAGGAGGTCACTTTGTCAGGAGCTCCATACCCACAAAAAATATAACAATACAAGTGAGGGGTGCATCTGTAAGGTGCATCTGTAAGATGGCTCCACACAGGATTACACTTTGTCAAGTGCTCCATATCCAAAACAGATATGACACCACAAGTATCTGTATGATGGCTCCACGAGTATCATGGACAGAAGGCCACTTTGTCAGGAGCTGCAGAGCAGGTTTATACATCCCACATTAACGACCTTCAGGATTTTTGTCCTCCGGGCATCACCAAGTAGCAATTCTGAGAAGGCAAAAAGAGGTATTTTAAAATATAAAAAAAAGTATACATTTTTTTATTATTTAATATTGCAAATGTAAGAATTGGCAGGAGTGAATTTAGCTCTTTTTAGGCACACTGCGACTCTCCAATCCACTTAAATATAAATGTGCAGCAAAAGCACTTGACACTAGTGTGACGGCTAGCACCTCCACACAGGACCTAGAAGGACTAACTTCCAGAAACTGTACCTGCGACATAAAGCCTTATAATGAGCTTGCAGATACTTGTGGATTTCCCCCTCTAGTGGTCACAATCAGTATTGGTCTATAGGAAATAAGATATACAGTATATGCTGTGTATATGTATATAAATATATATATATATATATATATATATATATATATATATATATATATATATATATATATATATATATACATATAATTATTTTTTAAATATATACATTCTTTTTTTTTTCTTCCAATAAACATGCCGAGAAAAAAAACCTCTTTATGCAAAAAGTCTTACCAACACACGTCAGTTGTTTCTGTATGTACTTTTCAATTTATATGCATATGGGGGCAGCTGTAGTTGCTCATTACATAAGGAATGTAAGGACAACTTCACCTTTAGTGACCTTCAAAGAGGATCAGAACTCTGAAAGCTGTGCCCAAACAAACGACAGGCAGAGGGCATTGGACTAGTCTTCCAAATTTCCAGTGGTCTCCCTGCAGCTGATATTTTCTCCATTACTGAATTAAAATGTCTTGTTCTGCATTTGTTATTCTTATTGTGGAAGTGGTATTCTTGGTAAAAGCAGGGCTTCCCTTCCTCGTGTCAGAGCCTTCAGCAAGGAGAACCTTGAGCAGCTCAGTAGTAACATCACTTCAATTCTCCTCTGATGAGCAATCAGAGGCAGCAGTGTCTTAGATCTCACGCTGCAGATATACAGCTATAGGACTGTAAACACCGGCATACCTACCAACATTTTGAGTTGGGAATGAGGGACATCTACTAACAAATGTATGTAGGCATTTGACATGCCCCCTGCCACACCCCCTTAAACGAGAATTTACCAAAAAAAAAACGTTAATTAAATCCACAAGGACTTTTTTTTACCATTACTATTCCTTTATATTGGCTTTTAAAATGTACAAATGCAGCAATTTAGAAATCGGATGAAAGGTTTAGCGCTGGAAAACACTTTTTGAAAGATAAAAAGTGCATTTTATATACAACTATATAGATGAGACCAAAATGAGGGACAAATGAGGAGGAAAGAGGGACAGAGGTACATTGCTCCAAATCAGGGACAGTCCCTCCAAATCAGGGACAGTCCCTCGAAATCAGGGACAGTTGGGAGCTATGGATACAGGAGTGCCTAGGCACATACACACACATACCAGGAAGTGCTCTGGTGGTACTGATGGGCACTCATAGGTGGCACTGATAGGCAGCACTGATAGGCAGCACTGATGGGCCCTGATGAGGAGGAACTGATGGGCACTGATAGGTGACACTGATGAGGAGGTACTGATGGGCACTGATTGATAGCACTGGTGGGCACTGTTGGGACTGCACTGATAATTAGTGTACATGTCCCTTTACCACAAGCCGGTTTATGGGTTCTCTTCTCCTCTCCTCACGCTGTCTGTCTGAGGAAAGGAGTGCCGATAACCAGCTTCTGTTTACCTCCGTGATCAGCTCTGATTGGACACAGCTGATCTTGGTAAAGAGCCTCAGTTTGGCTCTTTACCTCAATCTGTGATCAGCAGTGCCTGGAGGACACTGTGATCACAGAGCTCTCCGTCCGCAGTGGGCGTGATCACGGAAGGCCGCTCCCAGAACTGGACAACCGCGATGTAGCCGCCATTCAGCTATAGCGCGGTCGGCAAGTGGTTAATCGGTTTATTATTTATATTTAGCGCTGTTTTACCATCGTTTTAGCTGTGGTATTCGGCTGCTAGCGGGGCAGTTTTAACCCCGCTAGCGGCCGAAAAAGGGTTAAAATTCCCCGCAAAGCGTCGCTGCATCGGCGCTTTGCCGGCAGTATTGCCGCGGTATTACCGCGCTGTCCCGTTGATTTCAATGGGTAGGAGCGGTATAGGAGCGGTGAATACAATACTCCTTCACCGCTCCAAAGATGCTGCTAGCAGGACTTTTTTTACCGTCCTGCTAGCGCACTGCTCCAGTGTGAAAGCCGGAGCTAATTTTAGCGCTGTAGCGCCTGAAAAACGATTCGGTGTGAAAGGGGCTTTAGTCAGTTTTTTGTTGCCCTGTCCCAACTTTTTTAAGATGTGTTGCTGCCATCAATTTCAAAATGACCTTGTTTTTTTTATTTTTTATTTTTTTTAATGGTACATTTTAGTTTAAACATTTGATATGTTTTCTATTTAGTTTTTTTTTTTCACAATATATTTTTATTAAAGATTTTTTTTTAAAGCTATACAATATACACACAATGCTTTCTATTGTGAATAAAGTATGGGTTTACCAGATTTGCAGATCTGTTTTTATGTAGGTTTTACTCAGCTTCCCAACTTTTTCGGAATTGAGGTTGAATGTGTTTCCCGACATGAGTCAGAGTGGTGGAACGTTGCTTCGCATTTCATTGCGTTTACATCACAGAGCTCTCTTCCATGAATGACGGAGCCAATCGGCGGGTCCCGGCGATCAATCATTTGTCAACAAGGCATTTCCCCGTTCTGCCTAATTACATGACAGAGATCTACTGCTCCCTGTCACCGGGAGCAGTGATCGCTGTCATGATGTACTGAGCCCATCCCCCCCCACAGTTAGAATCACTCCCTAGGACACACTTAACCCCTTGATCGCCCCCTAGTGTTTAACCCCTTTCCTGCCAGTGACATTTACACTGCATTTTTATAGCACTGATCGCTGTATACATGACAATGGTCCCAAAATAGTGTCAAAAGTGTCCGATGTGTCCGCCATAATGTCGCAGTCATGATAAAAATCACAGATCGCCGCCATTACTAATAAAAAAATAAATTAATAATAAAAATGCCATAAATCTATCCCCTATTTTGTAGACGCTATAACTTTTGAGCAAACCAATCAATATATCCCGCTTATTGCAATTTATTTTTAAATAATAAATAAAAAACAAAAATATGTAGAAGAATACATATCGGCCTAAACTCAGAAAGAAATTAGTTTTTTTATATATTTTTTGGGGATATTTATTATAGCAAAAAGTAAAAAATATAACTTTTTTGACGCTCTTTTTTTGTTTATAGCGCAAAAAATAAAAACCGCAGAGAGGATCAAATACCACCAAAAGAAAGATCTATTTGTGGCAAAAAAAGGACGTCAATTTTGTTTGGGTGTAACGTTGCAGGACTGCGCAATTGTCAGGTAAAGCGACGCAGTGCCGGATCGCAAAAAGTGCTCTGGTCAGGAGGGGGTAAATTCTTACGGGGCTGAAGTATTTAAAGGAGAAGAATAGCCAAAGCTCATTTGGTTGTACTTCTCCTCTGGATCACAGCAGTGCAATTAGTTTTGCACTCCTGTGACCCATTTTCAGCAGAGATCGGTCTGAAGTCCGCTCTCTGCTGACATCACAGGAATCAGTCCAGGCACCGCCTCATCCCGACAATGGAGTCATGATCCGCCAGGTGCCTGACCGACACCCCTCTGATCCTCTCAGCTCCCCGCCCCCTCCACAGCTCAGCGCTCCAATGAGCGAGGAGGGGACAGAGCAGAGAGCTGTGACTGACAGACAGTCTCCAGCTCTCTGCTCAGGGAGCTGTGAGAACCGAGCGATCGGCGGTGTTCGATCGCTCGGTTCTCGGTGTAGAGCCGCCGGGGGACAGATGTAGCATCCACCTAGGTAAGTATAAATAAAAATAAAAAAGACAAGCCCATACTTCTCTTTTAGGTGCTGTCAGAGTCTGTGATCGTTTAGCAGAGTCTGCTTAGTGCTCTGGTGCTGCTCAGGCTGTCTTGAGGTTTCACACTGGTCTAGTAGCTATGGGAGGTACTGGACAGTGGGTGGAAACATTACAGATGAGAGCATGAATGTCCATACAGCCCTGGCCAATTAGACTGTGGATGTGCCCCAATGCCTGCTGGGTGACTGTATTTATATTTGATGACCACATGGGCTCGGGGTCTTCTTCTGCCTCTACAGAGAGAGGTCCAGGAGGAGAGAGGGCTGCTGCCTCTCCCCAGGGCAGGCTGCCAATGCGAGCCTCAGGTGGGCGACCCGAGGGCCTGAAACATTGCAGCTGAAACCCATGGTTTTTGTGAGAGCTGACTGAGGGAGGATGTCCACACATCCTGTCTGGTACTACTGAGAAAGGCTGCCACTGGTGCTTCAGGAGCCTTGTGAGTACAGACTCCCCACAGGGGCTTCCTAGGACTTGTGCTGTTAGATCCCCCTCTGGGTGCTAGAAGTCAGCTGTTGGGTGCGAGCTAAGGGGACAATGTCTTGAAGAAGCAAGGTCCACCAAATTCCTTCTGCTACAAAGGGACTTGCTTTATTCTGCACAGCCTGCTGCATAGTACTACTGACAGTCAGCTACACAGTTCTATTGAGAAGGTGCCCTAGCTTGTGAATAGTTAATTTGGAGTATCCTACAGTGTTGCCAACCGCCCGTTAATTTACGGGTAGCCCCTAAACTTTAAGCCATTTTCGGGCTGACCGTAAATGTCCGTTACGGGCAGTGGTGCCCGTAAAGAAGATGACTCAACAGAGCAAGCCCCGTCCCGAAGCCTGCCGGGCTCGAGAAAGCTTGTATGCGCTTGGCTACTTTCGGACGACCGTGATGTAACGGTGCTGCGCAGCACCATTTTTGAATAGAACTTTCGGACAGATTGCAGCCTCTGACAAGCAGATCTCCTCTCCTTGCTCTCATCTTGCACCGTGTCCCTTGGGCTGCAGGCTGCCAGGCTGGTAAGTGAGCACAAGCCACCCCTTACTAATGAATCTCTTGGTTCAGGAGAACGTAGAAGATGGCCTCAGGCAAGGAAGGGGTTAAAGTGGCAGAGACGAAAAGAAGGCAATTTGCCTTCTAGTATGGGATTAAGAGGCGCTGCTAACCAGGGCATAGTGCTAATGACAGATTGGGCACCTCTGGGAGGAAGAGAGCAGAGAAATCTCTGGCAGAGGAAGAGTTAAGCCAGTTGTCCAAGAAATGAGCAAACGCAGTAGGAGAGTTTGCTGAGCTGCACCATCTCCTGTATTATTTCCGCAGACTCTAACCATCTCCTGTATTATGTCCGCAGCCTCTGACCATCTCCTGTATCATGTCTGCATCCTCTAACCATCTCCTGTATTATGTCCGCAGCCTCTGACCATCTCTTGTATCATGTCCACAGCCTCTGACGATCTCCTGTATCATGTCCGCAGCCTCTGACCATCTCTTGTATCATGTCCACAGCCTCTAACCATCTCCTGTATTATGTCCGCAGCCTCTGACCATCTCCTGTATCATGTCCGCAGCCTCTGACCATCTCTTGTATCATGTCCACAGCCTCTAACCATCTCCTGTATTATGTCCGCAGCCTCTGACCATCTCCTGTATCATGTCCGCAGCCTCTGACCATCTCTTGTATCATTTCCACAGCCTCTAACCATCTCCTGTATCATGTCCACAGCCTCTAACCATCTCCTGTATTATGTTCGCATCCTCTAACCATATCCTGTATCATGTCCGCATTCTCTAACATCTCCTGTAACATGTCCACAGCCTCTAACCATCTCCTGTATTATGTTTGCATCCTCTAACCATCACTTGTACCATGTCCGCAGCCTCTAACCATCTCCTGTATCATGTCCGCAGCCTCTAACCATCTCCTGTATCATGTCCACAGCCTCTAACCATCTCCTGTATCATGTCCGCATTCTCTAACCATCTCCTGTATCATGTCCACAGCCTCTAACCATCACCTGTATTATGTCCGCATCCTCTAACCATCACTTGTACCATGTCCGCAGCCTCTAACCATCTCCTGTATCATGTCCGCAGCCTCTAACCATCTCCTGTATCATGTCCGCAGCCTCTGACCATCTCCTGTATCATGTCCGCAGCCTCTGACCATCTCTTGTATCATGTTCGCATCCTCTGACCATCTCTTGTATCATGTCCGCATCCTCTAACCATCTCCTGTATTATGACAGCAGCCTCTGACCGTCTCGTGTATCATGTCCACATCCTCTAACCATCTCCTGTATCATGTCCGCAGCCTCTAACCATCTCCTGTATCATGTCCGCAGCCTCTAACCATCTCTTGTATCATGTCCGCAGCCTCTAACCATCTCCTGTATCATGTCCGCAGCCTCTAACCATCTCCTGTATCATGTCCGCATCCTCTAACCATCTCTTGTACCATGTCCGCATCCTCTAACCATCTCCTGTATCATGTCCGCAGCCTCTAACCATCTCCTGTATCATGTCCGCAGCCTCTAACCATCTCTTGTACCATGTCCGCATCCTGTAACCATCAATTAGCACTGAAAACAGCCTCTTTAGGTACTTTTTTTAAGTGTCAGTAAAAAATGTGGCTTTGCCAGTAAATGGCATGATTTCAGTAAATTTCACTTCGGGGGTTGACAACACTGGTATCCTACTAGTTCCCTTCTTTCCAAATTCTCAAAATAAAATCTAAAAAAACAATCTCCTGGTCATTGAAGACATCAAGAGTGTGTGCACCTGGCTGCGTGAAAATACCCTGTAACTGGCTGTGGATTAATCAGTGGCAGACCCAGGCACAAATTATCAAGTGGTTCCTCCGGGGGTAGCGCTATACCCAGAAGCGCTGATCACGTACCAGATATGTGATCCGTAGCCGCCCTGCCACAGTAGATGTACGCGAGGGCGGTCACTAAGCGGTTAAATAATTATTTGGAAAGTACGCAGACAGGGATCCAGTTCTGCAGGTCACATGATGGCGCAGAGCTCAATAAAATCATATTCCAAATCAATTGATAAATAAGCCCACCGGCTGTGTACAGGCAATTGTCTTCATAAATTGCCCCCCGGTGTCTGCACACACCTGTGACACTCCGCTGCCGTTGTATTAGCATGTTACCCTGTGACATTAAGCCGCTCTTCACTGATGTCTGGCTCGGCGGCGTCTCTTATCATCGCTGTTACTCTGACTCATTCCTTGATATGAAGTTTGCCCTTTTTCTGTCGCTTGAGACCAAAGCAAGACGAGACGGTGACTGGAGGAGCAGGCTGACATTTTGCAGCGCCTGTGTCACAAAGCATATCCATAAACCCAACTTTATGGTCTACTTGCCATGTCCCCTTCAGACTCTCCGCGGTCTCAAGGACTGTTCTTCCCACAGAAATATTCGCCTTTCATCGCTCTGAAAATTAAACCGCTCGGCGCCCACAAACCCGACGTCAACATCTCAGAGAAAATACTTTCCGTTCTGACCTATCTCTGCCCCGGAGACACACTGATCTTTTCTTAATTTAGCTCATTTAAAAGCGCAATTGTGTTTTTATTTTTAATAACAGCCCAAGTTTAATATAGTTTATGTATTGCTGCTCTCTCATACCCGGTGGCTGCAATATCATGAAAACTCTGATGCATCTTTTTTTATGGACCTGGAACGAATGAAGTACGGGATTTTTTTTTTAATTAGCCGGAACCTTGTGGGATGGACCGGAAAGATTCAGATGTCTCCATGTTCTTTCCTGCTGATTATCAAGGATAAATGCACAACTTTGAGGGCTCAAAGTAGAATTCCACACGGAACCATTGTCAGTGCTCCCTCCTCTCCCCTGCAGCTGCAGCTGGCTGGCATAGTGGAGCCGGATAGCGTGACCGCGGAGCGGCCTGGAAATACATTACACATATATTGTCAAACGTATTTGGGACACCTGCCTTTACACACACATTAGACACGTGCAATTCGTTTCATTCCAAATTAGTTTTTTTAACAAATTTTGACAAATTAGGTAATTCGGAAACATCCGAATTAATAAAAATCCGTTTAACAAATTTTTCCTAATATTCGTAAATTCGTAAATTCGTAAATTTGAATTTACGAATTTAGGAATTCACAAATTTTCTAATTTACGAATTTAAGAAATCACAAATTTACGAATTCACAAATTTACGAATTTATGAATATTCGAATTTCCGAATTTACAAATATTTGAATTTTCTAATTTTCTAAAATTAGAAAATTCGTAAATTCAAAAATTCGAAATTCGAAATATCGGAAAATTCGAAAATCTGAAATAACTCTTAACAAAAACCCGTTTAAAATTTTTTTTCATAATATTCGTACATTTGCGAGTTTGAAAATTCTTAAATTTGAAAATGAGAAAATTATAAAATTCGTAAATTCAAATTTTCTAATTTATGAATTTACGAATTTTCAAACTCACAAATTTACAAATATTAAAATTTACGAATTTACAAATTTTCTAAATTTACAAATTTTCTAAAATTCGAAGTTTCGTAAATTTCAAAAATGTGAAATCCGAAAATACAAAAACCCAGAAAAAGTTGAAAATCTAAAATAATAACTATTAAATTATAGGTATTGGAATTTCCTTTCGAAATTCAAAAAAAATATTCCAATACCAATATTTTAATAGTTAGTTATTATTTCAGATTTTCTAATTTTTGGGTTTTCGGATTTTCATAAGCTCCAAAATGAGAAAACTTGTAAATTTGAAAATTAGAAAATTCGTAAATACTAATTTACGAATTTTCGAACTCACAAATTTACGAATATTCGAATTTACAAATATTCAAATTTACGAATCTTCTCATTTTCTAATTTTCTAATTTTCTAAAATTCGTAAATTCTAAAATTCGATTTTCGAAAATCCAAAAACCCGAAAATTCGAAAATCTGAAATAATAACTAACTATTAACAAAAACACATTTAACTTATTTTTCCTAATATTCGTAAATTCGTGAGTTTGAACATTTGTAAATTTTTAAATTTAAAAAATTACAAAATTACAAAATTTGTAAATTCTAATTCTCTAATTTATGAATTCATGAATTTTTGAACTCGAATTTATGAATATTCAAATTTTCTAATTTTCTAATTTTCTAAAATTAGAAAATTTGTAAATTCGAAAATTCATAAATTCGAAAATTCGAAAATCGAAAAACCCAAAAATTTGAAAATCTAAAATAATAACTAACTATTAAATTATAGGTATTGGAATTTCCTTTCGAAATTCTAAAAAAATATTCCAATACCTATAATTTAATAGTTAGTTATTATTTCAGATTTTCAAATTTTCGGATTTTTTAGATTTTCAAATTTCGTAAATATTTTTCTAAATATTCGAATATTCGTAAATTCATAAATCCGGAAATTAGAAAATTTGTAAATTAGAAAATTTATAAATTTGAAAATTCGGAAATTTGAAAATTCGGAAATTTGGAAATTTGGAAATGAGAAAATTCGTAAAGTTACGAATTATCCGAAATAACAAATTCAGTATCTAAACGAATGAAAAGTAAAGAATTAATAATAATAAATAATAATAATAATAATAATAAAAACATTTTATTATTATTTTTTATTCGTTACGTTCCATTTGTTTAACCACTTCAGCCCCGGAGGATTTTACCCCCTTCCTTACCAGAGCACTTTTTGCGATTCGCACTGCGCTGCTTTAACTGACAATTGTGCGGTCGTGCGACGTTGCATCCAAACAAAATTTACGTCCTTTTTTTCCCACAAATAGAGTTTTCTTTTTGTGGTATTTGATCACCTCTGCGTTTTTTATTTTTTTTTTTGCGCTATAAACAAAAGAAGAGCAACAATTTGGAAAAAAAACACAATATTTTTTATTTTTTTGCTATAATAAATATCCCATTTTAAAAAAAAAAAATAAACACATTTTTTACTCAGTTTAGGCCGATATGTATTCGTCTACATATTTGTTGGTAAAAAAAAAAAAAAATTGCAATAAGCGTAATATATGCTTGCGCAAAAGTTATAGCGTCTACAAAATGACTGTGACATTGCGGCGGACACTTCGGACACTTTTGACACATTTTTGGGACCATTCACATTTACACAGCGATCGTTGCTATAAAATTGCACTGATTACTGTGTAAATGTGACTGGCAGGGAATGGTTTAACACTAGGGGGCGCAGCAGGGGTTAATGTATGTTCCCTGGGAGTGATTCTAACTGTAGGGGGAGGGGACTCACAAGGGGAGGAGACCGATCAGTGTTCCTCTGTACTGGGAACACACCATCCGTCTCCTCTCCACTGGGAGGACGTGGATCTGTGTGTTTACAGGCGACAGGAGAAAGAAGAAGACTGAAAGAAGAAGCGGGAGAAGGAGAAGCCTGGAGGAAAAAGAAATGGGGAAGGAGAAGATGGAGAAAGATTGGAGGAAGAAGGCGGAAGAAGAAGACATTTTTAATAAAAGACTTATCAAAAACTGTCTACTGTATTTTTCCTACTACACTACTTTTTTTGGTGAATAGGTAGGGGTACAATGTACCCCCTACTCATTCACATAGTGGGGGGGCCAGATTATTAAAGGGGGCTTCCAGATTTTGATAAGCCCCCACCTGCAGACCCCCCGACAACCACCGGGATGAGGCCCTTGTCCCCATCAACATGGGGCAAGGTGCTTTGGGGTGGGGAGGCCCCCCCAAAGCACCCACCCCCCATGTTGAGGGCATGTGGTCTGGTATGGTTCAGGAGGGGGGCTATGGATTTTGGGGGGGGGCCCACGCCATTTTATAAAAAAAATTGATGTGGGGGTACCCTCCGAATCCATACTAGATCCAAGGGCCTGATATGGACCTGGGGGCGACCCCACGCTGTTTTTTTTCACAATTTTTATTTTATTTTATTCTTTTTTTTACATTCAGCTGAATGGGAAATCCCGCTGACAGCTGAGGACTCATCGGTTGCTAAGGATGCGGCGGCTGCTGGCTTCCTGGCCCCCTCCTTAACAACCAGTTAGTTACCGTATTTATCGGCGTCTAACACGCACTTTTTTCCCCTTAAAATCAGGGGAAAATCGTTGGTGCGTGTTATACGCCGATCCCCGCCGATCTCCCGCTGATTTTTGAGAAGGGAGCGAGCGGAGCCGATATACCGAAAGCCGCGTCTATTTTCGGCTAGTCTCGGCTCCTCTCGCAGTCCCGCCCCCTCCACTGATTGCGAGAGGAGCCGACAACATAAAGAAATCTGCGAGAGGAGCCGAGAATAGCCGAACTCGGATTTCTGTATGTTGTCGGCGCTCGGCTCCTCTCGCAGTCAGTGGAGGTGGGCGGGACTGCGAGAGGAGCCGAGACTAGCCGAAAATACACGCGGCTTTCGGTATTTTGTCACGCGGCGCTCGTCCTCTCCACTCGGCGCCAATTTTAAATCAAGGCTTCACTGGGCAAGGTTGCAAAGGCACTGGGCAAGGCTGCACTGGGCACTGGGCAAGGCTGCAAAGGCACTGGGCAAGGCTGCACTGGGCAAGGCTGCAAAGGCACTGAGCAAGGCTGCACTGGGCAAGGCTGCAAAGGCACTGGGCAAGGCTGCACTGAGCAAGGCTGCAAAGGCACTGGGCAAGGCTGCACTGGGCAAGGCTGCAAAGGCACTGGGGCAAGGCTGCACTGGGCAAGGCTGCACTGGGCAAGGCTGCAATGATGGACAAGGCTGCAGATGGACACTGGACAAGGCTGCAATGATGGGCATTTAAATGTAAGTTTTTTTCCTTAAACTTCCCTCCTGAAGGTTTTTTTCCTTAATATTCCCTCCTAAACACTGGCGCGTGTTATACGCCGATAAATACGGTATATATAGTGAATGTACAGCTAAAAAAAAAAAACACAGATCGCAAATCGCGGCAAAAACTTGTGTTTTGGATGTGGGTCCATTGAAGTCTATTACATGCAAAACGGTCCCCGACCCTTTCCAAAAACATGGAGGCACAAAAATGCATTGATGTGAACGTGTTCCATAGGAACTCATGTTAAAAAAAATTCCCTGCATTTCTGCAAAACGCATTCGTGTGAATGGAGCCTTAGATTCACTCCACCGATTAAACGAGGGCTCAGAGCAACTAAGACCAGCGCACACAGCCTGGTGTGATGTGACTCACATACGTGACATTAGGATATACGAATATAGGCACCCGCTATGTTGTCTTATGATTAATAGCACGCCTGATTCGTGGAGCCATGTGATTTTTGTTTAACAAGGACATGGGAAGTGGGTGGCTGTCAAAGCAGAAAGGTGCTATACTGTCACCTTTTTTACCCCGTCTTATATGTTCAGAAATAATAACTAAGTTATGTTATTAATAAAACAAACTGTCGAGCCCTTTTCCCACAAAATCAAGCGCTTATGAGATAAGTGAATACCCTACAGTGTCTTTTTTTATAATCACTTTTTCTTTATTAAGACAAATTTCAACATAGAAATACATAGAATACACATTGCACAATATATCTATATAAATCTTTTCATTAAAGTGAAAAAAAAAAAAAATTAAGTCAGCAGCTACAAATGCTGCAGCTGCTGACTTTTCATAATCGGACACTTACCTGTCCCGGGGTCCAGCGATACGGGGGATCGAAGCCCCACTCGTCTCCCCCTCCGGCATTGTAACTGTGGGTGCCCGGCTGTGGCTTCACAGCCGGGCACCCACTGCACATGCGCGAGTGGCGCTGCGCGCCGTGATTGGCCGCGCAATCATCTGGGACCTGTCACGTGTCCCAGATGATTGACAAGAGGGAGGGGGCAGAGATGAGCCCTTCCTGCGCCGACGGGAAGTGACGTCAAGAGCCCAGGCACTGAAGGAGGCAGACTACGAGGGACCCCCTAGCAACAGGCATTTAGAGGTGAGTAAAAAAAAAAAAAAAAAAATGTCCAAATGTTTTTTATTTTTTTTATTTTTTAGGCACATTCATGAATTATTTTTTTTTTGGGTGGAACACCACACTACCCCCCCCCCCCCCCACCCTGAGAAAACACACCAGATCCTTTATCATGTCCTCTTCAAAAGAGAGAGAAAAAAAAAAGCCCACCCACTTACCTACCCATAACCAAAACTCAAATTGTGCAAAACATTATTCAAAGTATAATTAAAGTGGAGTGCCCCCTAAAAAAAAAAAAATTTAAGTCAGCAGCTACAAATACTGCAGCTAACTTTTAATAATCAGACACTTACCTGTCCCAGGGTCCAGCGATGCGGGGAAACGAAGCCCCCCCTTGTTCCCCGCTCCGCTCGCGGCACCGGTATTCTTACTGTGGGCACCCGGCTGTGGCTTCACAGCCGGGCACCCACTGAGCATGCGCAGTGAGCGGCGCCATCATCTAGGACACGAGGGGATGTGATGTCAGTGCCCGGGCACTGAAGTTGGCAGACTACGAGGGACCCCCTAGCAACAGGCATTTAGAGGGGATTAAAAATTATTATTTTTGCAATTTTTTTTATGATTTTTAAGCTATTTTTTTTTGGTGGAAACACCGCTTTAGGAAGGGGGCTATACAGCACCCTACTACATGTGTCAAACAACCAACAATAGAAAAAAAAATTAAAATAATAACAAAAAAATATATATATAAATAAAAAAAAATAAAAAAAGTGTATAATTTTGAATTACTACTTTTGTGTCCTACAATGTTTAGTCTTTTAATTCAATATAATCTCACTCTACTATTTCATTTTTTATACCTCTCTTTTATACCTCTCCACCTTTCATTTAAATCTACCCTTCTATGTGATTCCATTACGTGTTGCCCATCGCATGGCTAATTATAATATAATATCCTCTTCCTTTAATGACATAATCATCTCTCCACTGTGCCTCAAAAACAAAAAGAAACAACACAAAAAACAACACAAAAGAAGGAAAAAAAAAACTCCTCTCAATCCCCCACCAGATGCATCTCATAGACTATCCGATTCATAATGCAGCATTGCCCCCAAAAGGGTTTAATCCACCCCTATTTCTGAGGAGTAATACATCCTGCCCATGTATCTTTAAATGTATTCTGTCCCTACAGTGTCTTAATAGACTAATACTGTGATCAGCTACCAAACACACCACAGATGGCAGGTATTAATACCCAAAACAAAACATACATACAGGTAGTGCTAAAAAACACACAATACAGTTTTTTCAACTGATGCAATGATAAAAATAGTGCAAACAAAGTCCAAATAAGCCGCAATCATGTGCCGCAACCAGCACAGTAGTGAACATGGAAAGTCCAAATGTTTGATTTCCCCACTGGGATGGAAAGATGTCACCAACACCTCCACAAGTGAAAGAAAGTCAGGGGGGTAAGAGAATGCCCCTCTGAATCAGACTCTTACCAGTAAACACTGGATTAAAAGTGTGACCACCAGATCTTTGATTGGACAACACCATACGTCCCAACTTTTTGAGATGGGAATGAGGGACACCTATCAGCAAAAGTATGCAGGCATAGGACACACCCCTGGCCACGCCCCCTTAAAGGATAACTGTACAAAAAACAAGATGGGTTAAACCCACAAGTGCTTTTTTTTACCACTACTATTCCTTTATATTGGCTTTTGACATTTACAAGTGCAGCAATTTAGAAATTGGATGAAAGTTTTAGCGCTAGGAAGCATTTCTTGAAAGATAAAAATTGCATTTTATATACAGATCAGACCAAAATGAGGGGCAAATGAGGAGGAAAGAGGGACAGATGGACTTTGTTCAAAATCAGGGACAGTCCCTCGAAATCCTGGACAGTTGGGAGGTACTGTATAAGAAAAAAAAAGCTATTTCTAGGTCCGTCTGACTGTTGGGAAAAAAAGTCCGCTGGAGCCCACACACGATCGAATTGTCCGACGGATTCCTGTCCGCCGGACCTAGTCTGCCGGAAAGTCCGATCGTGTGTACGCGGCATAAGACTGGGATGCCATTAAAGTTGTGTCATGTGTGTGTAAAGGCAGGTGACCCAATACTTTTGACAATATAGTGTATATATATATATATATATATATACATACAGCCCTCAAATTTTCCACTCGCCTACTCGCATTCTGCGAGTGGAAAATGAGGGCTTGCGAGCTGGGCTGCCTGCCTGGGAGAGGGGGGGAGAGCACCATCGGCGGGTTGATCGGGAGCCGTTCTCCCATCGATCGCCCCGGGGAGGAAGAGGAGAGCCGGCGGGAATCGTGATAGCACACTGTTACCGGCGCTTACAATATACTTGTCTCTGCTCTGCTCGACACAGCCCCGCCTCCGCCTGACCCTTACCAGTGATAGACAGAACGCCAGTCCAATGCTGCGATGGGTTCTGTCTATCACTGGCACGGGTCAGGAGGAGGCGGGGCTGTGTCGAGCAGAGCAGAGACAAGTATAATGTAAGCGCCCGTAACAGCGTGCTATTCCGATTCCCACGGCTCTCCTCTTCCTCCAGCCGTGCATTCCCCTGCCTAGGCGAGGCTGAAATGGGCACAGTGAGACTACAATGGTCACAGTAAGGCTGCAAAGGGGCACAGTATGGCTGCAAAGGGGCTCAGTATGGCTGCAAAGGGGCACAGTATGGCTGCAAAGGGGCACAGTATGGCTGCAAAGGGGCTCAGTATGGCTGCAAAGGGGCACAGTATGGCTGCAAAGAGGCCCAGTATGGCTGCAAAGAGGCACAGTATGGCTGCAAAGGGGCACAGTATGGCTGCAAAGGGGCACAGTATGGCTGCAACAGGGCACAGTATGGCTGCAAAGGGGCTAAGTATGGCTGCAAAGGGGCACAGTATGGCTGCAAAGGGGCACAGTATGGCTGCAAAGGGGCACAGTATGGCTGCAAAGGGGCACATTATGGCTGCAACGGGGCACAGTATGGCTGCAAAGGGGCTAAGTATGGCTGCAAAGGGGCACAGTATGGCTGCAAAGGGGCACAGTATGGCTGCAAAGTAGCTGACTATGGCTGCAAAGGTACTCAGTATGGCTGCAAAGGGGCAAGGTATGGCTGCAAAGAGGCACAGTATGGCTGCAAAGGGGCACAGTATGGCTATAATGGGCACAGTATGACTACAACGGGCACAGTATGGCTGCAACAGGCACAGTGGGGCTGCAACTGGCACAGTGGGGCTGCGACGGGCACAGTGAGGCTGCAATGGTGGTTACAGTGTGGCTGCAATGGTGGGCACAGTGTGGCTGCAATGGTGGGCACAGGTGAGGCTGCATTGAGGGGCACAGGTGAGGCTGCACTGATAAAGTTGTTTTTAATATTTATAATATTTTTGCATGAAAGATTTAAGTGTCATTTCATGAGATAATTCATGAGGGCGTGTCTAGGGGCAGATTTAGGGGCGGGGCAGGGTAGGGATTGAGTGGGGCACTGGTGGTGAGTAACCTTTGAGGCCTGGCTAGTAGCTCAGGACTTGAAATTTTGAGCCCTGTATATATATATATATATATATATATATATATATATATGTATACAGTCATGGGCGTCCGCAGAACTTTTTTCAGGGGGGGGGCATCATTTAGGGGTCACCCATGCACCACCCCTTTTCAACAATGTCATTATCACATTATTATGGTTAGAGACTGCAGACGTAGTACAGTCCCTAGGATAAGTAATGGGTAATGGCCAACAGGCTCTCTTACCAGACCCATCGAAACTACAGCAGTGATCCCTCCGGCTGGATGATCGCTCACTCTGGGTTCCCCGAGGGCGACTATGGTCAGTAGTGTAGCATGCCTGTACCCTGGTAGTGGCTCAGTCTTTCGCTCTTTGGTGGTGCTGGCCAGCATGGCTCTCTTTCTGGCTTCCGCCCAGCACACTCCATATTCTTTGTCCTGTAGCGCTCTCTCCCTCAGCTTTTTCCCAGGCTGCAGTCTCTTAATCTCTCTTGATCGAGCTGTAGCCTCCTCCCTGTGGAAAATGGGGCTGCCAATCTTTGGGACTACATGTCCCATGATGCTCTCCTCTCCTAGTCTCCTTTGATTGGCCCTCAATTATGGCCAACAATGAAGGAACAGAGCGGGCAGGAAGCTGAGAGGGGAACCTGGTGACAGCCGCAGTCTCTTCTCCCTGACAGGAGAAAGGGGGGGCAAACGGGGAAAATCTCTGATAGCCCGCAGCTCGCCTTTCTCCTGTCACAGCGCCACTGAGTTCTCTGCTGAACTGAGCAGGGAAAAGAGCCGAAGTCACACTACACTGATGGGGGGGCTTAACAGCTCCTTGATGGTGTCACCCTACTGGCGGGTGGTGCCCGGGTGTGGGCTGCCTGCACCCTGATAGCAACTCAACTGTGCTGAACTTAAGATCTGATCCCTGATTCCAGGGGGGGGCACTTGACCCCCCCTTGCCCCTACCTGCGGACGCCCATGTATACATAGTTTCATAGTTTCATAATTAGTAAGGTTGAATAAAGACACCAGTCCATCCAGTTCAACCTGAGTGAGTGTCTACAATTGTCCCTATCCATTTACATTGCACACTCACATCACATGTCCCTACCCTCAAGGAGCCCACAATCCAAGGTCCCTATTCATATACTAGGGCCAATTTTGGACAGAAGCCAATTAACCTACCTGCATGTCTTTGGATTGTGGGAGGAAACCGGAGTACCCGGAGGAAACCCACGCAGGCACAGGGAGAACATGCAAACTCCAGGCAGGTAGTGTCATGGTTGGGATTTGAACCAGTGACCCTTGTTACTGCTAGGTGAGAGTGCTAACCACTACACCACGGTGCCGCCCAAATGTGGAATGTATGTATGTGGAAATGTAGATTTGGACTAGATTCTTAGTTCAAGATCAATTACAACAGGCTCCCCTTGAAAAACTAGAGCAATGCTGTTTGTAAATTCTATTAAATATTACTATAACCTTCTCTTGTAAAAGATATTCAGATCAAAGGCTTATTCAAGTGCCGGGTTTACTAAAATGATCTGGATTAGATCTTCATTGACAGCTCAAGCTGCTTGGACTGGAAGCACATTCTGAAATGAAGGGATATATTTACAAAAGCAGAAAATTCAGGCCAATTTGTGTGCCTAGATTTGTCCTCATTTACCAACAATCTGCAGGATGGGTTCCTGCTATTCGCGAGAGGTATAATAGCCAGCGCTATTATAGCACTATATATAGGAACAGTGGGGATTGTCAAAATACATATATGAGGATTTTGGCTAAAATTCTGAGCTGCATTGCATTAAATGGCAAATGTTAACCCAGATGACGAACGGCAATCAAACACAAGGTAACTGATTGAAATAAATGATTCACCATTTCAAAATGGTGACTTTTATATGCAAATTGGTGTTGGTAAATGTAGTGAAGTATCCTGACAAACTACAGTGCCTTGAAAAAGTATTCATACACATGTCATGCAGTGCCGGGACAAGGTCGTCCAGCGCCCAGGGCAAAGATGCCAAACTGCGCCCCCCTTTTCCCTTAGGTTTAGGGTCAGGGTGCCCCCCACCCCTGCAATAAACCATTGCGCCAGGGGCAGCCGTCCCTCCTGCCCACCCCTTGTCCCGGCCCTGATGTCATGTTACAACCGAAAACGTAAATGGATTTTATTGGGATTTTATGGGATAGACCAACACAAAGTGGCACATAATTGTGAAGTGGAAGGAAAATGATAAATAGTTTTCAAAAGTTTTTGCAAATAAATATGTGAAAAGTGTGGGGAGTACATTTGTATAGCGCCCCCCGGAGTCAATACTTTGTAGAACCTCCTTTCTCTGCAATTACAGCTGCAAGTCTTTTTGGGGATGTCTCTACCAGCTTTGCACATCTAGAGAGGGACATTTTTGCTCATTCTTCTTTGCAAAATATCTCAAGCTCTGTCAGATTGGATGGAGAGCGTCTGTGAACAGCAATTTTCAAGTCTTGCCACAGATTCTCAATTGGATTTCGGTCTGGACTGTGACTGGGCCATTCTAACACATGAATATGCTTTGATGTAAACCATTCCATTGTAGCTCTGGCTGTATGTTTCGGGTCGTTGTCCTGCTGGAAGGTGAACCTCTGCCCCAGTCTCAAGTCTTTTGTAGATTCTAACAGGTTTTCTTCTAAGATTGCCCAGTATTTGGCTCCATCCATCTTCCCATCAACTCTGACCAGCTTCCCTGCTGAAGAAAAGCATCCCCACAACATGATGCTGCCACCATCATGTTTCACAGTGGGGATGGTGTGTTCAGGTTGATGTGCAGTGTTAGTTTTCCACCACACATAGCGTTTTGCTTTTAGACCAAAAAGTTCAATTTTGGTCTCAGGTGACCAGATCACCTTCTTCCATGTGTTTGTTGTGTCCCCCACATGGCTTCTTGCAAAACTGCAAACGGGACTTCTTATGACTTTCTTTCCCCAATGTCTTTCTTCTTGTCACTCTTCCATAAAGGGCAGATTTGTTGAGAGCACGACTAATAGTTGTCCTGTGGACAGATTCTCCCACCTGAGCTGCGGATCTCTGCAGCTCCTCCAGAGTTCCCATGGGCCTCTTGGCTCTTCTCTGATTAATGCTCTCCTTGCCCGGCCTGTCAGTTTAGGTGGACGGTCATGTCTTGGTAGGTTTGCAGTTGTGCCATACTCTTTACATTTTCAGATGATGGATTGAACAGAGCTCCGCAAGATGTTCAAAGCTTGGGATATTTTTTTATAACCTAACCCTTCTTTAAACTTCTCCACAACTTTATCCCTGACCTGTCTGGTGTGTTCCTTGGCATTCATGATGCTGCTTGTTCACTAAAGTTCTCTAACAAACCTATGAGGGCTTCATAGAACAGCTGTATTTATACTGAGATTAAATTACAGTGGTCAGTAGAAGTAAAAAATAATCAGGCAGTCAGTGTGAGGAATGGTGTCCCATTGTTGGTGTCAGTAGGAGGAAGAGTGCATTATTGTTGGTGTTAGTGGGAGGAATAGGGTCTCGTCATTGGTGTCAGTGGGAGGAATAGGGCACCATCATTGGTGTCGGTAAAAAAAAAAAAAAGAATAGTGCCCCATTGTTGGTTTTATTGGGAAGTAATGTTGGTGTAACTGGGTGGAATAGTGTCTCACTGTCGGCTTCAGTGGCGTCACTAGGGTTGGTATCACCTGGTGTGTAAAACATGGTGTCCCCCCCCCCCACCAACTATAGTGGCCCCTCAGTAAAAACGCCCTCTACTAAGTATAGACCCCCCCCCCTCCATCACAACAGACCCCCCCCCCCTCAGGATAAACACCTTCCTTCATCAGTACAGACCCCCTCAGGATAAAGTTATGCATGTTTGCAGGTTTGCCCCGGCGCCTGCGGTCCCATGAGAAATCCCGGTGTTGATTTAATTGTGGCATATTAGAATCAACTGTGTATCTGTGAGGGCAAAGCAGGGTCGCCAACCTCCCGCAGCATTTTTTACTGACAAAACAAGGAAAATTTACTGGTGGAGCACATTTTTTAATGGCAACCTGAGAAATGACAGAACTCCTATTGAAAATTAACAGTGAATATTTGAACAGTATAAACCTATTATAGAAACACTGACAACACCTATAACAAAGTCATTTGCTTGACTTACACTTAAAAAGTCAACACAGCATGAAATTATCAGCCCCTGATATTTACTGGCAGTTGTAAAAAAAAAACACAGATTTTTACAAACTGTCAGTAAATCTACTGGCGGTTGGCAAACATGGGGCAAAGGCAGGTGGCGAATGTGCTCTTTAACCGCTTCTCGACTGCCGCCTGTACATATACGTCGGCAGAATGGCACGGCTAGGCAAAAGCACGTATATATACGTGCCCTTTAATTGCCTAGCAGTGGGGTCACGCGCGCTCCCGGCCGGGAGCTCCGTGACCACGGCCGTGGGACCAGCGGTCCCGATCGCGGCTGGTGTCCCGCGATCGGGTCACAGAGCTGAAGAACGGGGAGAGGTCTGTGTAAACAAACCTCTCCCCGCGCTTCCTACACTGCCTGTCACTGATCGGCTGTTCCCTGTCATCGGGAAAGCCAATTAATGACATCAGACGTACAGCCACGCCCCCTTACTGTAAAAAAAAAAACACACACATATGTCACACTTAGCCCCTCCCCGCCCCCTAGTGGTTAACTCCTTCACTGCCACTGTCATTTACATAGGAATCAGTGCATTTAAATAGCACTGATTTCTATATAAATGACAATGGTCCCAAAAAATGTGTCAAAAATGTCCGATGTGTCCACCATAATGTCGCAGTCACAATAAAAATCGCTGATCGCCGCCATTACTAGTAAAAAAAAAATATTAATAAAAATGCTATAAAACTATCCCCTATTTTGTAAACGCTATAACTTTTGCGCAAACAAATCAATAATCGCTAATTGCGATTTTTTTTACCAAAAATATGTAGAAGAATACGTATCGGCCTAAACTGAGGAAAAAAAATTTTTTTTTTATATATTTTTTGGGGATATTTATTATAGCAAAAAGTAAAAAATATAGCATTTTTTTCAAAATTCTCGCTCTATTTTTGTTTATAGCGCAAAAAATAAAAAAACTGCAGGGGTGATCAAATACCACCAAAAGAAATCTCTATTTGTGGGAATAAAAGGACGCCAATTTTGTTTGGGAGCCACGTCGCACGACCGCGCAATTGTCAGTTAAAGCGACGCAGTGCCCAATCGCAAAAAGGGGCCTGGTCCTTTGGCTGCAAATGGGTCCGGGGCCGAAGTGGTTAAATAAGATAAATCTTTTGAAAGCATAGAGATTGGCCTTTCGATCATTTGCTGATTTATAATCGTTCTCCTTTAACTTGCAGCCGAAAGTTTGTGAGTGAGATGCTGTCATATTTGGGTCAGTACGGGAATATCATTCCCATCCAGCCTGACACAGTAATTTTCACTTGAAGCTAATGCCAACTCTAAGAAATGTCATAATTGAGTTTCTGACAACCAAATCTGGCCTATTCATCTCACAAAGGAATAGAATGGCAATGACAACAGAAACAGACATCTTAGAATATTATGCCAAGCAGCCGATTTCCTAATTGGCTATAAAGTTGCTTTGATGAATTACTGATGAAGACAGACAAAGCAAAGTCTGAGAGATCAGCTTTTCCTCGCTTGACGTGGGGAAATTTATACTTTTCTGGGGCCTCTATTGTGGGTTTTATGTTTTACTTATTCAGTGATTATTTAAGAAAAATCTGTATAGAAATAGAAGAAGCTGGATCAGAACGAGAGCCGCAGTGCCTACAGCTTGTACAAACAAGGAATGTGGGCTACCATATTTCTATTCCCACAGGTTTTCTTTAACCACTTATGCCCCGTACACACGGTCGGAATTTCCGACGGAAAATGTCCAATCAGACCATGTTGTCGGAAAATCCGACCGTGTGTGGGCGCCATTGGACTTTTTCCGTCGGAATTTGCGTCAGAAAAAATTTGAGATCCTGCTCTCAAATTTTACGACAACAAAGTCCGATTGGACTTTTTCCAATCGTGTGTAGCGAATTCCGACGGACAAAGTGCCACGCATGCTCAGATCAAATTACGAGACCAAAGCTATTGGCTACTAGCCTCTACGTAGTTCCGTCGTACGCAACGAACGTCACCACGTTCAGAATGATCGGATTTTCCGACAACTTTGTCTGACCGTGTGTATGCAACACCAGTGTCGGACAAAATCCGTCGGAAAAAATCAGACAGATTTTGTGGTCGGAATTTCCAACCGTGTGTATGGGGCATTAAAGTGGTGTTTCCACCCAAAAAAAAAAAATTGCGTAAAAATTCAGAAAAAAAATGTAAAAAAAAAATAATTGGAAAAAAATAACATTTTCACTCACCTCTAAATGCCTGTTGCTAGGGGGGTCCCTTGTAGTCTGCCTCCTTCAGTGCCCGGGCACTGACATCACTTCCCCTCGGCGCAGTAAGTCATCTGGGACATGTGACAGGTTCCAGATGACTGCGCGGCGTATCACGGCGCGCGGTGCCGCTCGCGCATGCGCAGCGCAGTGGGTGCCCGGCTGTGGCTTCACAGTAAGAATGCCGGTGCCGCCGAGCGGAGTGGGGGAACGGGGGTTTTGAACCCCCACATCGCTGGACTCCAGGACAGGTAAGTGTCCAATTATTAAAAGTCAGCAGCTGCAGTATTTGTAGCTGCTGACTTTTACATTTTTTTTTTAAGGGGCACCCCACTTTAAGGACCCCCTTAATCCCCCTTTTCCCCCTTAATGACCAGGCCATTTTTTTGCGATACGGCACTGTGACAATTGCACGGTTGTGCGACACTGTAACCAAACAAATGATGTCCTTTTTTTCCCCAGAAATGGAGCTTTCTTTTGGTGGTATTTGATCTCTAGACATGTGCAATTCGTTTATTTCCAAATTCGTTTTTTAACGAATTTTGACAAATTCATTAATTCCGAAATTTCCGAATCTCCAAATTTTTCAATTTCCGAATTTCAAATTTCCGAATTTTCAAATTTTCTAATTTTTCGAAAGTCGAAATTTCAGAATTTCAGAAATTCGAAAAATCGAAATATCATAAATAAAAAAATTCTAAGATTTGGAAATTTGAAAATCCAAGAATAAGAATGAAAATCTGAAAATTCTAAAGAATGAAAGTTTAGAGGTTTAACCTTAAAGGGGTTGTACATTTTTTATTTCTTTTTTCTAAATAGGTTCCTTTAAGCTAGTGCATTGTTGGTTCACTTACCTTTTCCTTCGATTTCCCTTCTAAATGTTTTTTTTTTTGTCTGAATTTCTCACTTCCTGTTTCTCCTCAGTAAACTTCACACCATCATCCGAGCGGTGTTTAGTCGCCAGAACAGCTTACTGAGGAGGAACAGGAAGTGAGAAATTCAGACAAAGAAAACAAAGAAAAAAAACATTTGGAAGGGAAATCGAAGGAAAAGGTAAGTGAACCAACAATGCACTAGCTTAAAGGAGCCTATTTAGAAAATAAAAAACTAACCTATACAACCCCTTTAAACTACATAGAGGGTTCTTTACTGTAAGAGCAGCAAGGATGTGGAATTCCTTTCCACAGGCGGTGGTCTCAGCGGGGGGCATCGATAGTTTCAAAAAACTATTAGATAAGCACCTGAATGACCGCAACATACAGGGATATATAATGTAATACTGACATATAATCACACACATAGGTTGGACTTGATGGACTTGTGTCTTTTTTCAACCTCACCTACTCACCTACTAATAGTTTTTTTTTTTAATTCATGAAAGTGTATTTTTTTCCCAAAAAAGTGCGTTTGAAAGACCACTGCACAAATATCGTATGACATAAAATATTGTAACGATCACCATTTTATTCTCTACGGTATCAGCAAAAAATACTGATTTTAAAGAGGAAGTAAAGCCTCCTCACATAAAAAAAAAAAAAAAAAAACGGAACCTGCAAGGCAAAGGCATAATGAGCTAGTATGCATAGCATACTAGCTCATTATGAATAACTTACCTGAGAACGAAGCCCCCGAAGCGGTCCTAATCCACGACCTTCTCCGGCGCCATCAATACAGGAGTGACTTCCGGGTCTCGCCGCTCCAGCGCTGTGATTCGCTGGAGCGGCGATGGCGTCACTCCCGCACATGCGCACGAAAGCGGCATATCGCCGTGATGCTCAGTGCGCCTGCGCCGTAGACAGCGATGCCTCTTTTTTTGTAAATATCTCCTAAACCATGTAGGTTTAGGAGATATTTGTTGGACCTACAGGTAAGCCTTAATCTAGGCTTACCTGTAGGCCAAAGTGGTTTGTAAGGGTTACAACCACTTTAAATTGAAAGAAACAAATGTCAGAAATAGGTGTAGGCATGAAGGGGTTAACTTTATTATAGTGTCAAAATGAACACTTCATTCAAGGCGGCAAGGTGGTGACATGTAGTGTGGTGAGTTTCACTGCATAAACATCCGCTGTACTACACCTTAAAGTGGGGTGCCCCTTAAAAGAATTTTTTTAAAAGTCAGCAGCTACAAAAACTGCAGCTGCTGACTTTTAATAAATCGGACACTTACCTGTCCCAGGGTCCAGCGATGCGGGGGAACGAAGCCCCCCCCCCCCCTCCGCTCGCGGTGCCGGCATTCTTACTGTGGGCACGTGATACGCCGCACAGTCATCTGGGGCCTGTCAGGGGATGTGATGTCAGTGCCTGGGCACTGAAGGAGGCAGACTACGAGGGACCCCATAGCAACAGGTATTTAGAGGTGAGTGAAAAATTTTTTTTTTCCAATTATTCTTTTTTTTTTTTATGAACTTTAAGCCATTTTTTTTTTTTTTTTTTTGGTGGAAACACCATTTTAATGCAGCATTGTGGCAGCAAAAAAAGGTTAAAACAATCATTTTCTGTGTCCCTGGCATTGAGCCTGCATTGATGTGTGTAGATCAGTGCAGCAGATCAACCAAAATAGTGCGAATGACCTCTTGCACAATTTTTTTCAAGACTGTTGATTCGGATATTAACTACTGAGAAAAAAAAGCAAAATATTCATTCTGACCTTCTATAAATATGCATTGTGCATGTATAGCATAGATGCTCGTATCCCAGCACTATTGGGTTAGGCATACTGTCACCTTAGATAGATCTTACTATAGCCCGGCGCTCTCTGTGCTGTTCTATCTTATTGCTTCCTATGATTCCTCTTACCGCTTAACCACTTCACCCCCGGAAGATTCGGCTGCTCAATGACAAGGCCATTTTTTGTGATTCGGCACTGCGTCGCTTTTACTAACAATTGCGCAGTCGTGCGACGCTGTACCTAAAAAAATTGACGTCCTTTTTTTCCCACAAATAGAGCTTTCTTTTGGTGCTATTTGATCATCTCTGTGGTTTTTATTTTTTTGCGCTATAAACAAAAGAAGAGCGACAATTTTGAAAAAAACACTATATCTTTTACTTTTTGCTATAATAAATATCCCAAATTTTTTATCGAAAAAAATATTTTTTCCTCAGTTTAGGCCGATATGTATTCTTCTACATATTTTTGGTAAAATAGCGTATATTGATTGGTTTGCGCAAAAGTTATAGCGTCTACAAAATAGATTTATGGCATTTTTATTACTATTTTTTCTTTACTAGTAATGGCGGTGATCTGCAATTTTTATCGGGACTGCGATATTGCGGCGGACAGATCGGACACTTTTTGACACATTTTTGGGACCATTGACAATTATACAGCGATCAGTGCTATAAAAATGCACTGATTACCGTATAAATGTCACTGGCAGGGAAGGGGTTAACACTAGGGGGTGATCAAAGGGTTAAATGTGTTCCCTAGTGTGTGTTCTAACTGTAGGGGGGATGGGACTGTCTAGGAGGAGAGACAGATCACTGTTCATACATAGTATGAACACACGATCTGTCTCTACTCCCCTGAGAGAAGCGGGATCTGTGTGTTTACACACACAGATCCCAGTTCTCGCTCTGTCCTTGCGCCCGCCGGGCACTCGCATTGGCTCCTGGCACACGCACGCACGCCCCTAGTGGCTAAAAGGCGAAGCGACGTAAGGTAACGATGTTTCGCCCAGCCGTGCCATTCTGCCGCAGTAAAACTGCGGCAGCTGGTCGGCAAACGGTTACACGGAATTTGCAATTCATTCTTATGCGTTTCTATTGCCTTTACTACTTGGCTTTGTAAAGGAATACTTATACAGAGGTGCCATAAAATTATAGTGTTATGTGAATCGTACACATACAAACAAATAATGGATTCACGACAATTTATCTTCTGGTATTGTTGGTAAAAAAAAATAATAATAGGAGGATGAATATAAAATCAATCTAAATAACACAGGGAAACTGATATATTTCAGAGACACAGACTTCTTTATGGAAAGAGAAAAACTAACTTGTTGGAGGAAACCAAGCTTCACATCTATATTAACCACTTCAGCCCCCTTCATGTCCAGGCCACTTTTTGCGATACGGCACTGCGTTAATTTAACTGACATTTGCGCGGTCATGCGACCCTGCACCCAAATAAAATGTATGACCTTTTTTTCCCCACAAAAAGAGATTTCTTTTGGTGGTAATCGATCACCTCTGTGGTTTTTATTTATTTTTTTACATTTTTTTTTTTATCTTTACATTTTTATTAGGTTTTTGACAGATTCTGCGGGGGTCTATGCCTGGAAGTGGGTACAAATACCAGTCGTATACAGGTATCTGCACCCCCCTCCCCCCTGAAAGGTGCCAAATGTGACACCGGAGGGGGGGGTTCCGAAAAGCAGAAGTTCTATTTTTGTGTGGACCTCCGCTTTAAGCCCCGGAAGAATGTACGCCCTTAATGGCCATTTTTTTGCGATAAAGCACTGCGTTATTTTAACTGACAACTGCGCAGGCGTGCGACTCTGTACCCAAATAAAATTGATGTCCTTTTTTTCTCATAAATAGAGCTTTCTTTTTTCGTGGTATTTGATCACCTCTGCGGTTTTTATTTTTTGCGCTATAAACAAAAGAAGAGCGACAATTTTGAAACAAAAACTATATTTTTTACTTCCTGCTATCAGGCCTGCCGGACACACGCAAATCGGCTCCTCCTCCGTGCAGCGGTGCTCACGCTTCCACATTGTCTATTGCGTGAAACAACGTACAGGTACGTTGTTTCGCGCAATAGAGCCGCCCTGCTGCAGTATATATGTGGTGGGCGGTCCTTAAGTGGTTAAATAGCCAGAAGGGGCTGGCTGACGAGCAGGAAATGATCGCCAGGTGAGCCACTGTGGATCGATGAGTGCTGGCAATTAACCGACTGCTGAGAAGCCTGAGTGCTGAGAAGGGTGGGCTGAGCCCAGCCTTGACAGGAGGCATATTGTGTTAAAAATTGTTTGTTTGGTGACTGTGGTCATAACTGCATTGAGATCATTCACAAGCTCATCCCATGTAGTTCTGGGCTGATCCCTCACTTTTCTCATGACCATCCTTACCCCATGAGGCGAAATCTTGCATGGAGCTCCAGACCCGAGGGCGATTGATGGTTATTTAGTATTTCTTCCATTTGCCAATAATCTCTGCAACAGTTGTATCCTTCTCACCCAGCTTCTTGCTGATGGTCTTGTAGCCCATTCCATCCTTGTGCAGGTCTACAATCTTGTCCCTGGCGTCCTTTGACAGCTCTTTGGTCTTGCCCAAGATAGTGAGGTTTGAATGGAAGAAAGAGATTCTGTGGACAGGTGACAGGTACCACATAAGCACCTACTGGAGCCAGTCTATGGGAGCCAGAATTATTGTTGGTTGGTAGGGGATCAAATACTTATTTTACTCACTGAACGGCAAATCACATTTTTTAACATTTGTATCATATGATTTTTCAGGATTTTTGGCTGACATTCTGACTCTTAAAAATACACCTATGATAAAAATTATAGACCCTTCATTTCTTTGTAAATGGACAAACTTACACAATCTGCAGAGGATCAAATCATTATTTCCCCCAGTGTACCTCCCTATCTATTTATCTATGTTAATTATTAATTATTATTTGTCTATAGCAGCATAAGGATTAAAAATAGTTAATGTTTATTGAGAGGGTTTAGTTCTGCTTTAAGGAATTCCCTATCAAATTCATTGAACAGGACAGTTTAAGGTAATTTGGGTAAGGTAACTTGATTTATATAAATTCATAACATTAAAAATTGTAATTCAAAATGTACATAACGTATTTTTCGGCGTATAACACGCACTTTTTCCCCCTTAAAATCAGGGGAAAATCGTGGGTGCGAGTTATACGCCGATCCCCGCTGATCTCCGCTGATTGTGAGGGGGAGTGGAGTGAGCGCCGCGATATACACATAGCCGAGTGTACTCAGCTAGGCTCCGCTCTGCTCACAGTCCTGCATTGGACCTGTGTTATGTCCATCATAGGGGCGGGACTGCGAGAGGAGCCGAGAGGACACGAGCGTAGCCGAGTACACTCCGCTATGTGTATGTCGGCATCGCTCGCTCCTCTCCTCTCACAATCAGCGGAGATCGGCACCAATTTTAAATAATCAGCCTGCAATGAGGCTGGGCAAGGCTGCAATGAGGCTGGGCAAGGCTGCAATGAGGCTGGGCAAGGCTGCAATGAGGCTGGGCAAAGCTGCAATGAGACTGGGCAAGGCTGCAATGAGACTGGGCAAGGCTGCAATCAGACTGGGCAAGGTTGCAGATGGACACTGATCATTCTGCAATGATGGACAAGGCTGCAGATGGACACTGATAAAGCTGCATTGATGGGCATTTAAATTTAAAGCGGTGTTCCGGCCAAAATTATACTTTTTAAATAAAAATACCCCTATAATACACAAGCTTAATGTATTCTAGTAAAGTAAGTCTGTAAACTAAGGTCTGTTTTGTTAGTTTTTAGCAGTAGTTTGTTATTTTATAAACTTGCAGCAGGCCGTGGCCATCTTAAGTGTGGGCATCTGAAGCCAGACTGTATTTCTTCCTGGATCTCATCCTTGCTCAGTGCAGCATAAGCAGTGTAATAGGTTTCAGGTCAGGTTTCCATAGCAACGACAGTTTGAGAGGAAGTTGCTGCCCCTTCCCAGGAGGCTTTGCAAACAGGAAATGATGCGATGGGCCGCGGCCAGGGAGGAGGAAGTGAAAAATGAATACAGCAGATATACAGTCTGTGCTGAAAAAAAAAAAAAAATATCCAATTTGTTTACAGTGCACAGTTTAGTGAGGGATGCTGAAGAGTTGTAAAAGTGGGTGGAACTCCACTTTAAGTTTTTTTCCTTAAAATTCCCTCCTAAAGTTGGGGTGCGTGTTATACACTGGCGCATGTTATACGCGATAAATACGGTATTTTGCAACCTAGGCATCAGGTATGGTATTTGGTTGGCCGCATCCCCTATAACACCTAGGAGAGGCTTGAGGGTGTCATTAGTCTATTCTAATAGGGGCCACGCACCATCTTATCAATGTTTTATATTTACATAGTATTAGTGAGGTGTTAATCAACACCCATTATAGGTGGCTTGCAATGTGTTGCTAGTAGAGAGTCACCCCTCTTGAAGCATCCCTAGACAGGCTGCCTCAAACAGTGTCATAGTAAGGGGAAGGATGGTGAGCTTAAGTTTGGTCTATATAATGGAAGCTATCTGGTAATAAGGAAAGATTTCTAATTGGATGGCTTACATTCTTTCTTATAGTAATCCATGCTATGGATTCCAATCCCCGCTAAGAAGCCTTCAATGCAAATTAGTCCACCATTGAAAAAACTGGGGATTGTGGCAGGCTGAATCTAAGGATTGCTTATAATTGGTTTGGGGGGGGGGGGGATAATTTGCAGAGCTTAAAGCTTTCCTGCCTGTCAGAAACCATGAAATCAGACCGAGACAAAAGTACAGTTAAATCACACTTGTTTAATAATAAAAGTGAAAAGAACAAACGTAGTCAAAACATAGCCAGAGTTCAGGAACCGGAATGGATAGTCAGCTAAGCCAGAAGTCAGGGATCAATGTAGTGGAACAGCAAGCAGGATCTGGAGCCAGAAGGGATGTCATCAAAGCAAGTCTTGAACAGGATCGCAGGAGATAGTTTTTGTGATGTTTACAAGGCGAAGGCAGAGCTCCTCTGGACTAGACGGCTTAAGTAGGCAGGACTGACGAGCAGGATATCATGAACAGCTGAGTAACTGTGGAGAGAGATGGGAGCTGGCAATTAGCCGACAGCTAAGCAGCCAGCTCAAAAAAGGAAGGGCTGAGCCCAGGCCTGACACTGCTCCTTTGTCCCATATCGATAAAGAATAGGATAGTGCAGAAAACATGATGATGGGGTGGGTGGACCCAACCTGTCCACTATCCACGTTAACAAACACCTCCGTATGAGGATAGGGACCTCTTGCTGTACTTTGCGATAATTGAGCTATTGTACTTTGTGTTGTCTGATGACATTCTAATAGCCCCCTAGGATTTAGGAGTGAACAATGTTGTTTTTTTTTTTCATTTATATAAAATGTCTCTTGTTGCCCCATATGAAGCATAGTATTTTACTCTGAATATTGAGACATTCTCATATACAGTGGGTATAGAAAAGAATCACCCCCTTTAAAATAATCACGTTTGTTGCTTTGCAGCCTGAAATGAAGACAGACACAATTTTTGTTTTATCCAGTTGTATTTACCAGTGTAACTTATAACATTCTTGTGAAAGATATAATAACACCACCATGTCAGAAAAAATCAAAAATCTAAAACAGAATCACTGAAATGGAAAAAGGATCACCCCCTTGAGTCAGTATTTTGTTGAACCGCCTTTTGCTTTAACCACTTCCCGCCCAGTCAATAGCAGATTGCCGTCCGGGAAGTGGTTCTGTTATCCTGACTGGGCGTCATATGACGTCCTTCAGGATAACATGGCTCTGCGTGCCCCTGGGGACACGCATTGCGGCGATCAGTGGAGCGGTGTGTCAGTCTGACACCTCGCAACACCGATCTAGGTAAAGAATCTCCAATCACGGCTGATCACGATGTAAACAGGAAAAGCCGATGATCGGCTTTTGCTCACTTGCGTTTGACAGACGCGAGTAGAGGAGAGTTAATCGGCAGCTATCCTGACAGGGGGGGGTCTGCGCTGATTGTTAATCAGCGCAGCCCCCCCTCGGATGCACACACTAGACCACCAGGGAAGCCCCCAGGACCACCAGGGAAGTGGGCAACATGTGGCTGGCCAGATATGTACCCCATGGCCATCCACATGTACAAATGAATGCCCAATCTGTGCCAATCAGTTCCCACAAATGGGCACTGACTGGCACCATCATGAAACAAATTAAATCAGCAATTCAGCAATGCCACCTATCAGTGTCCAGCAGTGCCACCATCAGTGCCCATCCGTGCCACCCATAAGTACCTATCAGTGCCACCCATAAGTACCCATCAGTGCCGCCTATGAGTGCCCATCAGTGCCACCTATGAGTGCCTATCAGTGCTGCATACCAGTGCCACCTATCAGTGCCCATCAGTGCCACCTATCAGTACCCATCATCACTGCCCATCAGTGCCACCTCATCAGTACCACCTCATTGGTGCCACCTCATCAGTGCCCATCAGTTCTGCCTTATCAGTGTCTGTCAGTGCAGCCATATCAATGCCCGTCATTGAAGAAGAAAACCTACTTATTTACAAAAAATTTAACAGAAACAAAGAAAAACTATTTTTTTTTCACAATATTTTTCACAATTTTCGCACAAAAAATAAAAATCGCAGAGGTGATCAAACACCACCAAAAGAAAGCTTTATTTGTGGGAACAAAATGATATAAAATTTGTTTGTGTACAGTGTTGTATGACCGCGTAATTGTCATTCAAAGTGCGACAGCGCTGAAAGCTCAAAATTGGTCTGGGCAGGAAGGTGTCTAAGCACCTGGTATTGTAGTGGTTAAAGAGGAAGTAAACTCTAATGGGTTTTACTTCCTCTTTATTTCCCTGCAACGGTAAACTATGCATCCCATAGTAGCCCATTATGTGTCACTTACCTGAAACCGAAGCCTGCGATGTCACCGCTGTCCCCACTAGCAGCGAGCGTCCATCTTCACCCCTCTTCCTTCCGGGGCCGCAAACTGTCACTCCCACGCATGCACATGCCAGTCACGGCATGACCCCTTTAGAAACGGCACCATCTGCCCTTTCTAAAGTGCGCATGCGCCGTAGACATCGGCACATGGCTTTTTTGTAGATATTTCCTAAACCGTGGCGGTTTAGGAGATATTTCCAGCACCTACAGGTAAGCCTTAATATAGGCTTACCTGTAGGTAAAAGCAGGTGTACAACCACTTTAATTACATCCTTTAGACCCCTTTCACACTGGAGGCGTTTTTCAGGTGTTTTAGTGCTAAAAATAGCGCATGTAAAGCCCCTGAAAAACGCCTCCCATGCCTCCCCAGTTTGAAAGCCCGAGTGCTTTCACACTGGGGCGGTATTTATTCGGGTGATAGAAGGGGTTAAAAGCATCCTGCTAGCGGCCAAAAAAGCACCTCTAAAACTATGGTAAAGTGCCGCTGAAAATAGCGGCGCTTTACCGCTAATGTGGCTGAGTGTGAAAGGGTTCTAAGTCTCTTGGAATATGTCTCTACTAATTTTGCACATCTAGACTTCGCAATATTTGCCTGCTCTTCTTTGCAGAACTGCTCAAGTTCAGGTAAATTTGATGGTGACCGCTTGCGGGCTGCAGTCTTCAAGTCATTCCACAGATTTTCAACGGGGTTTAAGTCTGGGCTCTGACTAGGCCATGCAAGGACAATCACCTTTTTCTCCTTCAACCCACTGTGTGGTCATTGTTGCTTTATGCTTTGGGTCATTGTCATGTTGGAAGGTAAACCTTCTTCCCATTGATAACTTTCTGGCAGAGGGCAGCAGATTTTCCTCAAGAATTTGAAGGTATTTTGCCCCATCAATTTTTCCTTCTATCCTGACAAGTGCACCAGTCCCTGCTGCAGAGAAACACCCCCATAACAGGATATTACCACCCCCCATAATAGGATATTACAACCCCCCATAATAGGATATTACCACCCCCCATAATAGGCTATTACCACCCCCATAACAAGATATTACCTCCCCCATAACAGGATATTACCACCTCCATGCATTACTGTAGGAATGGTGTTATTTAGATGGTGAGCTGTATTGGATTTCCACCAGACATATCATTTGGTGTTGAGGCCAAATAATTAAATTTTATTATTTTAATATCCATGAGCCCTTTTCACACTCAATAATCATTTGGAGACCCCAGAGCATTTAATCAATACATAAGACTTTGGATATATTCATCTATATCTGCCCTACATTTAAGCGCCTGCTACCACTCAGCAATAGTGAGTACCTTGCTTGGAATCGATATAGTCTGTGGTTTGGTTGTATTTAAACATTTTTGTCTTTTTATGCTTAATTTTTGTCTTTTTGATTCATAAAGAATTGCTAAGACAGACTGTCTCCCTCCATTTCGGTCTTTGTTTTTGCCTCCCCACAACCTGAGACAAACTGAACTTTCTCCTTTTTGTTTATTTTATTGTTTTTGTAAGTATATTTTTGATTAATTTTTTTTTTTTTATAATATATACATTTTTTAAGGGGATGGTGGTGCTTTTTTTTTTTTAAAGTTGTACAATGTAATGTCTATGCATATGAGTTATATTGATATATGTTTTATCTTTTAGATATATGAACTTTTTATTGAATTAACTGTCACAAGCAAATCTGGCAATCTGAAGAAGCGGCATGTTACCTCGAAACCTGTAATTGAACCATTGCACTGGACAGTAATTCTTCCTTTTACTGTATGGTTTCATATGTGGATCCAATTATATTTTTTAAGATTTTTTAATTGCTGTACAATGAAAGTTATATATTTTTATATATAAGATTTTTCTTTTCTTTTTTTCTTTTTCTGTAATTGGACAACCATGTAAATACCAGCAGGCCACCCCTAGAACGCCCGCTTTGTTTTTATTTATATTTATTTTATATATATATATATATATATTGCTATTTACTTGGGTTGGTGACCTCCTGGTATACTATCTTCATGACTCCCAGTGTGTGCTAAGGCACCTCCACGATTTATTTAATACATCTTCTTAGTCTCATCGGACCACCTTAACCACTTGCAGACCAGCTGCCGTCAATCACCGTCATTTTACTGCAGGAGGTCGGCTCATTCCCGCGAATCACCGTCGTATGTCGGCTTGGGAACGCTTAGTTTGTGGTTGCACGCGTGCCACTGGAGACGGGCACCCATTGGCCGGCAGGGGGAGCCAATCAGTAGGTGGGGCGGACTCGATGTCCGCTGACCACCCGCGATCGCTCCCCACAGTGACAGAATGGGGATCTGTCTGTGTAAACAAGGCAATTCTCCGTTCTGACAGGGGAGATCACACAGATCCTGTCTTTCTGGTATGCAGTGTTTCCCCAGGCAACCCATCCCCCATAAAGTTAGAACACACCTGCAGGGAGCACATTTAACCCCTTTGATCGGCCCTGATGTTAACCCCTTCCCTGCCGGTGCCATTAGTACAATAACAGTGCATATTTTTAGCACCGATTATTGTAATAATGTTACTGGTTCCCAAAGAAGTGTCAAAAATGTCAGTTAGGTGTCCGATCTGTTCGCCGCAATGTCGCAGTCCCGCTAAAAAGATCATCGCCATTACTAGTAAAAAAAATTGAATAATACAAATGGCGTAAAACTATCCCCTATTTTGTAGGCGCTATAACTTTTGTGCAAACCAATCAATATACGCTTCCTGCAATTCATTTTTTTTTTAACAAAAATATGTAGAAGAATATATATCGGCCTAAACTGAGGAAGAAAATATTTTTTTATATTTTTTGTGGCATATTTATTATAGCAAAAAGCAAAAAATATTGAATTTTTTTTCAAAATTATCGTTCTTTTGTTTATAGCGCAAAAAAAATGAAAACGCAGAGGTGATCAAATACCGCTTTAAGGGGTATAGGGGATGCGCGCACCGCGAGTACTGAGTAGCCGATGCGTGTGCCCGGCGGCCGTGATGTCCGCCGGGCACACGCGATCACTCCTGACAGAGCCAGAACGAGGATCTGTGTGTGTAAACACACAAATCCACATTCTGACAGGGGAGAGGAGACAGATTGTGTTTTCCTAGTATATAGAAACACCAATCAGTCTCCTCCCCTAGGCAGTCCCCTCCACCCACAGTTAGAACACACTGAGGGAACACAGTTAACCCCTTGATCGCTCCCTAGTGTTAACTCCTTCCCTGCCAGTGACATTTATACAGTAATCAGTGGCTATTTTTAGCTCTGATCGCTGTATAAGTGTCACTGGTCCCAAAAAAGTGTCCGATTTGTCCGCCGCAATATCACAGTCCAAATAAAAATCGCAGATCGCCGCCATTACTAGTAAAAAAAATAATAAAAATGCCATAAATCTATCCCCTATTTTGTAGACACTATAACTTTTGCGCAAACCAATCAATATACGCTTATTGTGATTTTTTTTTTTTTTTTACCAAAAATATGTAGAAGAATACATATGGGCCTAAACTGAGGAAAACATTTTTATTTTTATTTATTTTTTTATTTGGGGATATTTATTATAGCCAAAAGTAAAAAACATTGCTTTTTTTTTTCAATTATTTTTTTTTTTTAACCAAAAATATGTAGAAGAATATATATCTGCCTAAACCATGGAAGAAATTACTTTTTTTAATATTTTTTTGGGGGGGGGGGATATTTATTATAGCAAAAAATATTGCTTTTTTTTTCAAAATGTACGCTCTTTTTTTGTTCATTGCGCAAAAAATAAAAACTGCAGAGGTGATCAAAAACCACCAAAACAAACCTCTATTTGTGGGGAAAAAAGGACGTCAATTTTGTTTGGGTACAGCGTCGCACGACCGCGCAAATGTCAGTTAAAGCGACGCATTGCCGTATTGCAAAAAAAATGGCCAGGTCATCAAGGGGGTAAATCATTCCGGGACTGAAGTGGTTAATGGGGGGCGAGGGGATGCAGGTTTTGCCCCATTGGGGATATTCCTGTCCTGTATGTAGACACAATGGGAAGTGAGAGGTAAGGTAAGGTGACCCTTGTGTGTAATAAGAAACATTTTACTCCTGATATAAACACTTTACAACCGCGTTCCCTACAGACACCCCATCATAACTGAGCAATATAAATGCCAAACTACTATCCCACAGCTACATCCTCTTATCCCGTTACTGCACTACACACATATTTCATTTGATTCTCTATGCGTGTGTTAGTGGGAGTTCACCTGATTATAACAGGGAAAATTACAGAGATTTGCAGTGAGATTTAGAGCCATTACATTGCTGTTCTGTTAGCAATTTTGAGTCATTTACAATTTGCATTCACAATTCTCATTTTTTTTGGTATTTATTTTTTTTGTTCAGGTTTACTTTTGCTTTTTGCATTTAACCTCTTCAGCCCCCCCCCCCCCCCCGGAAGGATTTACCCCCCTTCGTGGCCATTTTTTGCGATACAGCACTTTAACAATTGCGCGGTCGTGTGACGCTATACCGAAACCAAATTTACGTCCTTTTTTTTTTTTTAGCACAAATAAAGCTTTCTTTTGGTGGTATTTGATCAGCTCTTAACCACTTCAATAATATGCACTTATACACCTTCCTGCCCAGACCAAGTTTCAGCTTTCAGCGCTGTCGCTGTTTAAATGACAATTGCGCGGTCATGCTACACTGTACCCAAACTACATTTTTATCATTTTGTTCCCACAAATAGAGATTTCTTTTGGTGGTATTTGATCACCTCTGGGATTTTTATTTTCTGCTAAACAAATAAAAAAAAGACCGAAAATTTTGAAAAAAACATTTTTTTTTTTCTTGTTTCTGTTAAAAGTATATTTTCTCCTTCACTGATGAGGTGGCACTGATGATGGGCACTAATATGCGGCACTGATAGGTGGCACTGATATGCAGCACTGATGAGTACACATAGGTGGCACTGATAGGCGGAATAGATGGGCACTGATAGGTGGCACTGATATGCAGCACTGATAGGTACACATAGGTGGCACTGATGGGCACTGATAGGCGGCATGAATGGGCACTGATAGGTGGCACATATGGGCATGGATGGGCACTGATAGGTGGCACTGGTGTACATTAATGGATGGTACTGATGGATGCCAATCAGTGCCAAACAATAATGCCTGCCAATCAGTGATGCCCATTGTGGGCACTGATTGGCATCCATTGTGGGCACTGATTGGCATACCTGGTGGCCATGTGTGGCATACCTGGTGGTGAGCATATCTGGTGGTCCTGGTGGCATCCCTAGTGGTCCAGTGTGGGCATCTACGGGGGGGGGGGGGGGGGGGCTGCGCTGATAATCAATCTGCACAAACACCCCCCCCATCAGAAGATCTCCTCTACTCATGTCTGACAGACACGAGTGAGGAAAAGCCGATCAACGGCTCTTCCTGTTTACATTGTGATCAGCCGTGATTGGACACAGCTGATCACGTGGTAAAGAGTCTTCGTCAGAGACTCTTCACCTAGATCAGAGTTGCGGTGTGTCAGACTGACACACCGCATCAACGATCGCCGCGATGCGCGCCCCTGGGGGTGTGCAGCGGCTTGATATCCTGGTGGCGTCATGTGACGTGCGGTTAGGATATCGCAACCACCTTGATGACGTCATATTGCTATATGGCGGGTGGCAAGTGGTTAAACAAAAAAAGAGTGACAATTTTGAAATAAAAAAAAAACAATATTTTTTACTTTCTGCTATAAAAAACATATCCAATAAAAATATGTAAAAAATGTAATTTCTTCATCAATTTAAGCCAGTTTGTATTCTGCTACATATTTCTGGTAAAAAAGAAATTCCCAATAAGCGTATATTGATTGGTTTGCGCAAAAGTTATAGCATCTACAAACTATGGGATAGATTTAGAGACTTTTTTTCTTTCTTATTATATTTTACTAAAAATGGCGGCAATCAGAAATTTGTAGTGGGACTGCGACATTGCAGCGGACAAATCGGACACTAATGCCGCGTACACACGATCGGACTATCCGGCGGATATGTCCGCCAGACAAGAGTCCGCCGGACAATCCGACCGTGTGTGGGCTCCGGCGGACTTTTTCCTCCCAAAAGTCCGGCGGACTTAGAAAGAAGTTTTGACTCAAAATTATCCACCGGACCCGCCCGTCTGTGTGCTAGTCCGCCGGACTTTTGAAATGAACGGACTTGCCGACACACTGAGTAAAGTCCATTCATTTAGAATGTGACTCCAGGTAGACGGGACTCGCGAACGAAGCCAATGTCGCCGCCTCAATCGGCGAGATTGACACCTTGCTAGCCCTGTCACCTGGTATGGATTTAAAGGGGAATCCCTACGCCAAAAAAACGGCATGGGGGTCCCCCCCGAATCCATATCAAACCCTTATCCGAGCATGCAGCCCGGCCGGTCAGGAAAGGGGGTGGGGACGAGCACCCTCCCCCCTCCAGGGCCCGTACCAGGCCACGTGCCCTCAACATGGGGGGGGTGCTTTGGGGAAGGGGGGGCCCTGCGGCCTCCCCACCCCAAAGCACCTTGTCCCCATGTTAATGAGGACAAGTGCCTCTTCACGACAACCCTGGCCGTTGGTTGTCGGGGTCTGAGGGCTTATCAGAATCCGGGAGCCACCTTTAATAAGGGGGCCCCCATATTCCGGCCCCCCCACCCTATGTGAATGAGTATGGGGTACGATGTACCCCTACCCATTCACCTGGTGAAAAAAGTGTAAATAAAAAACACAACACAAGTTTTTAAAATACTTTATTAGACAGCTCCGGGGGTCTTCTTCCGTCTTAGGGGGTCTTCTTGCTGGACTCCTCCGCTATCTTCTGCTAGCTCTTTTACTAGTCGGAGGAGCCCGGCTTGCTTCTGCGTCGCTGCCGCCGTCCGGCCCAAGATAATATACAAAATAATATACAAAATGTACGCTGGTAGTGTGCTTAATGGGAAGTAAACCCAAGATCAGATGTATGACAAAATGACTTACTACCTCCATAAACAAGATGGAGGACATATGATTCTGTGATTTTCTAATTTGTATTTCCTCTCAGCCTGTCACTGCATGCAAAAGCTCTGTCACCCACTGTATAATCCCATCACACCTACTGTACTATTTGTACAAAACAATTTACATCCTGTCCACCAAACATATCAGCTTTTTAGGATATGATGTCTAAAATGCAGGTAGAGTAGAGAATGACTGTCAGTAAAGAAAGCACGTAAGTTGTAAAAAAATAAAAAATAAGAACTTTAAAAGTGGCGACCAACCTAAGAAATAATGCTCACAAATGCACAAATGCTCCCAAGTAGATCCAAACTCAATCACTAAAATTTCATATAAGCTTTAAATTGTTAATGTCATTTCAAAAGCTGTTTTCAATCTTTTTAAATCTACAGCTATCATTAAAAAGATACATGGTGATCGTGCCATGAAGGTCCATGTCCCGCAACTTTCTATTATGGGGTGACAACTTTTTCACAATTGCTTATGTATCGTCACCATATTACATGTGCCCCTGCTTAGGACTACATGTGCCCGTACACACACATTGTCAGGAGGTCAGTCCCAAGCAACGATGTGCAGCTGACGCTGGATTAAGGACAATTAGACAGAACGTAGCTAAAGGAGGGTGGAGGAGGCAAAGGGGGACACAAATAAAGAATCCAAGCCTATCAAGGTCTTATGCACCCCACACCCTTCGCTGCCAGTTGGGCATCAGTGATCTAGGAGTCCTAGCAAGCAGGTTCTGGAAGTAGTGAAAGTTAAAAGGGTGCAACCTATACTTGGGTCACTGCATGGATCTGTTTCTTTAGATCTGGACCAGGATTAGACATGTGCATTCGTTTTCGTCCGAATTTCGGGTATTTTCGTTATCATTTTAACAAACGATAATGAACGTGCAGCTTCCGAAAACCAAAAGATCTGACATAAACAAATGCTTTATTTAGTTTGCAACAGTTCGATATAGATAGGTGATTCGACATGACGCTGACAATAGCGATCTGTGTCCATCGAACCTGTGGTCGAATGTGCCTAACCTTAGCTCTATTAGTCCAAGATTATTCTACATAGAGAAAAGATTTGACATAGAGAGAAAAGATTCGACATAGAGAGAAAAGATTTGACATAGAGAGAAAAGATTCGACATTATAGAAACAATAGCAAAAAAGGTTGAATGTGCCTAACCTAACTCTATTAGTCCAAGATTATTCGACATAGAGAGAAAACATTCGACGAAGCAGTCGCCACAAGCGGACATTTATGGTCAAATGCTCCGCCCATAGGCTATAGAAGAATTCTAATGTTGGTTGACTAGTAATAATAATTGATAAATATAATTATTACTAGTGTCATGCAACATTAGAATTCTACTATAGCTTGTAAGCAGAACATTCGACCAGAAATGTACGATTGCGGCGTCGTACAGTTTAGCTGCTCCGTCTAATCTTCTTTCGACAGACACCATAAGCCTTCAATGACAGATTCGACCTTAATTATTTCAGATTTTCAGACAAATGCATTTTTTAACAAAACTAAATAAATAAAAACGAATTTCGGGAGTAACTAAATAAATAAATTTTTCGGACGAAAACTAAATTCCGAAACAAAATATTTCAGTGTGCACATGTCTAACCAGGATCATACCTGTGGAACACAACCTACATTTGAAACCTTTTATTGTAGCCAAAAACACCTAACCAACAGAGTTTGTATCCAGAACCAAACCCAATTACCATGCTACACAAGAGCTGCCCTGTTTTGGTGACCGCAGATAAGGACTAGCTTAAAGAGGAGCTCCAGCCCCCCCACCAAAAATTACTGCAGCTGCTGACTTTTAATATATGGACACTTACCTGTCCAGGGAGCCTGCAATGCTGGCACCGTAACCGATCTTCATCCGCCACCATTCCTGGTAAGGTAACCCAGCAGTTAAACATTTCGGCTTCACAGCCAGTTCCCTACTGCTCATGCACGAAGCGCGCTGCACTTTCTAATTGGTCCGGTGGCGAAGGAAGGAGAAGGGGGCTGAATGTCAAAAACAGGTACCTGTTCCCCCCTTCCCCCCTGAAAGGTGCCAAATGTGGCTCCTCATTAAAAATCCTTTCTCCAATGTTGTAGATTCCAACAACAGCTGCATTTAATGGCGCATTCCAGTCAAAACTGAAATGGAAATTTTGGCATGCAGGGAGCAAAACCTACCTGCTTGTATGCAGGGGAGGTCTATTTTCCCGACTGAAGGTGGCGCTTAAACGCAGCGGCAGTGCGAATGGAGAGAAAGGCAAGAGAATCATGGTTCCTCTATGGTTTCCTAGGTCACTGGGGCAGTGATCCAGTTGGATGTTGACAGCCCATGGGACTCTGGTGGCCATCTTGGGTCAGACAGAGTCTACTTAAGATCCTGGTTCCTGGGTTTGGCGTGCATTTAGCGCATGGATACTGTAGGGACAATTCACCCATCTGTCAGGGACAGTATTAGCGACAGGGAAGGTTCCAGGTGAATAGGGAAAGCTTAGGGATCCTACACTCTGCTTGGAGACCTCCCCTCTTGGGCTTCAACTGGCCAGGCCACATTCCGCCCCTCAACACAGATGTGGTCAGCTTGGGTGAGACCTACTCTGCTACATGCTGCTGTCATCCATGAGTGTTCCCGGTTGGGCCTCCTTCCGTCGGGATTGTTGTGAACTGTTTTACTTGACAGTTGTAAGTTCTTTCAATTGCAACTGAACTGAGTGTGTTATTGCTGCCACACCATGCTGCACCCACCCACATGAGTAGTTGTTTTTCAACCAGACATTAATATAGCACACCAATCCACCCCATTCCCTACTGTTTGTAATCTGGTTATCCTGGAACATACTGTACCACAAACCTGATGTAAAAAAGAATGACGGTTCTAAAAAGTTTCTTACAACTGCAAGCATTGAAGCCAACTGGATACAGTATCTACAAATCACTGTATAAAATAATCAGATCTGCTAAAGATCTTTGCTACAAAGTTGCTGGTATGACAGGGTCCTTGTACTGTTTTCCACGTATTATATACATATCTGCAAACCCAGACTTAATACAATAGGGAGTAGTTCTTGCCAGGAGAATATACATCTTATTTACCCCCTTGATGATGGATTTGCTGTACTAAGACCCAATAGAGTGAAAGTAAAACGAACAAAGACAGCTTGCTAGAGATAATAACATTTGCAGCTTGCCAAATTATTAATTATATCAATATTAAGATGCTAATGTTAAAAACACCATATCCATTTCATGGCTAATTCACACATTGAGGCTAGTTGTAAAATCATTTGTACAAGGAAATTGAAAACTTAATGCAGCGTAAATGAATCTTCTATTGTCAATGTGGCAAGGCGCGACGCAACGCTTTTCTATTCCCGCAAACCACCTAGGCAGGGAGATCTGAAAAGGCATTATAGTTTCAGGACAGATGAAATAATATTAATGCTAAGCAGCTAATAATTAAATGTCTTGGTTGAATGGACTTTCAATGAGGCCACCGAACATGTAGCTGGATAATTTACCACAACAAAAGTTTACTTATGCAAGTGTCTTAAATTTAATAGGCATTCGTTTTTTTAATATGTATACTTTTATTATTGTCAGGAATAAAACCTAATAAACTTAAAACAAAACTTAGCTTTTTTCAGGTAAATATGATGCATTGCATAATGACATTTGTGTAATTTTTTTTCCCAGCCATTAGAGGGAGCTATAGCCTACTTTTCACATATTCAGCTATTTCAGCTGTGCTGAAAAAGGCTCCACCTTTACAGAACTGCAAAGAATCAAAAGAGCATGCCTCATCCCTTATCAATAATTAAAGACAGCAGCAAAGCAATCTGCTCTGCTGGGCAGTCTCTTCCAAATTCCAAAGTGCTTTAAAGTGGTTGTAAACCCTTACAAACCACTTTGACCTACAGGTAAGCCTAGATTAAGGGTTACCTGTAGGTCCAATAAATATCTCCTAAACCTACATGGTTTAGGAGATACTTACAAAAAGACAGGCACCGCTGTCTACGGTGCGCGGGCCGTAGACAGCGGCGCACAGGCGCACTGAGCACGCCGCAGATCACGGCGATATGCCGCTCGTGACGGCTCCCGTGCACATGCGCGGGAGTGACGTCATCGCGGCTCCGGCGAATCACAGCGCCGGAGCAGCGAGACCCGGAAGTCACTCCGGGATTGATGGCGGCGGAGGAGGATGTGGACGAGAGTCGCTTTGGGGGCTTCGTTCTCAAGTAAGTTATTCATAATAAGCTAGTATGCTATGCATACTAGCTCATTATGCCTTTGCCTTGCAGGTTGAATTAAAAAAAAAATTTAGTTCCTTTACTTCCTCTTTAAGCTCTGAGCAATACATAGATGAATTACATATATGGGAGCAGTTTAACTGCCAAAGAATTTGTATTTCTGTCTATATAGTCCTTAGATGTACACAAGTCTGTCACATAGCACATCCCTGTCTGTGAGCGGAGATCTGATTCTGCATCAGCTTGTGGCTGGACTGTGAAAGAACAGGCAGTGCCGGGGCTCAGATCTGAACCTGTGAACTCTGTTGTGTCTAGAAATGTCTCTTCTTGCTGAGCCACCTGAAATGCTGGACAGCTCCTTGGACAATTCCTTGAATAAGCCTACCTTAAAACATGATTGTCTTCAACTTTGAACCCTTTGCTTCTCCCATAAACTTCCTATTAGAGCCATGATCTCCCACTTCCTGGTTGCCAGATTATTGTGCTCCCTCCAGCCAATATCTTGCTCTTGTCACTCCTGCTGCTGTCTGTGTCTTTGCTACGTTACGGACCCTTGGCAGGTTCTTGGACTATGCTTCTGCTTGATCCCAACCTGCAACTACTCATTACCGTTCTTTGGCTTGTTTACTGACTACGCTTTTGTGGAACCCTACCTGCTGTATCTGCTATTGGACCCTGGCCTGCTCACCTCCTGGTGGGGCGATCCTGAGGACCACAACTTGGTACTTACAAATAGCAAAACTCATCTCCACCATCATGAGCTCTGGTGAACACCGGTTAGTACTTAGACTCTGCTTCTCAGTTGAGCCTTCATCATCTGCCATGGTGACCTGCTTCTGTACTTATCTAGCTGGTCGGAGGGCACCTCTATACTGCTATAGCTACTGGTTTCCAAGCCAGAACCTTGACCATGACAGGCAGCAGACCAACGAACTCATCTTTCTGTCACCCAGAGTGCAAAGTCATCCTTAACTAGGCAAGGTATGAGGAAATGGGAGCAAGTACCTGACGAAAAAAGTACTTGTTTACCCCCGAAAAAATATTTCCAAATGTGTAACGGGGGGGGGGGGTTTAGAAGGACTCTATGGTGAAATTGTGAGTGAAGGTGTGCTTTAAGCCCAACAGTACCTGGCCAGTGGTGGTGTTTGGGGATGGAAGTGTCAGCCAGGAATTGCATCCGCAGCATGAGACCCACTAAGAAATGGCATTGTTCAATGTTCTCAGTCACCTGGTCCTGGATGACCTTGGGTAGAGAATTACTTTTGGAAATGCTGCTAGGAGTTACATTTTAGCACTCTACCAAGTTCTTAAGCCTTAAAGTGGATGTAAACTCAAATTTTTTTTTTTTTTTTTATGTCATAATGTGTACAGGTGATTTACATATCTCATGCACTAGCCTGAGACAGGTTATCATCAGATCACTGGATGTTCTACTCTGCCCAGCTCTGACTACATACATGTCCCCTAAATCACTTGTCTCTCTATAGTCTGCTGACTGTTCACTGCATCCCATGATGGGAAACATCCAGTCAAAACACAGTAAAGCTGGGAGAGCTGGAGGGGAAGGGGATGTGAATTGTGAACTTTTTACACAGGATGTGCCTGTCTCAGGCTAGTGCATGATATGTAAATCACCTGTCACTCACAGCAAGGGGGCGTTTTTGACAACGTTTTCAAGACTTTGTCAAGATTTCTCTAACTGAACAATAAAAGACGATTGCTCAGGACTCGAGTAAATCTGTGTGGCAAGACTGGGCTCAAATTAAAGAAAATCGTATTCTCTACATTATGAAATCAAAAACAAAAATTTGGGTTTACATCCACTTTAATTTACATTGTAAAGTGCCACAAAGAAGGGGCCCCATGGTTTGTAGTTACATCCTTGTCCTGTGGACAACCTTTTTACCAAACAGGAAGTGAAGGAATCTCTGCAAAGAGCTTCCGACTGCAGTAAAACAAGACAAGAGTTCTGTTCCTTTGTCACTCTATCCAAAACTTAAAAAAGTGTTGGGTATAAATGCATTTTGAATGGAAGTTTTATATTTGCCCCTTTCAAAGAGGTGTAATACTGCTGTGGGCACCTAAACAGCTGCCAAGATTCCAAAGCCCGGAAGCTGCGGTTGGGTCTCTCGGTGCATAAATTATAATTCATTGAACGTGTAATTAGTGTCTAGCCTAGAAACTTTAAAGGAAGTGTTTGATCCTAAACTGTAACATGTTTGTGTACTTTGATAAGGCTTTGTAAGCAATGTCTTCCCAAGGTAATACAGACATAATATCTGGCAGTGAGAGGGGTGACAATGTGGAGCGACAGCTTAAAGCACAGGTTATGTCAGGACACAATCTCAGTCTGATAAGTGGAAAAAGTCAAATTTATTTATACAGTATATACAGTGCTGCTGACACTTTTTCTGTGATGCGCTTTATAGGCACATTGAACCATGCCTATAAATTCATCAATTTTTCAATTGACTGACCATTTAGCTCAATTGTTTTAATCAGCTGAATGTCTAAAAGGATCTTGCAAAGAAACACAAGCAATAAATTCAACTGTTTTAATCTAATTACTTTCAAAACGTTTATTGGAAAATATGAACAAAAAGAAACTCAAAGTGATAGATTAGCTTAAAACAGTTGGGGATAAATCAGCAACCAACATAGAGTTGAAGTATAGAGTGCAGTGGTCAGAACCACACCAAATAAATTGCAAGGGTATACAATAAAAAAAAAACATAACATATAAACGCAGAGGTCAGGAGCAGGTAACACAGTGTATAGTGTGCAGTAGTCAGGACTATGTAACATACAATGCATCATATAAACTACAAGGGTCAGGAGTATTAAAAATAGTATAAAATAGTTTGTATATACAGTATCTCACAAAAGTGAGTACACCCCTATTTATATTTTATTATACCTTTTCATGTGAGAACACTGAAGAAATGATACTTTGCTACAATGTAAAGTAGTGTACAGCTTGTATAAGGGCTCTTTCACACGGGGCGGATCCGTAATGATCCGCCCCGTGAAGATCCGCTGCTCAGCGGGGATCGCACAGCTGTTCCCCGCTGAGCCGGCTGATGACAGGGCGGTCTCTGCACACTGTGCAGGGACCGCCCTGTCAGTTCTCTGCTCTCCCCTATGGTGGATCGGATGAACACGGACCGTCTGGAGGCGTCCCGATACTTTTGGTAATATAGTGTATATAGGGGGTTGGGCCACAGGGTTTTTTGGTCATGGGGAATTGAAAAAAACATACACGTGGAGATGTAACGCTGCACCTAGAGTGGGGGTACCATGAAATAGGGCTAAAAAGTTGGAGCCATATTGATACCATTTGGGAACGATCATAAACTAAACGTACAAGCACTGCAGCATAACCCAAGTCTTGTTCAACAGCAGCAAAGCATTTAAAAAAGGGAAGGAGTAGTACTGCCATGTTGGCTGACAGGTTACAAATGGAGAACTGTAATGTGGAGATGCAATGGAACGGTTAGGCCCCGATCACACCTGAACCGCTCACACTAAAACGCTCAACAAGCCAAATACCATTTATTTCAATGGCCCCTGTTCACATCTGAACGTTTCTGTCGCCTGAAGCAAAATGCTTGCCGCTCAAAAAAGTACATGAGCTTCTTTTTGGCAGATTGGACTTCTATGGCAATACCTGAAAATGTGCGACATGAGCGTTTTTGTCACACATTTTTCTGCTGAAACAGCAGCTCTCCACCCCTAATCTCCTCCCCCCTAGTGCTTTCTATTGGCTAAACAAAAATGCCTGAAGCTGTAAAATAAATTTGGGGAAACAACCGCGCTACTCAAATTAAACAATGTAAGAAGCTGCTAACAAACAAAACAAACAAAGTCCAAGAAGCATGCAAATCCAAAAATTGTAGCGTTAATACATGTACAGAAGTGAATGTGTGTTACAACATTCCACTGTACTTCTTACTTTCTGTTAGGCTGCATTCACATCTGACCATAGAGCGACTTTCAGGCATTTTAATTTGAGACTTTTTGAGTATTTTTAGAAGTGTATTGCAAGCATTTTGAAAGCATCTTACAAGGGTTTTACAGCTTCATGCAAATCCAAAAATTGTAGCGCTAATACATGTACAGAAGTGAATGTGTGTTACAACATTCCACTGTACTTCTTACTTTCTGTTAGGCTGCATTCACATCTGACCATAGAGCGACTTTCAGGCATTTTAATTTGAGACTTTTTGAGTATTTTTAGAAGTGTATTGCAAGCATTTTGAAAGCATCTTACAAGGGTTTTACAGCTTCATGCAAATCCAAAAATTGTAGCGCTAATACATGTACAGAAGTGAATGTGTGTTACAACATTCTAAACCAAACATTAGTGATATAAACCAAAAATGTGAGTGGTAGTACTGGAAGTGACCCCAGTAGGAACCAAAATAATATATAAAAATGAGTCGGCAATATGAGGGGCCTGCTGTCTCACACCCCTCATATTGCCGACTCATTTTTATATTTTCTCGAGATTTTATCTATTTTTTATATTTGTCACATGAATATGTGAATAAATCCATGTCCGTTTGACCTGCACCATCGGAGTTGTCTTTTTTTTCATCCCATTTCCTCGGTCTTTGGGATCATCCCTGTGACCATCGGATGACCGGATGCCGAGTATACCTTGCTGTTGCTGACTGATCCAGTGTCCCGTCTCGGAAGCTGTCTGAGTTCCAGTCTGTGGTGGTCTCCCCTAGATGCAAGACCCTCCATCTCTAAGCCTGTCTGATGTGGATGCCGTACGGTACCCACATCCAACGTTTCCGGTAAGAGTACATACGCCTCACAGCGACATCAGTCAAGCTTGTTGTATCCAGCTTTTCCATATTGAGTTGATCAGAGGGACTCACCAGTTGATGTTATCACTCTCATGAACTTTATATATTATTTTGGTTCCTACTGGGGTCACTTCCAGTACTACCACTCACATTTTTGGTTTATATCACTAATGTTTGGTTTAGAATGTTGTAACACACATTCACTTCTGTACATGTATTAGCGCTACAATTTTTGGATTTGCATGAAGCTGTAAAACCCTTGTAAGATGCTTTCAAAATGCTTGCAATACACTTCTAAAAATACTCAAAAAGTCTCAAATTAAAATGCCTGAAAGTCGCTCTATGCTCAGATGTGAATGCAGCCTAACAGAAAGTAAGAAGTACAGTGGAACCAGCTGGTCAGGTGCAAGGTTTCGCCAATTAGCACTGTCAGAGCCCTGATTGGACAAAGTGAAGATGACTTTCTCCAATCACAGCTCAGTACTCATAGTCCCACCCCACAATATAAAAGGTAACTTCCCATAGAAAGCTTTTGCGGTGTGTTGGAGTGGAGATAGATAGAACAGGGCTCAGTTTGCTACTAGCGAGTTAGTGTGTTCACTTATTGTGACTTTGAGTGTAGAGTGTTATTTTAGCTTTTGTATAGTGTGTCAGTGTATTGTGTCAGTGTAGTGTGTTAGTGCAGTGTTTAACACAGCATTACATAACATTCAGTGCTGTATACAGTGCTGTATACCCTGGCTTTACAACTCCTGCCTTTCCGTCTGGTGGGTTCTGTACCCTTCCGTGAATTTACAGAATGTGCTGTACCACAATGGCAGGTTCCCAGTTGCTATTTCTTTGCGTGTAAGGCCAGTCCAGCTGTCACGAGAGCCACCTACCTGAGGTGAGGTGGCCTCCCTTGCACCTCGGGTCCTTGAAGCCTCTGGAGATGGAGACAGCAACTTGGTGGACACTGAGTGGCACAGGTGCCAGGGGTGCAGAGCACCGTGCAAGCCTTAGTCCGAGATCTGAGCCGAGGTCCAGTCCAGTTTGGCAAAAAAGTATAATGGAGTTAATCAAAAGAAGAATAGTCAAGATCGGTTCCAATCTGGCAGCTGAGTACAAAAGGGGCAAAGAAGTAGAATGGTCAAAGTACAAATCCGAGGTCAAAGGCAAGCAGCAAACAAGAGTAGTCAAATAGGTTTCCAGGTCACAACAAGTTCAGACAGATCACACACTAGCACAGGAAAAAGGGGGGACTGAAGATAATCCAGCAATTTGGCAGTGTCTGGGCTGGGCTTATATAGGGAAGTTTGAGGTCACTTCCTGTGCGCCTCCTGGGCATTTTCCAGCCTTTTTTCATAAGGTTGAGGTCACTTCCTGTGCGCCTCCTGGGCATTTTCCAGCCTTTTTCCATAAGGTTGAGGTCACTTCCTGTGCGCCTTCTGGGCCTTTTCCTGCCTTTTTCCATCAGGTCTTCTGCGCAGGTGCGGGTTGGCGTAGAGAGGCGTCTTTGGCGCATGCTCAGTTGGCAAAGATTACCTCTTGCGGCAACGCGCCATTGGTGCATGCGTAGTAAGCCCTGTACCATCATGTGGAAGGCAATGTTTTGGCATTGTTGAGCAAGGCAGTCAGCCACAAGGTCCACCTTACTTCTGACACGTGGTCCAGCAAGCATGGTCAGGGACGATATATTTAGTTCACAGCACACTGGGTAACTCTGCTTGGAACTGGACAGGGCTCACTGCTGGAGCTTGTTTTTCCGCCACGTCTCCATACAGCTGGTGGTGATAATGGGAGATCTGTCAGCTCGACCCCCTTCTCCTCCATGCCCTCCATCTGCTGAATTGTCCTATGTACCACCAGTACCCCCCTAAGCATTCAAGGGGCCATTCAGCGAGTCAGGCTAAAAGATGCAACGCAGTGCTTCAGCTGGTCTGTCTAGGAGACTCTTTCAGCTCTGCATGGGCAGGCTCTACTCCTAAAGATTCCTGGGGTGTATGATTTTGGCCTAGGCCACAAACCAGGAAGTAACTAAAGAAATGTAATACATTTGAAAGTTTAACACAAGTAAATATACTTTCATATCTATTTACTATTGCTAGCACCATAAGAATTAAAAACAGTCAATGCTGATTGAGAGAGTGAAGTTCTGCTTTTTTTTTTTTTTTTTTTTTTTTTTTTACCTACAGGTAAGCCTATAATAAAGCTTACCTGTAGGTAAAATAAATATCTCCTAAACCTGTATGATTTAGGAGATATTCACTTTGCATGCAGCCGATGACGTCAGCGGCGCATGCGCTGTGAAGGCACGACAGACGCTTCCGGACCTTGCCTGGGCGAAGACTTCCGCGCGCATGCGCTGGAGCCGCAAACCCGGAAGAAACGCAGAGGGAACATGTCATCTCCCTCGGCGTGGACCAGGATCAGATGCCGACACCTCGTTCTAAGGTGAGTATTTCATAATGAGCTTTGCCTTACAGTTTTTTTTCTTTAACTACCTGAGATCCGCGCTATAGCCGAATGACGGCTACAGTGCGGATCGAGGATGCCGGGACGACGTCTATTGACGTTGTCCCGGCCACGAGCTGCCTGCGTCGATCCCGACCCCTTACCACGTGATCAGCTGTCAGCCAATGACAGCTGATCATGTGATAATAACAATCGGCTTTTTTTCCTTCTCGCGCTGACAGCGCGAGGAGAAAAAAAAAAAGGCGATCACCAGCGGCAGTGAGAGGGACATCAGTCCCTCTCACTGCAATGTGCCCAGCAATGTGCCCAATCCATGGTGCCCACCTTTGCATAATTAAAGTGCTGCCTACCAGTGCCCACAGTGCCATCTGTCAGTGCCCACAGTGCCATTGGTCAGTGCCCACGGTGCCATCTGTCAGTGCCCACAGTGCCAGTGCTGCACATCAGTGTCACCTACCAGTGCTCATCAGTGTCACCTACCAGTGCTCATCAGTGTCCCCTACCAGTGCCCATCAGTGCCACCTATTAGTGCCCATCAGTGCCACCCATCAGTGCCATCTATCAGTGCCCATCAGTGTCATTCATCAGTGCCCATCGGTGCCACCCATCGGTGCCACCCATCGGTGCCCATCAGTGCCATCTTTGCTGTCCCCATCAGTACCGACTTATCTGTCCCCACCAGTGCAGCCTATCTGTCCCCACCAGTGCAGCCTATCTGTCCCCACCAGTGCAGTCTATCAGTGCCCACCAGTGCAGCCTATCAGTGCCAACCAGTGCAGCCTATCAGTGCCAAGCAGTGCAGCCTATCAGTGCCCACCTGTGCCACCTCATCAGCGCATATCAATGAAGCAGAAAAATTACCTGTTTGCAAAATTTTATAACAAACTATTAAACATGATTTTTTTTTAATTTTCCATATTTTTGTGTGTGTTGCAAAAAATAAAAACCCCAGCTGTGATTAAATACCACCAAAAGAAAGCTCTATTTGTGGGAAAAAAATGATAAAAATTTCATTTGGGTACAGTGTTGTATGACCGCGCAATTGTCATTCAAAGTACATCAGCGCCAAAAGCTGAAAATTGGTCTGGGCAGGAGGGGGGTTTAAGTGCACAGTAATCAGGTGGTTAAATAAACCTTTCTGTGCGGGTATACAACCGCTTTAACACATTTCAAATACATTGTATTTGACAATATTGGAGCAAACAGGATTCACTAAAAAATATTTAACATTCGCCCAGCGAAATGCAATTTTTTTTTTTTAGAAAATAAAATTTTGCACATATTAAAAACATTCGTAAGTGTGTTATTCGTGATTTTTACACGAATGCTGATACATTTGCACAGCAATTTTATTTTTATTTATTTTTAAATGAAAAACCCCGGAGTGCCTTTTAAAAATGTTATATAGCTGACAGCAGGGGGTTAGGGCACGCTGTATTCGGTCCCATATGTTTTCCGATTGTGTATAAATAACTGAGTGGGGAGAGTGTAAGATTAGATGTGGCTGCGTGATGCCAGGAGTAAACGGATTCTGCCTTTGTCTCTGCGGCAAAACGTTATGATCAGAAATCCATCAATGCCTGACACGAAGAAACGCCGAAATGATCAGAATGAAAAGCGCCAGAGGGGCGCAGGGGACTTGGTGATACAGAGGCAGTCAGGCAACAGCTGAGGAGGAGGAGGGATGATACGGAGGAGTGGGAGGAAGATGGAGGGGGGAGCATGTACTGTATCTCTAGCTGTGAAATTACTCGGCATATTATCTTCTTACAAGTGCAGAGGGAGACGGAGAAAACGCGTTTAAAGTGAACCTGTCATTAATAGTCGCGCTTCGCATGACTCAATAGGTTGCCTCGCAATATTATCAAAGTTGCATTACTATTTTGAGTTATTTAAAAAAAGGGAATCACAGATTGGTAATTCACTTGTGTGGTTTCCCTTTACGGTCCAGGTTAAAGTGGTTGTAAACCTCAGATATAAAATATGAAGAAAGCATATCCCTCCATTGTGTGTACTGGTTTCAATTAAGAGCACTATGTGTCTTTTCTGTCAGCTGCCTCCTTCCTCTGCTATCAGCATGACTCACTTTTGACACGTTTTTTTTTTAAACCAAGAGAAAAAAAAGATGACAGGGGAGGGATCTCCAGCACGCAGCCTGTGATGGACAGCCTCAGCTCTTTTCCTGTGTGCTGTGTGAAAGTGGGTGTGTCTTTTCTCTCCAATCAGCTTTCACATCTCTCCTCACTGAGCTCTGCAGAATGTAACTTCAGATCTCCGCCGCCTGTTTTCAGAAAGCTTAGACAAGCTTGGATGTAGAGAAGAGAAAACTGCAGATAAACAGGTACAACTTATGTAGGAGGGTTTGTTTTATCTCTGTGTATCACCTGAGGCCAGTCACTTCACTAGGTGTATGTAAGGGTTTACAACCATTTTAACCCCTTCCCGACCTGCCTTTCCGTCTGGTGGATTCTGCACTCTTCGGTGAATTTACAGAATGTGCTGTACCACGATGGCAGGTTCCCAGTTGCTATTTATTTGCATGTAAGCCCTTTCCAGCTCTGTACCATCATGTGGAAGGCAACGTTTTGGCATTGTTGAGCAAGGCAGTCAGCCGCAAGGTCCACCTTACTGCTGACACATGGTCCAGCAAGCATGGTCAGGGATGGTATATTTAGTTCACAGCACACTGGGTAACTCTGCTTGGAACTGGGGCTCACTGCTGAAGCTTGTTTTTCCGTCAACGTCTCCATACAGCTGGTGGTGATAATGGGAGATCTGTCAGCTCAACCCCCTCCTCCTCCATGCCCTCCATCTGCTGGATTGTCCTATGAACCATTGTACTGCAACAGGTTGCCTCCCCTGGGCAAAACGACGTTACCTTATGCCGCTTTGCCTTTTGGCCACTAGGGAGTGCCCAAGGCTTGCCGCTGGAGCCGATGCGAGTGCCCGGTGGGCGCGATGACCGCCGGGCACCTGCGATCGCTTTTGACAGAGCGAGAACCGGGATCTGTGTGTGTGAACACACAGATCCCGGTTCTCTCAGAGGAGAGGAGACAGATCGTGTGTTCATACATTCATACATTTGCACAGCAATTTGTTTTTTGTTTTTTTATTTAAAAAACCCTCAGTGTCTCTGAAAATGATATACAGTTGACAACAGGGGGTTAGGAAATGCTGTATTCTGTCACATATGTTTTCTGATCGTGTTTAATAACTGAGTGGGGAGAGTGTAAGATTAGAGGTGGCTGCGTGATGCCAGGAGTAAACGGCATCTGCCTTTGTCTCTGCTGCATAAAGTTATGACCAGAAATCTAAGTCTAATTAAATTTCCCAATGAAAGGTCAGAGAGTCCAAAAACTTTTATTACTGATATTGGGTCACAGCAAGTCAAGGCAGAAAACTGCGCCCTGCGAAAGACAACTAACTGAGCTGTCTTGTTGTGAATAAATATCATTAATTAAAAATAATGGACAATTTTGTATTTAGTCCGACCTGGGCGAACACGTTATTTCAGGCACCTCATCCCATAGAAGTGAAAATAGGAAAAAAGTTTGAGGTGGCATTATAATGAAAATGGAAACACAGAGTATTTTAAACATGAAATTTATTTTAAACATAATTAAATTTGAATCAAAAAATATAAAACCACTATGTATCCTTATACATCTCCATTTGTGGTGATCTCACTGGAAGGATTCCAATTAATCAGTAATTACAAGATGGTATTTTTTTGAGGTAACCAATGGTGACAAGTTTCCAACATGTTTCGCCAACATTGGCTTCCTCAGGGGATTACAGGCCGAAAAATGAGTATATGGAACTGCACAGAGGGTATACAAGAGTACAAACATCAGAAAATATGCATAAACAAAGTATAAACCATCAAAAGCACATACAATAAACATAATGTCATTTTCCTTGTCTACTGAACGCAGAGCTTACCCCAAGAGACCCCAGGGGGGTCACCATCTGAAGTCAACACCACTGCGGAGAGGGAGCACTGTGCGGCCACAGAGGACACATAACGACCAAACTAAAGTGAAAAGGTGATTTGCAGGAACAAAGTTTCAGTATAAATATTTAAGCAGAATTTAACAGCGCCATGTTACACAGAACATTGGCGCATATGTCTAGCCTAAAGATTTTAGATTATCCATAATAGTCACTTACTTGAAATTAAATTGCAAAATAAACACAGGAGGGCGCCTGCAGTTAGAGTGGCTTATTTCCAGAAAAATGGATAGATATTGCTGAGACAAAAAAAAGTGGGGGGGGGGGGGGGGGGGTAGTGAGCTGAGCGACTAAGAATATAGAGCTAGAGCATCAAATTATGTTTCTTTATCTCGAAATTCTACTGGTGGGCGAAATATAGTATAGTACAGGTAAAAAGCCCCATTCTATGAGCTTACTGAAAAATTACATTATAAATATAAATTCTATCCACATTTTCTCATTACTTCACACTATGTTAAGTCACACTGAACCAAAGCACTAAAATCTCACGAAAAAAACAAATAGTTTAAGAATAGGAATTTTGGGGGGAAAAAAATGAAAGAATGTTCTGTTTTGTGAAAAAATAACTTGTTTGTGTAAAAAAAAAAGACAGAGACAGATAGAGCTTTCTTTTGGTAGTATTTAATCACCACCGGGTTTTACATTTTTTGCTAAACAAATGAAAAAAGTACGAAAATTTGGGAAAAAAAATAGTTTTTCTGATGAGGCTGCACTGTTGGGCACGCATAGGCTGCACTGATGAGGCAACACTGATGAGGTGGCACTGATGGGCACTGTTGGGGTTTCACTGATAAGCAGGGTACTGATGATCAGTGCCCTGATTATCAGTGTACCGTAAATGTCCTGTCACACTTGCAGTTTACCGGTTCTCCTCTCCTTACACTGTGACAGTGCATGAGAAAAGGAAGGCTGATAACTGGCAAGTTTATTTACATGTGTTCAGTTGTGATTGGACACAGCTGATCACATGGTAAAGGGCTGCTGTGATTGGCCCTTTACCCCAATCTGTGTTCAGCTGTGTCCAAAGGATTTCAGTAAAAAACACACTAAAGTGAATTTAAGGGCAAACAAACGCAACAAACTACCCACATTTTTGGTAAAATATAAAAGACGAGGTTGTACCAACTATATAGATACCCAACATGCCAAACCTTAAATTTGTGTTCACCCGTGAAATGGCGCCAAACTTCAGTACCCTATATTTTCTATAGGTGATGCTTCAAAAGCCCCCAATAACAGGGGTCTCCAACCCCCGGGCCGTGGCCCACTGCCAGGCTGTAGCCTGACCCACATCACTGCATGCATGTTCCAACCTCACTTGGCAAGTGACAGTCCGCATCTGGCAATTGACAATCCACATTTGGCAATTGACAATCCACATTTGGCAAGTGACAATCCCCATCTGGCAAGTGACAATCCCCATCTGGCAAGTGACAGTCATGGGTGTCCGCAGGTAGGGGCAAGGGGGGTCAAGTGCCCCCCCTGGAATCAGGGATCAGATCTTAAATTCAGTACAGTTGTGTCGATACCCGCACCCGGGTGCCACCTGCCAACGGGGTGAAACCAACAAGGTGCTGTCAAGCCTCCCCATCAGTGTAGTGTGACTGTGGGCTCTTTTCCCTGCTCAGTCCAGCAGAGAACTCGGCGGCGCTGTGTCAGGAGAAAGGCGAGCTGCAGGATCATAAAAGGGCTGACCCGGAAGTGACGTCATAGACGTCACTTTCCGGGTTCACAACAAGAAGGGGAGGAGAGAGCACGTTTGTCCACTCTTCTTCTTCCCCTCCAGCCACCAGACTGTGTGTGTATGGACCTGGCAGTGAAAGGGTTAAAGTTGTATCAAACCTGATTTTTTTTTCATTATTATTACACGGGTGCCTCCAGGTGGGTTATGCTATAATGTGCTTATATGCACAGCATATTAACACATTATGACACTTATCTGCCATATCGTGCCCTCCAGCACTGCGCTGTCTAGACATGTGTGGTTCGTTTCATTCCGAATCGAAATTCGGACAACATTTTCATTATTAAACTAATCCGAAATAAGGAACCGAAATTCTATTCGAATTCGAAAACAAATTCGAATCAAAATCAAATTTTGAAAATATTAGAAATCGATTTTCTAAAAAAGAATACAATAAAATAGAATATAAAATAATAAAGCAATAGAATAAAAATGAAAGAATAGAATAGAATTGAACAAAATAGAATAAAATAAAATTGAATATGACCGTCTTCCTAAATTCAAATTTGAATAGAATAGATTAGAATAGAATTCAAAACAATGGAATCCAAAATAATAGACAATAAGAGAAAAGAATAGAAAAACAATAGAATAGAATAAAATATAAAGAATATAACCATCTTCAGAAATTCAAAAAGAATGAATTTGAATAGAAAAGATTAGAATATACAATAATAGAAAAGAATAGAATAGAGAATAAGAGAATTGAATAGAAAAAACAATTAACCACTTGCCGACCCCTGCACGCCGATATACGTCAGCACAATGGCAGCGCTAGGGGAAAATGGCTTACATATACGCCCCTAAGAGGCGGGGATAGCAGGCACACGTACGACCTGCCCACGGGGCCGGCGGACTCATTGTCCACCAGTCTCCCAGGAATCGTGTCATGGAGCCACAGAATGGGGAAGTGCCTATGTAAACAAGGCATTTCCCCGTTCTGCCTTGTGACATGACAGAGATCACTACTCCCTTTCATCGGGAGCAGTGATCGCTGTCATGTGACTTGAATCCCACCCCCCACAGTTAGAATCACTCTCTAGGACACACTTAACCCCTTTATCGCCCCCTAGTGGTTAACCCCTTCACTGCCAGTGTCATTTACACAGTAATCAGTGCATTTTTATAGCACTGATCGCTGTATAAATGCCAATGGTCCCAAAATAGTGTCAAAAGTGTCCGATGTGTCCACCATAATGTCGCAGTCCCGCAAAAAATTGCAGATCGCCGTCATTATTATTAAAAAAAATGAATAATAAAATTGCCATAAAACTATCCTCTATTTTGTAGACGCTATAACTTTTGTGCAAACCAATCAATATACGCTTATTGCAATTTTTCTTACCAAAAATATGTAGAAGAATACGTATCAGCCTAAACTGAGGAAAAAAAACTTTTTTTTATATATTTTTGGGGGATATTTATTATAGCAAAAAGTAAAAAATATTGCCTAGCAGCTGCCGACGGGAGGGTTCCGCCTCGGGGGACTCTTTCCCCTCAGGTTGACTCTAGCCTCTCGGGGCTGCTGCCTGCCCGCATATTAGTGCCTCCTCATCAGTGCCACCTAAACAGTGTCCATAAGTGCCGCCTCATAAGTGCCCATAAGTGCCACCTCATCAGTGCCCATCAGAGCAGCCTCATCAGCACTCATCAGTGAAGGAGAAATATTACTTATTTACCTTCACTTTTTATTTAAAAACCCAGTAGTGATTAAATACCACCAAAAGAAAGCTCTATTTGTGTGAAGAAAAAAAAGAAAAAAATTAATTTGGGTACAGTCTTGTATGACCGCGCAATTGTCATTCAAAGTGCGACAGCGCTAAAAGCAAAAAAAAATGGCATGGGCAGGAAGGGGTGTAAGTGCCCGGTATTGAAGTGGTAATACCACTTTAATGATACACAACCATTCCACAGACTGTACGTCGCTATCACCGCCTTTCTGTCTGTCACCGCCAGCAGTCGACGTAGAAAACCAAAAATGACTTTGAAACAGCAATCAGTCAACCATGTAACAAGATCATTTCATAACTCCTAATTGTGCAATAAACGAGCCAGTGAAATCTTTATCTTTAGTCATTTGTGTGCTCTAAAAAAAACACAACATAACGTATTTACTTTCCATGAAATCTATAAAAAAATTGCAGCTTTTGTTAGATTTGCTCTGAATAGGCATTAGTTAAATGGAGAAGAAAGTAATTTGTTTTTGCAAACAACCTCTAGGTGTGAATGACAGCTTAGCAGTAGATGCCGTCCTATCACAACTGCGACTTGTAAGTGGTCCCCCAGAGTATTCCGTCTCCATGGAAACGCTAATCTGAGCATTACATATTCACCAGTCAGTACTGTCCCGAAAAAGTAAAGGATTTTCCTGTTGTATTTTCATATTTCAAGTTCCAGGGCTCTTCATATAAAGCAGGCCTTGCATGGAAAAATATTATGAGCACGTCATATAAATTGGTCCCTCAGCCCTGTGACGTCAATGAAATGCAAAAAAAAAAGATAGAACGGCCTCAGACTTTTATCCTTCAGATGTGGGAATTTCTTTCCTCCACTACAAACAAAGGGATTTCCCAGAAGGTTAATGACGAAAGGAAATAGGATGGACTACGGCACTACAGCTATGATATAGATACAGTTCGGTATGTAGGCCCAGTCCCCAGACAAGGCCATCCAGCGCTCAGGGAAAAGATGCCAAACTGCGCCCTCCCCCTTCCATTCCCATGGCGCCCACATCCCTGCAATAAACCATTGCGCCCAGGGCAGCCAACCCTCCCACCCCTTGTCCCGGCCCTGTGTAGGCCTTCTGTCCTGCCAATGCTGTGTCCTGGGCCATGTCCAGGGATCATAGCATCAAACTTATTTAAGTTACTGCACATGCTCAGTATCTTAAAAATGCATTCTTTTTTGCAGTGGTCACCTATTTAAAAAGCCAGTTCTAGGCAGGACCAATCTATAAAGTTGGCATGTTGTGCTCTCCTAACATATTTAGAGGTGGGGTCTGGGTGGGACTAACTCATAAAATGGGGCACGCCAACTGGGAAGTGGGCAGATGACGGGATCATAATGCCTGGATCTGTTGAAGTGCCTCTGTCAAAGTCTTCTTCAGCATTCATCACTTCTGGGGAATGTCAGATGTCTAGATTAGAGCCAGTGCATGTAAAAGGCCTAGGGCCCATTGGATGTTTAGGGGTCTTAGGAACAACCTTTGTGCTCATGGGCTCAAAGGAGCGTGTACTCATGGGCAGTAGGTGCCTGATAGGGAGGCTGTCAGGACCTGGATCACTTGCTGTTGGCACTGTGCTTCCCGGACGGGAAGTTTGTAGTTCCAGTGTCCAGCAGCTGTGAGATTTCCAGTAATCAGCCCCACCAGGTGCTGGCTGCTGGGAGGGTATTTAGTCCCTCATCTGCTGTTACACCTTGCTCCAGTGTTTTGCTTGCTGACTGATACTGCTAGCCGTTATCTTAGGCCTCATGTTAACTGCTGCTGGTAAACGGACATTTAGGAGCAGCTGTGTTCCCCGTTTTGTATATATTGTATGTAGTTAGTTCAATAGTTAGGATTTCTGTAATTCTGTTAAAGAGGAAGTAAACCCTGATGGGTTTTACTTCCTCTTTTTTTCCCTGCAAAGGAAAAACATAATGGGCTACTATGCATCGCATACTAGCCCATATGTGGCACTTACCTGCAACCGAAGCCTGTGCTGTCCCCGTTGGTGGCTGCATCCATCTTTGCCCCTCTTCTTTCCGGGACCGCGGACTCCGGCTCTGTGACTGGCCGGAGTCACGTGACGTCACTCCTGCACATGCGCACGGGAGCCATCAGTCACGGCTATTGCTAGTGAAGAAACAGCTAAGTTTAGGAGATATTAATGGGCCGTACACACGATAGGATTTTCCGACAACAAATGTTGGATGTGAGCTTGTTGTCGGAAAGTCTGACCGTGTGTATGCTCCATAGAACATTTGTTGGCGGAATTTCCGCCAACAAATGTTTGAGAGCAGGTTCTCAAATTTTCCAACAAGACTTGTTGTCGGAAATTCCGAGCGTGTGTACACAATTCTGACGCACAAAAGTCCACGCATGCTCGGAATCAAGCAGAAGAGCCGCACTGGCTATTGAACTTAATTTTTCTCGGCTCTTCGTACGTGTTGTACGTCACCGCGTTCTTGACGTTTGGAATTTCCGACAACATTTGTGTGACCGTGTGTATGCAAGACAAGTTTGAGCCAAAATCCTTCAGAAAAAAATCCACGGTTTTGTTGTCGGAAAATCCCATCGTGTGTACAGGGCATTACTATGGAATTGCAAAGAAAAGGGCGATCTTCTCACCTCCTGTTTTCATTTACCTTCATCTCCTCCTGTTGTAGTTTCCTGAATTCCTGTGCAATGATATTTTCAGGGTATCCCCGTTCTCTAAATTTGTGACACATCTCCTCCAATCTTATCTTTCTCGCAGTCTCATCACTGACTATACGTTTTACCCTGCAGAGTTGACTCCTCACAATAGATCTAAATACATGCGGTGGGTGAAAGTTGCCAAATGACAATAGTTGGTTTCTATCCATGGGTTTATAGATAGGTATATAGATCAGATTCTATCGGACTCTAATCTATATAGATTCTCGTGTCTAAAAAGGGAACCGACTTCCCACCTATGTTTATTTTAAATTGTATTCCAGGACAATAATCATTGAGCAGTCCATCAAATCTTTTCAAAGACTCAATGTTCCCATATGCCTGTGCTTTCATGAATGAATTTTAACACAAGTATATATTATCCAACAATTTATTCAAAACTCATTGCGCCACCTGGTGACGCTTCGTTGACGATATTTTTGCTATATGGCGGGGCAACATTGAGTTTTGATGGACTGCTGAGCCCCAAGACAACATCAGATTGTGACGAAACGCACGTAGGGAGGTGGACGTGCTGACATCATCACGCTTTCTCAGTGGATGGGTGTTCACTTGCTGGCCGGCTGTTTTTTATGACCGTTTTTATCTCCTTATTTGTAAGTGCAATACTTTTATTCTATTAAATCCTTTTTGGTATGGTATACACTGTAGTTTCTCTTTATATTTTCTGGGTAATACCTGAATTTGCTCCTTCGTGGCTGATGGTCGAGTATTTCAGGCTATTTGGTGCTCACTATAAGCTCCTTCCCAATACAAGTGGTGGAAAACCATCTTCCTTTTGGGTAAAGGCCCTGGCTGGGTATTTAGCCGCAGAATCCTTAAAGCTTGCCTTCTGGTAAGCGCACAATTCATGTGGTGGAGGTACACTGTCGTCAAGAGGTGTTATTCTTAAGCACTCACTTTATGTGCTATATATGGACTGTTTATTACTTACGTCATTTATACACAACTATTGATTTGGACTAATTCATTTTTCATTTTTTTCACTTATTTGGTCACGTTTCGGTCAGTGCTGCTACTTTGTATTATTCATAACTGACTATACGTTTTACCCTGCAGAGTTGACTCCTCACAATAGATCTAAATACATGCGGTGGAGGCGCTTCATTGATGATATTTCTGCCATATGGCGGGGCAACATTGAGTCTTTGAAAAGATATGATGGAATGCTCAATGATTATTGACCTGGAATACAATTTAAAATAAACATAGGTGGGAAGTCGGTTCCCTTTTTAGACACAAGAATCTATATATAATCTATTAGATTGTAAGCTCTTCTGAGCAGGGCCCCCTTAATCCTCTTGTATTTTATTGTATTATAACTGTATTGTCTCCCTTTTTATATTGTAAAGCGCTGCGTAAATTGTTGGCGCTATATAAATCCTGTAATAAATAAAATTAAAAAAAATATAGATCAGAGTCCGATAGAATCTGATCTATATACTAAACCCATGGATAGAAACCAACTATTGCCATTTGACAGCTTTCACCCACCGCATGTATTTAGATCTATTTTGAGGAGTCAACTCTGCAGGGTAAAACGTATAGTCAGTGATGAGACTTTGAGAAAGATAAGATTGGAGGAGATGTGTCACAAATTTAGAGAACAGGGATGCCCTGAAAATATCATTGCACAGGAATTCAGGAAACTACAACAGGAGGAGATGAAGGTAGCTATAGGTAAACGAAAACAGGAGGTGAGAAGATTGCCCTTTTCTTTTCAATTCCAGAGGATGTTTTCAGAATTATTAAAAAGCATTGGCCCCTACTCAAACGGGCATATCCACAGATAGAAGATTTTCAACAGATACCAATGAAGGCATATAGGAGAAATAAGACACTTAGAGACTCTTGGGTACGGTTGGAGTACAGGCCAAGGGAACTTGAAGTAAAAATAAAATTTTTGGGCAAAAAAAGAAAGGGTTGCTTTCCTTGCCTGAACTGTATCCAGTGCAATTTATTATTATACACTATTTATATAGCGCCAACAGTTTACGCAGCGCTTTACAATGTATAGGGGGGACAACACAATTACAGTACAGTTCAATACAAAATGTACAGGAGGGCCCTGCTCGTAGAGCTTACATTATAAAGGGAGGGGGTGGTGGTACAAAAGGTAATAGCTGCAGAGAATGCTTTGATGGGGGTGGCTCGGGGACAATTATTGTTAGGTGTTTGTGGGATAGGCTTCCCTGAATAAATGAGTTTTCACGGATCTCCTAAAGGTGGACAGGGTAGGGGCTGATCGGACAGACTGGGGCAGGGAGTTCCAGAGGATGGGAGAGGCTCTGGAGAAGTCTTGAAGGCGAGCATGGGAGGAGGTAACAAGGGAGCTAGAAAGCAGGAGGTCCTGGGAGGAGCAGAGGGTACAATTTGGGCAATATCTGCAGATGAGGTTGGTGATGTAGATGGGGGCGATGTTGTGGATGGCTTTGTATGTTATGGTTAGCATTTTGAATTTTACACGGTGGGGTAGGGGAAGCCAGTGAAGGGATTGGCAGAGAGGAGCGGCAGTCACAGATTGATTAGTAAGGTGTATTTGTCTAGCAGCAGCATTCATAATAGATTGAAGGGGGATAGCCTGCTTAAGGGTAGGCCATTAAAGGGGGTTGCAGTAGTCAAGGCGGGAAATAATCAGGGAGTGAATGAGTTGCTTTGTGGTGTCATTAGTCAGGAAGGGTCGAATTCTGGAGATATTTCGGAGGTGAAGGCGGCAGGTTTTAGCCAGTGATTGGATATGGGGGCTGAAGGAGAGAGTCAGAGTCAAGGATTACACCCAGGACCCTGGCATGTATGGAGGGACCAATGGTTGTGTTGTTGATATTAATGGTGAAGTCACAGGGGAGGGGATGGTGAAGGAGGAAATATAACAAGCTCAGTTTTAGAAAGATTGAGTTTGAGGAAGTGGTGTGTGACATCCATACTGATATGTCATTCAGTAAGTTTGAGATCTGTGAGGAGATCGAGGGGGTGAGTTGAGGAGTGGAGAGATAGATCTGGGTGTCGTCAGCATAGAGGTGGTATTGGAAACCATGGGAGCAGTGGCGGAACTACCGCCATAGCGACACATGCGGTCGCTATGGGGCCCGCAGCCAATCAAGGGCCCGGTGAGCGGCGTTGCTAGGCGGGTGCGGGCCGCGCCGGGTGACACCCACGGGTAGCGGCAGCCGCACCACTAACGCCGCTCACCGGGCCTTCTATGCTGCACTGGAGCGCAGGAGGAAGAACAGCGGCGCGGACCGAAGCCGCCTCCCCTCCTCTCTGTTTACATCCAGAGAGGAGGAGGAGCCTGCGCTCGAGGGACACACGCCGCTGTTCTAAGGTATGTAAGGGGGGGTGGGTCGGCATGTCTGCACTACTCGGGGGGGGGGGGGGTGTCTGCATTGCTGGGGGGTGTCTATTGATGGGGGTCTGCACTGAGGTGGGGGGTGTCTGTACTAAGGGGGTCTGCACTTGGGTGGGGTGTCTGTACTAAGGGGGTGTCTGCATTGCTGGGGGGTGTCTATTGATGGGGGTCTGCACTGAGGTGGGGGGGTGTCTGTACTAAGGGGGTCTGCACTTGGGTGGGGTGTCTGTACTAAGGGGGTGTCTGCATTGCTGGGGGGTGTCTACTGATGGGGGTCTGCACTGAGGTGGGGGGGTGTCTGTACTAAGGGGGTCTGCACTTGGGTGGGGTGTCTGTACTAAGGGGGTGTCTGCATTGCTGGGGGGTGTCTACTGATGGGGGTCTGCACTGAGGTGGGGGTGTCTGTACTAAGGGGGTCTGCACTTGGGTGGGGTGTCTGTACTAAGGGGGTGTCTGCATTGCTGGGGGGTGTCTATTGATGGGGGTCTGCACTGAGGTGGGGGGTGTCTGTACTAAGGGGGTCTGCACTTGGGTGGGGTGTCTGTACTAAGGGGGTGTCTGCATTGCTGGGGGGTGTCTATTGATGGGGGTCTGCACTGAGGTGGGGGGTGTCTGTACTAAGGGGGTCTGCACTTGGGTGGGGTGTCTGTATTGCTGGGGGGTGTCTACTGATGGGGGTCTGCACTGAGGTGGGGGGTGTCTGTACTAAGGGGGTCTGCACTTGGGTGGGGTGTCTGTACTAAGGGGGTGTCTGCATTGCTGGGGGTGTCTACTGATGGGGGTCTGCACTGAGGTGGGGGGTGTCTGTACTAAGGGGGTCTGCACTTGGGTGGGGTGTCTGTACTAAGGGGGTGTCTGCATTGCTGGGGGGTGTCTATTGATGGGGGTCTGCACTGAGGTGGGGGGTGTCTGTACTAAGGGGGTCTGCACTTGGGTGGGGTGTCTGTACTAAGGGGGTGTCTGCATTGCTGGGGGGTGTCTACTGATGGGGGTCTGCACTGAGGTGGGGGGGTGTCTGTACTAAGGGGGTCTGCACTTGGGTGGGGTGTCTGTACTAAGGGGGTGTCTGCATTGCTGGGGGGTGTCTACTGATGGGGGTCTGCACTGAGGTGGGGGGTGTCTGTACTAAGGGGGTCTGGACTTGGGTGGGGTGTCTGTACTAAGGGGGTGTCTGCATTGCTGGGGGTGTCTACTGATGGGGGGTCTGCACTGAGGTGGGGGGTGTCTGTACTAAGGGGGTCTGCACTTGGGTGGGGTGTCTGTACTAAGGGGGTGTCTGCATTGCTGGGGGGTGTCTATTGATGGGGGTCTGCACTGAGGTGGGGGGTGTCTGTACTAAGGGGGTCTGCACTTGGGTGGGGTGTCTGTACTAAGGGGGTGTCTGCATTGCTGGGGGGTGTCTACTGATGGGGGTCTGCACTGAGGTGGGGGGTGTCAGTACTAAGGGGGTCTGCACTTGGGTGGGGTGTCTGTACTAAGGGGGTGTCTGCATTGCTGGGGGGTGTCTACTGATGGGGGTCTGCACTGAGGTGGGGGGTGTCTGTACTAAGGGGGTCTGCACTTGGGTGGGGTGTCTGTACTAAGGGGGTGTCTGCATTGTGGGGGGGTGTCTGCACTGAGGTGGGGGGTGTCTGTACTAAGGGGGTCTGCACTTGGGTGGGGTGTCTGTACTAAGGGGGTGTCTGCATTGCTGGGGGGTGTTTACTGATGGGGGTCTGCACTGAGGTGGGGGGTGTGTCTGTACTAAGGGGGTCTGCACTTGGGTGGGGTGTCTGTACTAAGGGGGTCTCTGCATTGCTGGGGGGTGTCTACTGATGGGGGTCTGCACTGAGGTGGGGGGGTGTCTGTACTAAGGGGGTCTGCACTTGGGTGGGGTGTCTGTACTAAGGGGGTGTCTGCATTGCGGGGGGGGTGTCTGCACTGAGGTGGGGGGTGTCTGTACTAAGGGGGGGCTGCACTTGGGTGGGGTGTCTGCATTGCTGGGGGGTGTCTACTGATGGGGGTCTGCACTGAGGTGGGGGGTGTCTGTACTAAGGGGGTCTGCACTTGGGTGGGGTGTCTGTACTAAGGGGGTGTCTGCATTGTGGGGGGGGTGTCTGCACTGAGGTGGGGGTGTCTGTACTAAGGGGGTCTGCACTTGGGTGGGGTGTCTGTACTAAGGGGGTGTCTGCATTGTGGGGGGGTGTCTGCACTGAGATGGGGGGTGTCTGTACTAAGGGGGTCTGCACTTGGGTGGGGTGTCTGTACTAAGGGGGTGTCTGCATTGCTGGGGGGTGTCTACTGATGGGGGTCTGCACTGAGGTGGGGGGTGTCTGTACTAAGGGGGTCTGCACTTGGGTGGGGTGTCTGTACTAAGGGGGTGTCTGCATTGCTGGGGGGTGTCTACTGATGGGGGTCTGCACTGAGGTGGGGGGTGTCTGTACTAAGGGGGTCTGCACTTGGGTGGGGTGTCTGTACTAAGGGAGTGTCTGCATTGCTGGGGGGTGTCTACTGATGGGGGGTCTGCACTGAGGTGGGGGGTGTCTGTACTAAGGGGGTCTGCACTTGGGTGGGGTGTCTGTACTAAGGGGGTGTCTGCATTGCTGGGGGGTGTCTACTGATGGGGGTCTGCACTGAGGTGGGGGGTGTCTGTACTAAGGGGGTCTGCACTTGGGTGGGGTGTCTGTACTAAGGGGGTGTCTGCATTGTGGGGGGGTGTCTGCACTGAGGTGGGGGGTGTCTGTACTAAGGGGGTCTGCACTTGGGTGGGGTGTCTGTACTAAGGGGGTGTCTGCATTGCTGGGGGGTGTCTACTGATGGGGGTCTGCACTGAGGTGGGGGGTGTCTGTACTAAGGGGGTCTGCACTTGGGTGGGGTGTCTGTACTAAGGGGGTGTCTGCATTGCTGGGGGGTGTCTACTGATGGGGGTCTGCACTGAGGTGGGGGGTGTGTCTGTACTAAGGGGGTCTGCACTTGGGTGGGGTGTCTGTACTAAGGGGGTGTCTGCATTGCGGGGGGGTGTCTGCACTGAGGTGGGGGGTGTCTGTACTAAGGGGGGCTGCACTTGGGTGGGGTGTCTGCATTGCTGGGGGGTGTCTACTGATGGGGGTCTGCACTGAGGTGGGGGGTGTCTGTACTAAGGGGGTCTGCACTTGGGTGGGGTGTCTGTACTAAGGGGGTGTCTGCATTGTGGGGGGGTGTCTGCACTGAGGTGGGGGGTGTCTGTACTAAGGGGTCTGCACTTGGGTGGGGTGTCTGTACTAAGGGGGTGTCTGCATTGTGGGGGGGTGTCTGCACTGAGGTGGGGGGTGTCTGTACTAAGGGGGTCTGCACTTGGGTGGGGTGTCTGTACTAAGGGGGTGTCTGCATTGCTGGGGGGTGTCTACTGATGGGGGTCTGCACTGAGGTGGGGGGTGTCTGTACTAAGGGGGTCTGCACTTGGGTGGGGTGTCTGTACTAAGGGGGTGTCTGCATTGCTGGGGGGTGTCTACTGATGGGGGTCTGCACTGAGGTGGGGGGTGTCTGTACTAAGGGGGTCTGCACTTGGGTGGGGTGTCTGTACTAAGGGGGTGTCTGCATTGCTGGGGGTGTCTACTGATGGGGGTCTGCACTGAGGTGGGGGGTGTCTGTACTAAGGGGGTCTGCACTTGGGTGGGGTGTCTGTACTAAGGGGGTGTCTGCATTGCTGGGGGGTGTCTACTGATGGGGGTCTGCACTGAGGTGGGGGGTGTCTGTACTAAGGGGGTCTGCACTTGGGTGGGGTGTCTGTACTAAGGGGGTGTCTGCATTGTGGGGGGGTGTCTGCACTGAGGTGGGGGGTGTCTGTACTAAGGGGGTCTGCACTTGGGTGGGGTGTCTGTACTAAGGGGGTGTCTGCATTGCTGGGGGGTGTCTACTGATGGGGGTCTGCACTGAGGTGGGGGGTGTCTGTACTAAGGGGGTCTGCACTTGGGTGGGGTGTGTCTGTACTAAGGGGGTCTCTGCATTGCTGGGGGGTGTCTACTGATGGGGGTCTGCACTGAGGTGGGGGGGTGTCTGTACTAAGGGGGTCTGCACTTGGGTGGGGTGTCTGTACTAAGGGGGTGTCTGCATTGCGGGGGGTGTCTGCACTGAGGTGGGGGGTGTCTGTACTAAGGGGGGCTGCACTTGGGTGGGGTGTCTGCATTGCTGGGGGGTGTCTACTGATGGGGGTCTGCACTGAGGTGGGGGGTGTCTGTACTAAGGGGGTCTGCACTTGGGTGGGGTGTCTGTACTAAGGGGGTGTCTGCATTGTGGGGGGGTGTCTGCACTGAGGTGGGGGGTGTCTGTACTAAGGGGGTCTGCACTTGGGTGGGGTGTCTGTACTAAGGGGGTGTCTGCATTGTGGGGGGGTGTCTGCACTGAGGTGGGGGGTGTCTGTACTAAGGGGGTCTGCACTTGGGTGGGGTGTCTGTACTAAGGGGGTGTCTGCATTGCTGGGGGGTGTCTACTGATGGGGGTCTGCACTGAGGTGGGGGGTGTCTGTACTAAGGGGGTCTGCACATGGGTGGGGTGTCTGTACTAAGGGGGTGTCTGCATTGCTGGGGGGTGTCTACTGATGGGGGTCTGCACTGAGGTGGGGGGTGTCTGTACTAAGGGGGTCTGCACTTGGGTGGGGTGTCTGTACTAAGGGGGTGTCTGCATTGCTGGGGGGTGTCTACTGATGGGGGTCTGCACTGAGGTGGGGGGTGTCTGTACTAAGGGGGTCTGCACTTGGGTGGGGTGTCTGTACTAAGGGGGTGTCTGCATTGCTGGGGGGTGTCTACTGATGGGGGTCTGCACTGAGGTGGGGGGTGTCTGTACTAAGGGGGTCTGCACTTGGGTGGGGTGTCTGTACTAAGGGGGTGTCTGCATTGTGGGGGGGTGTCTGCACTGAGGTGGGGGGTGTCTGTACTAAGGGGGTCTGCACTTGGGTGGGGTGTCTGTACTAAGGGGGTGTCTGCATTGCTGGGGGGTGTCTACTGATGGGGGTCTGCACTGAGGTGGGGGGTGTCTGTACTAAGGGGGTCTGCACTTGGGTGGGGTGTCTGTACTAAGGGGGTCTCTGCATTGCTGGGGGGTGTCTACTGATGGGGGTCTGCACTGAGGTGGGGGGGTGTCTGTACTAAGGGGGTCTGCACTTGGGTGGGGTGTCTGTACTAAGGGGGTGTCTGCATTGCGGGGGGTGTCTGCACTGAGGTGGGGGGTGTCTGTACTAAGGGGGGCTGCACTTGGGTGGGGTGTCTGCATTGCTGGGGGGTGTCTACTGATGGGGGTCTGCACTGAGGTGGGGGGTGTCTGTACTAAAGGGGTCTGCACTTGGGTGGGGTGTCTGTACTAAGGGGGTGTCTGCATTGTGGGGGGGTGTCTGCACTGAGGTGGGGGGTGTCTGTACTAAGGGGGTCTGCACTTGGGTGGGGTGTCTGTACTAAGGGGGTGTCTGCATTGCTGGGGGGTGTCTACTGATGGGGGTCTGCACTGAGGTGGGGGGTGTCTGTACTAAGGGGGTCTGCACTGAGGTGGGGGTGTCTGTATTGATGGGGGGTCTGTAATGGGGGTGTCTTTACTAAGGGGTCTGCACTGAGGTGGGGGGGTCTGTAATGGGGGGATTGTCTGTACTGAGGGGGGCCTGCACTGAGTTGGGGGGTCTGCACTGAGATGGGGGGGTCTGAACTTGGATGGGGGGTCTGTAATGGGGGTGGGTGTCTGTACTAAGGGGGTCTGCACTGAGGTGGGGGGCGTCTGTACTGATGGGAGGTCTGCACTTGGATGGGGGGTCTGTAATGGGAGGTGTCTGTACGGATGGGGGTCTGCACTGAGGTCGGGGGTGTCTGTACTGATGGGGGTCTGCACTGAGGTCGGGGGGTGTCTGTACTGATGGGGGTCTGCACTGAGGTCGGGGGGTGTCTGTACTGATGGGGGTCTGCACTGAGGTCGGGGGTGTCTGTACTGATGGGGGTCTGCACTGAGGTCGGGGGTGTGTGTACTGATGGGGGTCTGCACTGAGGTCGGGGGGGTGTCTGTACTGATAAGGGGGTTTGCACTTGGGTGGGGGGTCTGCACTGAGGTGGGGGGTGTCTGTACTGATGGGGGGGGTCTGCACTGAGGTGGGGGGAGTCTGTACTGATGGGGGGGGGTCTGCACTTGGGTGGGGGGGTCTGTACTGCTGGGGGTGTCTGTACTGCTAGGGGGTCTGCACTAGGGGGGTGTCTGTACTAAGGTGGTGTCTGTACTACTGGGGGGGGGGGGGGGTTCTGTACTACTGAGGGGGGTCTGCATTGAGGGGGGTGGGTCTGCACTGCTGGGGGGGGTCCTGCACTGAGGGGGGGTCTGTAATGTTGGGGAGGTCTGCACTGGAGGGTGTCTGTACTGAGGGGGCGTCTGTACTGCTAGGGGGGGTCCTGCACTGAGGTAGGGTCTGTAATGCTGAGGGGTGTCTGTACTTAGGGGGGTGTCTATACTGCTGGGGGGTCTTTACTGATGGGGGTATGCATGTGTGTCCTTCAGGGGCTGCATACAGTATACTGCATACTTTGTTGTTCAAAATTAAGCTGTTGCCTGGGTACTGTGCCACATGAGTGTGGTAATCAGAGGCGGCTCTAGACTTTGTGAGGCCTTAGGCAAAACTTAGACATGAGGCCCCACTCATGCCACAAGGAGACGGTCAGAGACTATTCAGACAATGATACAGGAGACGGTCAGAGACTGTGTGCGGACAATGATACAGGAGACGGCCAGAGACTGTGTGCGGACAATGATACAGGAGACGGTCAGAGACTGTGTGCGGACAATGATACAGGAGACGGCCAGAGACTATTCAGACAATGATACAGGAGACGGTCAGAGACTATTCAGACAATGATACAGGAGACGGTCAGAGACTATTCAGACAATGATACAGGAGACGGTCAGAGACTATTCAGACAATGATACAGGAGACGGTCAGAGACTGTGTGCGGACAATGATACAGGAGACGGTCAGAGACTGCGGACAATGATACAGGAGATGGTCAGAGACTGTGCGGACAATGATACAGGAGATGGTCAGAGACTGTGCGGACAATGATACAGGAGATGGTCAGAGACTGCGCAGCCATGATAACAACAGAATGAGCATAATTGATAACTTATCAGTGTAATGCTTCTTCATTATCAGCAGGTTTAGGGAGAAGATAAATAACACTGCTGTATTACTTAACTGTAATAGAGAAGGTGGTGCACCATTCTGGCTGTACTGTCTGGCAGAGGAATATGAATCACAGAAATCGCAGCACAGAATTATAAATCTTTTGGTAAATGAAACATTTCATATATGTGTGTGAATAGCTGTTTGCCTAAAGATCATTTTGAAAGCAGAACTGCAGCATGATAAATAAGTCCAGTTTGAACGACAGCCAGCCTCATTCAATGGCCTTCCTCGAAGCCCACACTGGAATGTACATGCTTTCAGCCTGTCATTCAACAAGTAAGGAGATGCAGCAAAATGATGATCCCATCCAGTGGCAGCTGGTGCTCAAAATTTTGGGGGAGGCGCAAACAAACTGAAAAATTCAGGAAAAAAAAACATCAATTGCAGCCTAAGTGTGCCCATCAAACACAGCCACTGTGCCCATCAAACACAGCCACTGTGCCCATCAAACACAGCCACTGTGCCCATCAATTGCATCTACTGTGCCCATTAAACGCAGCCACTGTGCCCATCAATTGCAGCCACTGTGCCCCATCAAATGCAGCCAATGTGCCCCATCAAATGCAGCCACTGTGCCCCATCAAACGCAGCCACTGTGCCAATCAAATGATGCCACTGTGCCCCATCAAATTCTGCCACTGTGCCCCATCAAATTCTGCCAATGTGCCCCATCAAATTCTGCCAATGTGCCCATAAAATTCTGCCACTGTGCCACATCAATCTGCCACTGTGCCCCATAACATGCCACCACTGTGCCCATCAAACACAGCCACTGTGCCCAAACACTGCCACTGTGCCCATCAAATACTGCCACTGTCTATGGCCCATCAGATTCTGCCACTGTGCCCCATCAAATTCTGCCACTGTGCCCCATCAAATTCTGCCACTGTGCCCCATCAAATTCTGCCACTGTGCCCCATCAAACGCAACTACTGTGCCCATCAATTGCAGCCACTGTGCCCATCAAACGCAACTACTGTGCCCATCAATTGCAGCCACTGTGCCCATCAAACGCAGCCACTGTGCTCATCGAATGCAACCACTGTGCCCATCAAATGCAGCCTCACTGTGCCCCATCAAATGCTACCACTGTGCCCATCAAACGCAGCCACTATGCCCAAACTCAGCCACTATGCCCATCAAATTCTGCCACTGTGCCCCATCAAATGCAGCCACTGTGCCTATCAAACGCAGCCACTGTGCCCATCAAATTCTGCCACTGTGCCCCATGAAACGCAGCCACTGTGCCCCATCAAATGCATCCACTGTGCCCCATCAAATGCAGCCACTGTGCCCCATCAAATGCAGCCACTGTGCCCCATCAAATGCAGCCTCACTGTGCCCCATCAAATGCTACCACTGTGCCCCATCAAACGCAGCCACTATGCCCAAACGCAGCCACTGTGCCCATCAAATGATGCCACTGTGTCCATAAAATGATGCCACTGTGCCCCATCAAATGCCACCACTATGCCCATAAAATTCTGCCACTGTGCCACAATCTGCCATTGTGCCCCATCAAATGCCACCACTGTGCCCATCAAATGCAGCCACTGTGCCCAACACTGACACTGTGCCCATCAAACACTCACACTGTGGCCCATCAAACACTCACACTGTGCCCATCAAACGCAACTACTGTGCCCATCAATTGCAGCCACTGTGCCCATCAAACGCAACTACTGTGCCCATCAATTGCAGCCACTGTGCCCATCAAATGCAACTACTGTGCCCATCAAATCCAGCCTCACTGTGCCCCATCAAATGCTACCACTGTGCCCATCAAACGCAGCCACTATGCCCAAACTCAGCCACTTTGCCCATCAAATTCTGCCACTGTGCCCCATCAAATGCAGCTACTGTGCCCATCAATTGCAGCCACTGTGCCTATCAAACGCAGCCACTGTGCCCATCAAATTCTGCCACTGTGCCCCATGAAACGCAGCCACTGTGCCCCATCAAATGCAGCCACTGTGCCCCATCAAATGCAGCCACTGTGCCCCATCAAATGCAGCCTCACTGTGCCCCATCAAATGCTACCACTGTGCCCCATCAAACGCAGCCACTATGCCCAAACGCAGCCACTGTGCCCATCAAATGATGCCACTGTGTCCATAAAATGATGCCACTGTGCCCCATCAAATGCCACCACTGTGCCATAAAATTCTGCCACTGTGCCACAATCTGCCATTGTGCCCTATCAAATGCCACCACTGTGCCCATCAAATGCAGCCACTGTGCCCATCAAATGCAGCCACTGTGCCCAACACTGACACTGTGCCCATCAAACACTGACACTGAGCCCATCAAACACTCACACTGTGGCCCATCAAACACTCACACTGTGGCCCATCAAACACAGCCACTGTGCCCCATCAGATTCTGCCACTGTGCCCCATCAGATTCTGCCACTATGCCCCATCAAACGCAGCCACTGTGCCCTATCAAATTCTGCCACTGTGCCCCATCAAATGCCACCACTGTGCCCATCAAATTCTGCCACTGTGCTCCAAACGCAGCCACTGTGCCCAAATACCGCCACTGCTCCAAACACAGCCACTGTGCCCATTAAATGCTGCCGCTGTGCCCATCAAACACTGCCACTGTGCCCCATCAAATTCTGCCACTGTGCCCCATCAAATGCCACCATTGTGCCCATCAAATTCTGCCACTGCGCCCCAAACGCAGCCACTGTACTCCATCAAATGCCGCCACTGTGCCCAATTTCCACCATTGTGCCAAACGCAGCCACTGTGCCCCATCAAACGCAGCCACTACTTTTTCAAATGCCGCCACTGTGCCCATCAAATGCCGCCACTGTGCCCATCAAACACTGCCACTGTGCCCCATCAAATTCTGCCACTGTGCCCCATCAAATGCCACCACTGTGCCCATCAAATTCTGCCACTGTGCCCCATCAAATGCCACCACTGTGCCCATCAAATTCTGCCACTGTGCCCCAAACGCAGCCACTGTGCTCCATCAAATGCCGCCACTGTGCCCAAATGCCGCCATTGTGCCATCAAACGCAGCCACTGTGCCCCATCAAATTCTGCCACTGTGCCCCATCAAATTCTGCCACATCAAATTCTGCCACTGTGCACATCCAATGCCACCACTGTGCCCAAATAATGCTGCCACTGTGCCCCATGATGAGACCATAGACAGACAGGGTAGCAGCCATGTAGTAAGAGATTTACCTACCTGCTCCTCGCGGTCCCATACTAAAGGCAGCAAGCAGGTGATGTTCTCTCTGAGTGCCCTGCAGTGCAATCTGGGAGTTGTAGTTTCTGCAGAGCACAGGCACCAGAAGTCTGTGCTGTGGAGAACTACAACTCCCGCCATGCACTGGGGCCGCCGACGTTGGGGGAATGGCCAGGAGAACGGCACCGCGGCTCCTGCTATTGGACACAATATATGCAATGTTGTATATGGTATGTTCTCCTCCCTCATCCGCGGTCCTCAGCTCAGACAGGCGGCCGCGCCGTCTGTCTGTGTGCAGCGCCCGCCGCCCGCTCACCCTGCCGGCTTGCTTGGGCACTCTGACCCATATTTCCTTCATTGAATTCCTTCCACTCCTGAGGCAAATTAGGCGGCCGCGAGCGCGAGGCCCTTCTGGGGGCGAGGCCTAAGGCGACCGCCTAATATGCCTAATTAAAGAGCCGCCTCTGGTGGTAATCTGTTGCTCGATGACATTAGTCCATTTTTTTTTTTTTTTGTGGTGGTGGGGGGGCCCATACAACATTTTGCTATGGGGCCCTGTGATTTCTAGTTACGCCCCTGCATGGGAGGTTATCAACTGGCCCAGGGAAGAGGTATAGAGCGAGAATAGGAGGGGCCCAAGGACGGAACCTTGGGGTACCCCAACAGAAAGAGGAAGGGGAGCGGAGGAGATGGAGTTGTAAGTGACACTGAAAGTGCGCTGAGATAGGTAGGAGGAGAACCAGGATAAAATGTATTAATAAAAGGTGATCACTACACACATCCTGGCAATGGTGAGAGGATCATGGTGAAAGGCTTTCACACATGTCAGTCCTCCTATGTAATTTACCATTTAACATGTCCTTACAACTTAATATACGTTGGAGAGACCACTCAAAAAATTAAACACAGGATTGCCCAGCACCGTAGCACTATTATTCACAAACAACCAGGTTTGCCAGTTTCCAGGCATTTTCTTGAACAGGGACACAAGGATTCGGATCTGAAATTCATGGTCTTAGAGGAAATACTCAGAGATCGGAGAGGGGGGTGACAGGATTTTAAAATTGAAACAAAGAGAAGTATTGTGGATAAATAAATTAAGGTCCCTGCCCCCTGAGGGAATGAATAGGGATTACGATTTATACCTTTTTTTTTAATGAAGATTGTGAAGGACAGGAAATATGGAGTGTATTTGGAGATGGACTATGGCTGATAGACAGCCTAAAGAGAAATAGAGATTTGGTTTTCGTTTGTTTTTTCAGTTTTTCTTCTGATCCTTCCATGATGATTGACTAATATGTAGTGTAAATATGTATAGGAACTGATTCCTTCTCCAGTACCAGGAGTTGAAGAATTAGATGAGTAATGGGCATCCACTAGTAATGTTTATATTTTGTTTGTATTAGGATTTAAGTTTGGGGAGAGTTACATTTTGAATTGGAGTGATAATGGAATTAATGGGATACACCTGTGAGGCTGTGATGTTGGTATAAAAATATGGGGTTGTAAGTAGACTATTGCACAAAGCCTGATGAAGAGCATTGTATGCAGGTAACTGTACAGTAGAGCATTATGCAGCCTTGAAGAGCTATCAGATAAAAACACATTTTTGCATTGGATAACGTGTCGTTGTTTATATGTATGTCTGTATGTCTGTATGTCTGTCTGTGTCACTGACCCCCGAAGGAGCTGCTGGTAATTTTTGGGCTTACCGTTACCTCACCTGTTGTAGCTCCGTCTTGGGGATCCCGTGGAAAGTAACCCAGAGTAAAGGTTGAGACTGACACTGAATCCTCTTTTAGGTTATTTATTCAGAAAATAGAACAAAGTCTCTTAATAAAGGGTAGAGGGTTTAGGGGTGAGTTCAGGTACTTAGGTTGCAGGGTGAAGATATTAGACGAATCCAGAGAATAAACCGTTTCACAACTGGATTCCTGCAGTCCCCCGGATAGGTCTCTCTCACTAGGCCTACCAGCCGGTAGGATACTCAGTAAAGTCTCTGCCACAGACTTGTAGGTTACACTTTAGTGTATTAGATGAACTTTAAATAACTGTCATACGGTACCAGGTTCTCTCAGCCGATCCAGCGATACCATATGAGGGATGATCCAGGTCGCGTCCTTCAACTAAGCCTCCAGGCTCCTTCAGAGAAGCCAGCCTTGCGCTTGGCCTTCTCCTGAAAGGGTCCTCCCCTGGGGTACTTCAGTTGCTGGGCCTCTCCTTTCCAATGAGACGGCATCGGACCTTCCTTGGATCAGTAGGCTCCGAAAGTCACTCAGGCCTACCCCTGCAGTTACATTGCCTCGGGCCAGCAACCCCCGAGACACAGGATGCATGGTTCGCACCCCAGGCCAGGAGGGCCATGAGGCTGGGTCAGGAGGACCACCAGGACCACGCGGACAGGAAAGACTTTTTTTAGTCACAAGGTGTCAGTACCTTAAATACCCCCCCCAGAATGCACAGCAGTAGAACACTCCCACTGGGCTGGTTCTGAGAGGTAAGTGGCATTTAATGCATCCAGCTAGACTGCGTCTCTACTCTTGTTGGTGGTGACAGCGACACCTACGGTCAAGGAGAACCCAGTGCAACCCAGCTAGACTGGTACTGAAACCAGAAATTTTAGAAGAATTATCCTGAAACCCAACTGTGGCTTCTGGCAACTTAATTTTCAAAAACAATAGCGCCTGCTCGTCAGGAGCCAGCGCTACATATATATATATATATATATATATATATATATATATATATATATATATATACCGTATATACTCGAGTATAAGCAGAGATTTTCAGCCCTTTTTTTTGGGCTGAAAGTACCCACCTCGGCTTATACTCGAGTCACCGCCGTCTGCCTACATGATCAGTGTGTCATGCAGACAGACGGCGGCCTTAGCAGTGTTTAAATGCTCGTCCGTGGTATGAGGATGAGAGGATGTCCGTGATAGGCTGAACACTGACTACTGGGAAATAGAGTGTTCCGCCTATCAAAGACAAGGAGGAGGCGCGGCTTTTGAATACAGTTATGGCCGCCGTATGTACCGGCACGCTGATCACTGCAAATGAGGGACACAGAGGCTGCAGAGGGACACAGATGCTGCAGAAGGACACAGAGGCTGCAGAGGGACACAGATGCTGCAGAAGGACACAGAGGCTGCAGAGGGACACAGATGCTGCAGAAGGACACAGAGGCTGCAGATCAGGACACAGGTAGGCTGTGACCCTCTTTTCCACTTACAGTAGCTGCTGCATTTCTCACCCTCGGCTTATACTCGGGTCAATAAGTTTTCACAGTAATCCATCTCTGGTCATTATCCCTCTCCACACGACATCCATTTCTTTTCTTTTTTTTTACATCTATTTACCAGTAGGAAGATCTTCCTTCACCGTTTGTGCTGTAGGCACAACAGAAGGTCAGCAGAAATTTCTCCAAGGAGAGCTCCCTCTCAGGCCTCGTTCACACTTGTGTTGCTCTCTGAAGACCGATCTTCATTTGGATAACTCCTCAGAAAGCATTAGACACGTGGGGTCTGTAGCTGAATCACCTGCTGGTGGCACTGTGCTTCCCAGAGCAGGACGTTGTAACTCTGGTGTCCACCAGTGGGTGTCTCCCAGCAGCCAGCAGTTTCTAGTAATCAGTTTCCACCTGATGCTGGTTGCTGAGAGGGTATTTAGCCTCTCCTCTTCTAGTACACTTTGTGTCAGTGTTTTGCTTTGCTGTGCTAAATGAGATGCTGCTAGCCTGGTACACACTCATCGGGGTGAATGAAAAAAATTGAAGAGCTCAGGAGGAGATCCTGTACTAACAATCCGATTTTGGTTTAATACCGCTTTAAATATAGTTGTCCATTATCTAGACCTGACATATCTTTCATGGCTCATTCAGCACATGACTAATTACCAATGCTAATTGCAATCATCTGACCATGAAATTTACATGAGAGTTCAAGGGCCACCATCCATTATCTAGATGTAGAAATGTTTTTTCAGTACGGGAAATTGAGCGCTGACATTTCTATAAAGCTGAATGAACAGAACAAAAATCTCCCTATAGCCTGGAGCGATCGCAGCACTCAGACATGTACAGAAATTCCGAAAAGGTCAGATTCAACATCTGAGATCCATCGCCTTGTCCGACGACGACCCTGACCTATTATCACATTCATTAATTCAAAAGTTTATTGAGAAATGATACTAAGTATTGATTCAGTGAGAAGTCAAATAATTACATTGGGGTGATTTATTAGTCATTTTTTTACACTAATAACTGCACTGATGATTTCTGTAAAAGTAGGAATATGAAAAGTTCAAGAAGATGCGTCACAGGCAGCTCAGGTTTTAAAGGGAATGTTTAACCAATTGCTGTCTGGGCAATTTTTACAAATCCCAAACATTACATATTTTCTGAAAACAGAGACCATGGAGAATAAAATGGTGGCTGTTACAATTTTTTCTGTCAGTAAGTGCAGCTGCTTTGCAAAAAGGAACAAAAATTAACTAAAATTAAATTCAGTGCACCCAACAGAATGCCTATTTTTTTGTAAAGAGATACCAAACATGCCAAATATTAAAATTGCATGTGCCCATGAAATGGCTACAAACTACAGTAC